>CM027091.1:3955393-4430114 GCA_015343265.1 Pao palembangensis | reverse complement strand
ATATATATATATATATATATATATATATATATATATATATATATATATATATATATATATATATATATATATATATATATATAAAAATATAAATAAAAAAGAAAAAATACACACACACAATGAAGTCAAAAATCGGTTATAGAAAAATATGAGCACTTTAACTGTTGAGGTACAGTTACTTGACACCTACCAATAGGATGCAAGAGTTAGGTAGGCTGATCGGTGGTGTAAAGAAGGACATTTCTCCTCTGCTCCTTCTCTGAGTAGCTGAGGAGGATGAGAGAAGCTGCGCATTGAAGAATTGCTCAAGGTAGGAGCGTAAAATGCGGAGGTCAGAGGGGTTATCTATGTGTCCGCCATAGATGGCACTCTCCAAAAGCCCATGAACAAATTCCCAGTGAAAAGGTTTGCCACCTGGAGAGATAAACACCCAGAATAAAACTATACACAGACTTTTCAAAGAGGCAAGGATTACACACCGTAAAAACGCAAATCAATGCATATGCAGACTAGGTATTACAAAACACTGAATTAAAAGAAAAACACAGAGGTTCAACTTCTCAATGAAAAAAATAACTGCACTGCACTGTATATGCTGCAGAGGAGTGTGAACATCTAAAACCCTACTATGATGTAGGATGCTTGTGTTTCATACCTTCAAAAAGTCTGTCGATGATCTCAAAGCTAGCACGGAGGTCCGATAAGGAAAACTCGTAAAACTTAGTCCAACCCTAAACAAAACCGAAACATACTTGTTAACCAAACAGGCAGATAAATAAGACATAAGATGTTAGTGATGAATCATGGAAATACAGCAAATAATAATGACAAAATATCAAACAAGGAATAATACTGACAACATCCCTGAAGTGGCACAATGTGTCAATGGTACAATATGGCAACTGTGGGCAGTTGCAACATCACACCAACCTTGCAAACTCTTTCAGTCGAGTTTTTTTTTTTTTTTATTTGTTTAAAGCAAGACTAGGTCATTGCACTGTGGTTTATTAGGATGCCTGTGTATAATAAAACATATCTTGCATCAAAGGAGAAAAATGCAGATGACAATTTGTTCTTTTTTGTTGTTCTGGGGGTTAAACTATGCTCTATAGCAACTAACAAGACCAGTTGCATTAGGAACCTTTTGCATTAGGAACCTTTGGAAGTTTCTCTGTCTCCAGCCCTATTAATGAAAAATGGAGGGTGAGGACAGAATGTGTTTGTTTCACTTCATATGCTCTTTTAAAGTTTAAACATTTAGAATTTTTTTTCATAACGTACATGAATGATACACAGAGGTAGGGGTATGTGCTTGTGTGTGTGTTCACCTGTGGTATGTAATTTCTCCTTTCCTGGCAGACAGCATGGAACCAAGCAAGACAAAAGAGAGCCCGGGCTCGTGCAGGGTTACCTCCTTTACTTATCTGCTCTGGAGTCCATGATTCATATGTTCTCAGCAGATTCTTCTTCAGACCAGGCGGAGACTAGACACAAAAAGAATCGATGATAAGGAAGATATATATGTTATTCCTACCAATGAGTCAGACACAATCATCTATATGTCAAAGTTCATTTCAATAGCGCAGACTACAACAACATGGCACTTTTAAAGACATTTGCAAGAAATGATTAAATCTTTCTGGTTCATTTCTGAGCAATACTAAACAGAATCGGCAAATTGGAATGGTTATCATTGCCTGTCATTATACTTCCTTTTTAATTCCATTATGGACCTGTGATAATAGGATTTTTCCTCGCTTTTTTTTTTTTTAAATGGTGAGGAAGTTTATTAACAGTAACATTATCAGCTGAATAACATTGAACATAATTAAACATAATAGTCATTGCTGAACAGCCAATACCCTGTGGAGCATCAGGACTATGGCGCTGCCCTTTAAGTTGTGTTTTTAAAAATATGTCAGCATTTGTATGTATAATCAGTTATATACTGTAATTTAAATTGTATTAATAACTTATTATGCTATTTTACTACTATAGTTGCTGAATTATTTAATGGTCGACCAACAATTAATACTGTGTTTCCATGTTTTTACATCTCACTGGTAGATATTTCTTAGGATTTTTAGTCTCTGTGGTAGGCTTGATTGTTCAAGCAGCTAACTTTTTGAACAGGAGCAGGACGCTGAGCACTAAAACCTGCCTCATTAACACGGGCTTCCTAAATGAGTTTGATTGCTTTGACATCAGCATAAAAGTCGATTGTTGTTTACCTACCTCATATGTGATTTTGAGGGTTGATTGCAGCAATATGGGAGGGAATCTGGGATGAACTTCTGCTGTCAGCCAGAGACGAAAGCCTGCTTTTGGTTGAAGCACATTTAGCTCCTGTGGAGACGGCAATCACAAATAACATTTTATATCACAGCATGCATCTTAATGCTGTTTATAACAAGTCATGAATTCATGAAACAATAATTACTAAATGCACAAATGGTTGAAGTGCTCAGATCCATCAGTGTTCAAAGTCTTTTGTTGTTTTATGTTGGGTACATGCTGCACAATAATGTGAACACTTTCTGTAAATCCATTACATTATATAAGTGCTAGAAATCGATGATTTAAATAGCTCAGTTGCATTTTTTTATTGATTACATGGTGTAATATGTGAGCATATATGTAAAATGCGTATATACTGCACATAAAATCCTCCCAGATGGTCTGTTTCTCCTTTTTCCTTTGGATGTTATAACACCAATTACTCTGATTACCACAGGGATCACTGACGTCTACACATGCCACATCCTCTTAAACTGTGACCCCTTGCTCTTTGTCCAGATTTTCATGTTCCTTCTTTCTTTTGCCACCGTAACTTGGGATTGCTACAGCCACAGTTCTCTTCCATCCTTTTTCCACCAGCACAATTTCTGACTGATCAACATCAACTGTTTGCTCGTCTGTATCTCGCAGTACCACAGGGTCTTAGCACATTCATTCTTCACTACCTCTGCAGATATGTCCTGGTATCTCTAGTCCAAGACATTCTTGCTTCCTGGTTAAGAGATTCAATGTTTGCTTTCCCAGCTAGCGTTTTACCTTCCACTGTTATGTGCTGAGTGCCTCGGTGGCTTCTTTGCACGGACTACGAGCTGTATCTTGCCTGGCGCGGTAGATCCCTGCTTCTGTCCCTCTCATTATGCTTAATGTTGTTCTTCCCTCGCTGGGTTTCCACTGCCTGAGGTATTTGCTTAGCAACTCATCAATGGGAGCCATCTTTATGATGTACTCATTAATCTTTATGGGTTTTTTTCTGGATTGTTTTTCGCTGACCCCCACTAGTCCACAGCCTCTCTCTTGGTGTGGAATCTCCCAGGAATTGTGGGTAGCTTCCTTGTCTTCATATCAGTTGCTTCTATTTCCTCAATTGGACAGCTTATTATACCAGCAGGATTCTGATTACTTGTAGAGCATTTAAAAAAACAAAAACAAAACAAAAAAACAGGACACTTACATAAGCAAAACAACAAAACAATAATCAAAGGTCTCTCCAGTGCAGATTTAAAAGAGATCCATGTTGGCGCTAATCATAGGAAGAGTTCCAGAGGGTTGGGGCGGCCACACCAAAGGCTCTATCCCTGAAAATTCCTGTTCTTTCCATTCAGCTGACTTCCCAAAAATTACGATAGAAAGCTCTTTGGAGGTATTTGGTCAAGTTCCTTCAGTCTCTACAAGAATGCCATTTGCTTGACCTCAATATCTCCGAGCAAGTAGTGTGACGACTCCTCTTTTCTCGCTTGCAATACCATTTTACCACACTTGTCTGAACTGAATGGCACTCTGACTTCATTACAGTAAATCCCGGTAATGTGGATAAGTGAGTAGATATTGTGCTCAGTCTTGGAACATCATCAGAGACTGTGCACAAAAACCCAAACATAACCATGTGGAGGTTGTGGGCAAAATTGGCCATTTGGGACTACTTGAGATTTTTCCTTTGTATTTCACCTTGAAAACTGTTTACCTTTCCTTGTTTAGTGTCTTTTCAGCACAACTTCATGGGTAGTTATGTATTTCATTTTGACTGTATCAAAAGAATAGAAGAATGGACCTAAAATCAAACAAAATTAGGACAAATTCAAGTTTGTTTTTTTTTTTTACTGTGAAAAGCAGAAACATGTATGATGAAACATTTTTATAACTTTGAATGCAGCTATCACAAAATGTAAAAAAAGATTGTCTAAATTTAGCAAACAAAGTTATTTAAAATTATTTACAGTAAAATGCAAGCAAAGCCAGTGGTATTTAAATTTTTTTGTGTGTCTCATGTCTTAGCTCCTTTCAGCTCAAAGATGAGCTGCAATACCTGCTCTAAATTTTATATTCATGTTTAAAATACTTTTGTCACAATACTCCATTTACTGTTTCTTCCTGAAGTAAGTGCAGAAAAATATTCTTTGTTTGCACTTCGGTTCATTTTCCCATATTTATTTTTCTCATTTCACATTCAGTGATTTTTCGTCATTGTTTTTTGTGTGCTCATTCTCTCCCCCATTGCGTCAGTTTTTCATTTCAAGCTCGAGTGCTCATACCCAGCTGCTGAGTAAAGAGTGACAAAACGGAACAGAAAAAAATGTACATACAGAAAGCAGATGAAGAAAACGTTTATGAAGACATATCAGTTAGTGGGAAGGAAAGGGGAAAACGAAACCACAAAAAAGGTCAGATAAAAATAAAAAAGTGAGGGTACAGTGTCATGCAAAAGTATGGCCTCCCGGGTTCTGTTAATGAGAACAATTAAGCAAATGGAACATAAAATGGAATAAGAATTAAGCTTTGTACAATTTTAGAAAGAAACGGGGAAAGGAGCACCCAGCCAAAGATTAGGAACCCCAATAGATTTACTCTACTACATAACTTTGACCAAGGGGTCAAACCTTAATTAGCCAGTTAGGGTCATGTCTTGTTTATAACTAGAAAAGCCATCAGAGAGCACAGATCTCTGCCAAGCAGATCATTTCCCCACATATTGTAACCTGACCTTTGGGAGGATCAAGGCCAAGGGGCTTTGATCATAAAGCAAGATAACATATAATGTTATGATCAAAGCCCCTTGGCTTTGACCTTTGTGAGGATCAAGGGTCAAATTCATCACCAAATCATCTGTTCCTTGTCTCATTATCAACATTCCCTGAAAATTTCCTGAAAGTTAAAAACCCAGGCATCCTTAATCTTTCATCAACAATGAGCAATAATTGGTTCCTTTAAAGCAGGGGTCACCAACGCCGTGCCAGTGGGTACCAAATCGCCCGCAAGGATCACGAGCCGCCTGCGGGCCTGTTCTAAAAGTAGCAAAACTCGCAAGTGAGCTGCGTCTAAAATGTAATTTTTTTTTTCTGCCGCTATTTTTTTTAGTCACACTTGAATTTATATAGATTTGAAAATGTCGTCTTAAAATTAAAAGAATTAAAAATGTGTATTATACTCAAAGTTTAGGTGAACTCTGACTTAGTTTAAAGGTCAGTATTGAGTGTGCGTGACGAAACCTTCGGGCCTGTGGAGAGTAAAATACCGGGTAGTGAAGATGGTTAGCAGAGTGCAGTTTCTTACCCGGGGCGACTGTGGCGATGGCACGGCACAATGTGGAGCGACATTTTACTATGCGTCATGAAAGCTACCACGCTAACTACCGGAAAGTGCTCTAAGGACAGAAAAGGGCCATGAGCTAAAGGCAGCTTTGGATAAGCAGCAGTCTTATTTTACGAAGCCGGCGAAAAAAATCCCGAAAAGCAACCAAAGCCTCATTTAGAGCTACACATTTTCTGGTAAAGAAGGAGGTCTTTTTAGACCTAGACGTTTTCAAAGAAGCAATGTGATAGTTGCTAACACTGTACTCAAAGATGAGAAAAACGGAACCGATCTAGTCTCCACTCTCTCCGATGTCCAACTGGGGGCATCTACAATGGCTAGACGCCTGTCAGTTATGTCCAGCGCAGGTATTGGTCTTCATCCGGATGGCGTTTGAAGATTTCTCCACAAAAGAACTCCTGACACTATT
This sequence comes from Pao palembangensis, assembly GCA_015343265.1. Taxonomy (NCBI): domain Eukaryota; kingdom Metazoa; phylum Chordata; class Actinopteri; order Tetraodontiformes; family Tetraodontidae; genus Pao; species Pao palembangensis. Next base: position 4,424,101 of record CM027091.1, on the reverse strand, counting down.
TCCCCTCAAGACAACTACAAAGGGAGTTGACATTTACAAAGTCCTGAAAGAGTTATTTGTGCAGAAAAAGATTGAAAAGCTGGTAGTGGTAACTACAGATGGGGATCCTGCTATGATCGGATGACATACAGGTTTCACTCAGGTGACCCAGACAGACAGAAAAAAGAAACAGACAGTAGATGCTGTCGGTGGCAACATGGTCGTGTCACAGAAAAGTTGAAATAAAATATTGAAAAATTGTGTAATTCAAAAGTGTGTTTATAAAATGTAACAGATTTTGAGCAGAATTGCAGATTTGTTCAGTTAAAAATGTGATAAGATTTAACATGAAAGTTTTATATATATATACTGTATACACACACACAATTTGTTATTTTAGAGGAGTGTGTCAAAAGAGTAGCCCTTCACATGACTGGGAACCCATGAAGTAGCTCTTGGTTTCAAAAAGGTTGGTGACCTCTGGTGTATACTATTTTCTGTCCTTGACACTTGAATATTTTACCGGTTACTGTTTTGTAACTGATATTACTTTACAAATCATTTAAAACATGCCTGGGGTGACAAAATGTTTATTTCCTTGGTAACATTTATTTATTTAATGTGTAATTAATGATTACGCATTGATATACTACTTACTTTTTCCAGCAGTGGAAGCCATGTAGTAACAAGATGAAGGTTTTTAAGGCAAAGCCATTCTCCGTTTCTGGCACATTCTCGAAGTGCAGCTAAGGCCACATCTGCCTGGCCCTGACCCATAGAAATCTAGATTCAAAGAGGAGACGGGGATATGAAATGTAAAAAGAAAATAATATTGTTTGTAAAATAAAACTTTATAAATCAATTAATTTGTTAATTATCTAATATTTAAAGAACATGTATACTTTACATAAGGTAACTCATAAGGTAAATATTTTTTATTTTTTACCTCATGGTAGCTGTCCCTGCCCACAGTTGCAGCTGCTAAATCTGCAAGTTCCTGGGATGGGTCTGCCCCTGGAGAGATGATAATCAAGATTGGCTCCCATTCTTGTGTCTCTGTGTAGAGACGATGGAGGTTCAAAGGAGGAGGGTAGAGTTCTTTCATACCTGCAGAAAATATGACATGGGTAAGTAGCAAGTACAAGAAAACTAGTGCTTCTAGTGTTTATATAGTGTGTATGTGTAAGCACACATTCTATAAGCTGCTGAGTCACAATGGCAATATTACAAAAAACAATTATCTTTTAATCTTACAATGGTGTTATGTAAAACACACAAACATTAAAACACAAATGTGCATTATCAGCATTTATTCAGCATGCCAGTACACTTGAACAGGAAAGTTCACCTTGGCTTGTGGTGCACATAATGAACCGAAACAGGATTGCACGACTAACAGAGGCTATGCACTACGTTTTTTTGTTATTGTTTTTTTTTGTTTGTTTTTTTTAATATTGAAATCACTGGAATTGGCAAAAAACGTTGTACTGTTAAACAAAAAAAGAGTGCATGGTTAGAGTTTTATTGTTTGAAAACTGAGGTAGAGAAGCCAGTGACTGTGTACAAGACTGTGTGCATTTTTTTCACCCAGGCATGCTTGTGTGCATGAGCAGTGCCCAAGCTTGGACTGGGGATTGACTGAGATTAGCTGCAAGAGGATTACAGACCATGCTTCATTAGCATTAGCATGATTTACAGCCAAAAACACATCCACACAAAATTTTCTGCTCTCCTGTTCTTTTTTTGTTCATCTGTCTTTCTCCACCTGTCTCACTCTCACAAGATAAAGCAGCCTTTATTTCGCTCACTGAATGTTAAACAATGGGTTCATTTTTCATGTATCAACACTTTTCAGGGCTTTCAAAAAACCAAAACAAGACAAAGATCCGGTATATGAGTTAATTCTAGCAGAATATGCCAGCAATCCCAGAGAGCTTCAATACAATATTGCTTACTTAAGTTGTACTAGTTTTCACATTCTAATATGATTTTTTTTTATTGCTAAAAATATTTGCTCATAAAAGAAGCATTTCTCATAAAAGTAATACAAATACATTATACCAATTTGTTATACAAGCAAGAAGACATTTTAAAACATGGCATTACCCACAAAAGAATTTTTGACAGTAGGCATTCTAATATGTAAGTAGAAGTCCAACAAGTCTTGTTTTTGGGATATTCTGTGATTGACCATCACAAAAAAGTGCATAATCATGAGGTGAAAGGGAAATTATATGTGGTGTTTTACAAATAAAACTATGAAAATATGTATTCAGCTTCCTCTACTCTGACACCCCTTAATAAAAATGCAGGATAACCAAATGTCTTCCAAGGTCATAAATTCTTTAATTAATAGATAGAGTCCTCCCTCCATTCAATACATTGTCAAACCCCCTTTCATGGTAATCACAGCCATTATGTTTCCACCAGCTTTGTACATCTAGAGACTGCAATTTTTGCCGATTCTTCTTTGCAAAAATAATAACTCCAACTCACTCCGCTTCGATGAAGACAGCGTGTGTGAACAGCTATTTTCAAGTCATGGCACAGATTTTCAACAGAATTTAGGTCTTGACTTTGACAACAATCTTCTTTGCAACCTAATCTCTCGCCTGTGTGGTGCATTCCTTGGTGTTCATGATGGTCCTTTGTTCATTAATGTTTTACCACAAACCTCTGAAGCCCTTCACAGTTATATTTCTACTGAGATTGCAATACACAATGTGCACAGTTGCATGTTGCAATTTTCAGACTTTTATTTTAAAGTAAATTTCGAACACCATGTGCCATTTTTATTCCACACTACAATCATGTGCTACTTTCTGTTGGTTTATCATAAAATCCTAATGAAATACATTTAAGTTTATGCTTGTAACATGACAAAAAAATTTAGGGAAAGTTCAAGGGGTAAGAATTTATTTACAAGGCAGTCTACATGTTTGCCTGTATTTTAACAGGATAAAGTGTAAATTGGATACAATGAATAACATGGTCCCCGATCTGTATTAATGACATTTATTAATAATTAATCTTGCGCATCAAGTTTTGAGACTAGATTAATTCAAAATAAATTAAGCTGACATAAACAAATGGAATAGTCAACATATACTCCGATTTTTTTTTTTAAACTGTTCATGTGAAATTAAAGCCGTGTTAAACAACAATCGAAGAACTAGATTCACTAGTATATCAATCTTTCCTTTTCCAAGGTATTCTTCTGCCTCTTGCTCCATAAATGCTGGCTCAACCACTTTAAATGACCAAGAATAGGAATAATACTATTTAACCTAGTATACACACTTTATTCTTGACTGCATGAGTCTGCAGAGTTTCCTATTTACTGTTGAGTATCAACTCTAAGCACTTCTCTACACATTATGCTATAATGGTTGGTTACTAATGTGCATACTAATGTTTTTTTCTCTTTGACAATTACAACTGTAAATATTGTGGCCATATTCACAAGCAGGGAAAATAGATACTGAAAAACAGAAAGTACACAGTGACAAAAAGATACAGCAACAATAGCTGCTGTATCTCTATCTTTTAGGATAAGAAGAAACCAGAGCTTCCCCAAGGAAAACCCACATCTAAGCCACAAGATGCCCAAAATCCCATATTGTGCCATTCTTGCTGTGAGGTGACTGTTAATCACTACACCACACATAACATGCCAGATTATACATTTTTTGAATTGCATATGATCAACCTACCCAATGTCTGGGTAGCAAAGGCTACCATAGCACTCTGCAATCGGTCTGGCCTTAGTGCCTGAATTAACAGCAGCTGAGGAGGGCAAAGAAAAAAAAGTTACAATTTTTAAATACACAAAAAATCTCTATGAGAGTCTACCGGAGCAACAGACATTTATGTTTAAATAAGTTAGTCCATGACAGGAAATACAATTGAAACCAGAAGTTTACATACACTATATAAAAAGGCACATAACCTTTTTTTCCTCAATGTATAAGATTAAACTTTCCCTGTTTTTGGTCATTAAGGATTACCAAAATTATTTCTATTTGTTAAATACCAAAATAATGAAAGGGAGAATTCCTAATAAAAACTGTCCAAAAAAATTCTCCCAATTCATTATTCTGGCATTTAGCAAATAGAAATAATTTTGGTAATCCTAAATGACCAAAAACAGGGAAAGTTAATCTTTAATCTCTTTTAATCTTAAAGACATTGACAAAAAAAAGGTTATTTGCCTTTTTATATAGTGTATGTAAACTTCTGGTTTCAACATTATATACTTTCTAATGAATGTATATTAAAGACTATAAGTTTATAGGCTATGTTTGAAATGCTGACCTGCTGGAATGGAGATATCTTCTTCTGAATGGACAAAGGGATTTCCTGTTCACTGTGTGAGCTGAGCAAGAAGGACAGCCAAAGATCTGAGTCTTTAAAACACAAGGACTGGTAGAAGTCCGGAAATGTAGTCTGCAGAAAAGGGACAGTGAATGTCAAAATGACATTGAACAGATACAATGAATAAACAAAAAACGAAATTTATGTTATTTGATAAGAACCACTTCAACATTGTAAAGTTTAAATAAAAGAACTTTTCTTGAGAGAGTTGGAACCAAATCATCAAATCAACATAAATGTTCCACTTACTTTTAAAATGGCTAGTGCTCCATGTCTCTCCTTATCAATCCAAGAAGGGAATTCCTGTAGGTGGGGAGAAATGTTTGATAAAGACAAAACTAGTATTGTGCAGTCACCCTCTCAAAAACAAGATATTAGTACCTCTTTTGTAAATACTTCGCCTACAGTGGATCCAGTAAAGACATCCCATTCCTATAGCCGACAAGAGTAAATATTAATCAACATTTAGCAGTTCCAAGGATGACTTTTTTAAAACATTAAAAAAACTCACATTTTCCTTGAAGATTTCTGGGTGCATGCCTTTAACAAAATGCAAAGCAAACATCAACTGGTCATCCTAAAAGAGAGGGAGAAAGAGGTTTAGTAAGTCAGTGTGCTAATATACACTACTAAAACCATAATCTCTAACTAAAAGGTCATGTTAGAAAAATCTGCATTATACGTTATCAAACACAACTTTCAAATTAATTTTAAATTTGATTTGCACTCAGAAACCAACAGCCTGAGACCACCAAAGCAAGCAGGGCCAGGCTGATATGGAACAACAGAAAAACGAGCACATGTCATAAATGCATTAGACATATGTAATTATAGCTTGTCATCCTGAAGATGGATCTAAAACTGAGAGGGGACAGTGTGAAATGATGAAGTCAGCAAGAGAGAGAGCGAAAAGCAGAGGAAAGGAGAGGAATACAACCATGAACCAATAAAGTGAGAACAAAAACAATAGTGGATAATTTACTGCCTATAGCTGCAGAACTACTGGCTGTGCTTTCTTAAGGAGGAAGTTTTTTTTCACCTAAGCGTAAAAGTAGAAGGGGAGTCAGCCTCTAAGATTATCAAAAATTACTCCAAAATACCTCAAAGTCAAATCAGAGGCTAAAGAAATGTCATCCAGAGCAATTTCTGGAGAATTCCAGAGATAAAAGGAAGGTTAGATATAGGCCTACAATTCACCAATGTGTCTGCAATGGTCTGATTACTGCAACCTTGAATGCCAGAAGTACATAACCTGTTGCTAAAGAAAAAAAAAAAAAAAAAAAATCTGGACAAGAACAGAATTGCCAATCATGGGCAAAATATTCCTCAGTAGCCCTCATGTTGGAATGATTTCTAAGAGTCATGTGTTAGATTTAAATTTACTAATCACAGGGGACATCTCAGAGAATCTCCTTGTACCTGTTTTTTTCTAACTTGTGCAATGACAATAAAGGCTTTCAATTCAATTCAATTCAAGTCTATTGGTGCAACGAAATCTTAGGGGTCATCAGAGGCTTCAGATTTTCCTACAGCCAACTTCACACTGATCTTCCACATGTGGGTGTAGCTGCGTTTAATCTACTGGTAGAGAATGCAGAAACTGAAAATAATCAATATACTTATTCCTTTATTCCCCCTGCCAGACAACACTTCATGATAAAATTAGATACAGGTTAAGACAGAAATGATAATGTTAAAAATCGTTCCTCCTTGCACAAAGCAGCAGCCTTCAGCCACCACTGATGGTGTACTGGCCTGTCTCACAGTATCTCCTTGACACCAAGCTGGGGGACACAGTAGACCCCCTAGCCAGGGCACGTACAGATGTGTCATCCTGGGGGAAGAGCAGCACTACTCGAGCAACCTTTGTGGGCAGTTGATACCACCTCATGTGACCTCTTGAGAGGAGGAAAATGGTTTTGGCCACCGTCTGCAAATGTTCCTTAATAGCACTTTGCTTGCTAATTGCTTCTCCTTCCCACCTGTAGCTTTGTAACTGGACAGGTTAATATCTTGCAAGTGCAACTTATGTGGAGTTACAATGTGGTTATTTTTTTAAAAAACAAATATATATTGTTTTAATTTTTTGACTAAAAAAGGTGAGAAACATGTAAAATGCAAAAAAAATAAATAAATGAATAAATAAATAAATTCTAGAGCAGTAATTAATAACATATTCTAGTTTATAAACTCTATTCCTGATTTCTGAAGTATTATGGTGGGATTTTATTATCAGGGATAACATTGTCGTCATAGCTCATCATTAGGGATCAGCATTTCACATACAGACACACAGATCAACACACACACACACACACACACACACCCACACAAAGAATAAGAAATTAAATGTAACATTTACTGCCTAATAAATTTATTTTGTTAGTCAACATTTGACACACCATTACTGCCTTGACAGCAGTAATTTATATGTGCCAGTATAAGTGTTTAACTCAATGTGATTTATAAATGTCTTGGAATCACACTTCGTTGACTCATGCTTAGCTTAACTTTGCTGTTTTCTTTTAGAACAATCAAGGACTGAAGCAACTTCAAGGAGAAATAAAGACAAGAGAAAAAAGTCAACAGCCAATCTGTCTCTATTACCTTGAAAAGTGACCTGCAGACATACTCATAGACCATATACTTCAAGTTGGACTCCAGAGCAGCAATCCTGGCATCAGTGTTCTCTAGTTCCTAAAGTGCACATGGAGAGATATGTAATAGGAAAGGAAAGCTGAGAGACAAACCTTTGTGTTACACAAAGAGTGTAACACAAAGCTGTAAACTTTGTGTTACACTCAGTGGTTAAAAAATTGGACCATACATGCCAGATATATTTATACATCAGACCTAAAATATGGAGGTGAAGTCTCTGAATTGGAAGCCTGCGAATCTTTAATAACAAACAAACACCAATGGCAACATTCTTGGATGTTAGGATGGCAGTACTGGCTCGAACGACCCAGCACTATCTAGGGAAATAATACTCAACCTTAAATGTTTACTTGTATAAATCAATTTAATAATGTTTGTTATAGAATGTTTATTGATTTGTTGGATGAATAAATGGAAGAATAATTCATTAATAACTGTGTAATATCAGAGCTGCTTTCAGTTGAGGGAAAAATTGTTGTAAAAAAGTGATGCCTTGATGGACAACAATGAATTACGAGGACAAATGTGTGCTATTCAGTCACCTTCTTTGTCTGAAGAGCTCTCTGGAAAAGATGCAGAAAAGATGCTAGGCTGAAGCGATACATGTTGTTGATCTTGGACAGGTCCGTGATGACAAAGTACGTCTTGCTGGCACTCTCAGCAAGAGGAAGGTATGCATTCCGCTCCTATAGCAATAAAACCAAAGTGAAAGGCGAACAGAATGTACAGGGAAGGGAAACCAAGGTGTAGCAGAAACAAAAACATGTTTTGGATAGAATGTTAGAAATGTACAACACACCAGTGAAAAGTATCAGAAAAAAAATAAGAAATGGAGAAAATGTTTAAATGGAAAGGTTCATTGGAAAACAATTGAATGCAGGGATAATTAGATGATATGTACCAGATGTGAAGTGTGGGTGAAAAGAAAAACAGAGACAAGACAAAGCAAATTGATAAAAAGAATATAAGGATTTTGTTGCAATACTGCACCCTAGAGGATAATTGTATAAATGATAAATTTAGATTTAATATCAAATTACTTGTCCAGTGAAATATAATCTGTTTATTTGATAGCAATGTGTGCATATTTCTGTGAATTTTCACATATATAACATGAAAAAAAAAATGATCAAATATAATGACATAAAAACCACATATCTTTTGCATACATATACAGTATGTATGTTACCTGGTCTAGGCATGCCTGCAGCCTGTGTGATTCTAGTAAGGACTCCTGGATCAGGGCACTACTAGCCTTGGTTTCATTCAAACTGTCAATCAGCTCTCTGTTCTCCAGAATATTACCCTGAGCTGTAGCAAGGGTCTGAAACAGAGACAGGCACAATTAAAAGATATGACAAGAGTGTGAACATCTGGTGCCAAAAAAATAAGTCATATTATGATCACTGTTATAAATATTTGCACTATCAATAGTATAATTTAGGCTCTCATTTTTCAATTGCTCATATAATATTTGATATGGATCTTAATGATTGGTTGGTTTTTCACTGCGATCAGTACTGCAACTACACCTGGTTGTTATTACAACACTGCAGAAACTGCTACATAAGAATGCATTTTCTCTATGTGAACGTCACAGTGAGGAGACAAATTATATATTTAAAATAGGTAGTGAGAAAAACAGCCTTGTGGAAAAGTGCACTTCTGCGCAGAGACAACAACAAGACTGTAATGTAAATTAACAATTTGAGTATCTGTTCCTGGCTGATTAACAAGAGGGCAAGTGCATAAATTACAATTTAGAACAATAAGTTGTCTACAGTGGTGTGTATGCCACCTTTTATTGCATTGCTCAGATGGAACCCTAACAATGTTGGAAGAAAATGTTTCAGGTGCAAGAATTAAAACACGTCAGTGGCAAATCCAGCATGGTTAATTGGTTTTATAACAACCTGCCTATATTGTATTATGTTTGCATATTTGTTTTTCTTTCTCTTTTATTCTCTCTGTCCTGTCTCCCTCTTCTTCTCCTTCTTTACACAGCTGACTTTCAGCAGAATGGTTCCTCCTTGTAACCCTGATCCTGCTCAAGGTTTCTTCCTGTTAAAAAGGAGTTTTTCCTTGCCACTGTGCTTACCTGGGGGCTCAAACTCTGGGTTTCTGCCTCTGTAAAGCACCTAGAGACAATTTTTATTGTAAAAGGCGTTACATAAATAAAACTGAATTGAAACTGAATTAACCAGTGGTGAGTTGAGTCATGCTGGGACAGCATGGTGGAAGAGGAAATATTGGTTGACATGATTTTTATCCTAACAATCTATTCTTTGAATCAAACAACTAAATTTGTCAGGATCTGTCAATCAATTTAGCTTTAGCCCTCTGACTCTGAGTTAGTTTAGCTATTTTGTTTTAAATTAAAGTGACTTCTCCATTTTGTTACATTTGAGGATAAAATAAAATGTAAGGAACAGATATTTTAACATGCAACTTTCCAGCCCAGAACATGTCTCTGGTGAGTCAAGCAAGTGCACCATTTTGTACGCATACACGTGTGTACCTCTAAAAGTGTTTCTTCCAACTGAGCGAGCTGTATCTTCTTTTCTTCTTCTATCTGGAGAAGTCTGTTTTTTTCAGTTTCCAACTCTGGCTTCTCTTGCTGGATGGTTAAGGCCAATAACTGACACAGGCATGTAAACAAACTTTAAAAGGAATTATAGCATGATGACTCATAGAGACGTGCACTAAAAAAATATAGAATTACACGAAAAAAAAAAAAAACACCAAGTTAACTTCTCAGTACACACAAAAGGGAAACATTTTAAGCCTTAACTTGTTTTACCTCTGATTTAACAGTTTCAGATTATTTGATTTTAACCCCAGTTAACTGCTTGACAAATAAAGTCTTGAAATATTTCCTCTTTGTTATGTTCTATATTATATATCTACATCAATTTCCCAATCAGACTCAATCGACTCAAATGTAATGCTTTTCACTGTATCGCCTTCAGAACACAGACAAACAAAATGAAAAATTCACTAAATGGATGGACAAGCATCTATATTAAAGTGGAGAGTATGACCCACCTGTCCTCGCAATCCTGCTCTTGTAGTCGTGAAATTGACCTCTGTAATCACAGAAGCTGCATCAGGGGGTATGAAGGCAGCAGGGTTCCTCGTGGCCATGAAAAGACGAAACTCCTCATTGTAGTCGATAAATTTTTCTCCTATCTGAACCACGTATCTGGGGCCTGTTAAAAACATATATCAGTAATAGAAATTGTACTTTATAAATACTATGTAAATGTACAGTATGCAGCACAAATGCTTTTCTGCATATCCAATCCTTTCATTTGCCATTTTGAAGTAAACATCTTAAACGCAACATCTGAGGTTACCTTGACAACAAAACACATTTAATTTATCCTTAGAACTCCCAATTTAGCTTTTAATGAAGGTAAGAAATCTTACTTCATGAACTATCCTAGATGTCTTTGCAATTGTGTTAAATGAAGCCAATTAGTGGAGACTGTTTCATAATTTCAAAAGTTGATCAACATTAGCCAGATTTTAAAAAAATCAGAAAATAACTGTTGCTTTTAAATTGTATCACTATTTAGATTTTCATTTAAACAAACAAAAACTATTGAGTGCGCACCTTGTGCTATGAGGTCCTTGCGCAGCAGAGGGTACAGCACAGGTTCAACTCCATCCATTTCACGGATGATAAGAGTTTTTCCAAATCTGACTGCCAGCTCCAGCGATGTCATAAAGTTTGTATCCTGTAGAGCAGAGATATAGAAGCAAAATTGTAAAGATACAGTATCTTACCTTTCTTTGCTGGTGACAAAATATATTTCAACAATATTCTGACAACTGTATAATAATTGTATAAGGTTTTCATTTAAAACATGCATTTTAAGTTGAAATAGAATTAAGACAAAATCAGGAATCGAGATTAGATAACTTAATGCTTCAGGTTGAGTGAAGTGACAGATACGAATAGCACAAAACAGCCCAGCCATTTGTACACAGCATCAATTAAGGCAGGTACAAAACAAAATATAAAGGCCAAAACAAGTAATTTTTATAATAGCACTATACCATGAAAGCTAACTTGTTGCTTTATGACAGTAGCCAAATTTGCATTTAATATGCTGTGTAAATTCACCTGTTGGTTGATAACCTCTACTCTGTGCTGCTGGAGATGTGTGCACAACCACTCTGTAGCTTGGGACGATGGATCAATCAGGAATGGACAGCCAGCACTCTGAGTAAAAAGCAAAGATACAGAACTGCATTTCTGAGTGAGTGAGTGAGTGTGTGTGTTTATGTTTGTTTATCATTGATTGGTTAATAATTTCTTTAATTTGATACTGGCTTATTCCCACCAGCATTTACTTGTATGTCCTCACATATGTCTGTTTAATAGTCACCAGTTATCCTCTACTACATAGGATGGACACACACACACAATCATATGCGCACACACACACACACACACACACACACACACTAAACCGACAAAGAACTTAACTAAGGATGAACTGTGGTACAAATTCTAAGCAATAATTTATGCTCTTTGATCTGAGGTAAGCAATGGCAAAAACACAAACAATCAGAGGAAAGATGCAGAGGGAACCATGGTGACGTCAAATTAAATAAACCTGTAGTATGATTAGAGCATTCTCCATTGAGAGATCATCTGACGGCAGCCCTTGACTCTTCCAGATCAACTGTTCGCTCTCCGTGGACAGGAAAGAACGCAGGTCAAATTCTGGTAAACACAAAGTACAAATGACGATTTTACATTTGCTTGAAAAAAACAAACTCAGATACCTCACATATAAGTCACTCATTCATTTCATGGTTATTTCATATATAACATGACGTAACAGATATCTGGCACTATTATGCTGACTTCAAATATTAATAGTTTCTACTTTGTAGTCCAGACTGGGCTGTCCACACTTCCAGACATTGTCTCCTTCTGTCTTCAGGAGCTGCAGACAAATAGGTGATAAATGCTGCAGCCAGCATGGCCCTCAAAGGGAGTGTCCCCAACTCATTTTTAATCTCGGACATCTGAAAGACAACCCAAGCAATTAAATTGGGATTTAAAAAGAAAAAAAATAAATAAATAACCTGAATGACTGTCACCAAATAAGCCAAACACAAGGCAATATCCTTTTAAAGTAAAAGGACGTAAAGGACTTTAAAAATGATAGGAAATTTGGGATTTATATATAGCAAGAAGTGTTCCTGGACCATTAGTAAACATTAAACATGCACTCTATAAAGAAACGTACAAACACAGAGAATACTTTGCTGAATAAAATTCGAATTCGAAATAGTAAATGGTAAACTTGCTCTTGCACAGGAGAGACAGTGAGCGAGTCTGAGTGTTTTAATTAAGGCACAATAAAATAAGTGAAAACAGCCTGGAGGAACTAAAGAGAGCTGAATACATCCCAATATTTGTCTCTTTGCCCTTCGCACTGTCAAGAAAAGTTGATACCTGCTGTGCCTCCCCGGAAGATTAACAGGGTACTGATACGAACAGCCCAACCATCTGCTGCTACAGTGCCCCCCTAAAGGTGGAAGTCAGGAGGCCTTGAGTGGGCATAAGCTGAGGTGCATACAAGAACAACGGCAGAAGAGAGAGAGGGGAAAACGGTAATGGCCTTGGGTGATTCATGCTGCAAACATGAATGTCACAATGACCCCAGTAACAGTGAATTCTGATGATCATAAGGTGTACTGATGTCCTTATGTTATGTTATTTTTTTTCTTTTATTCTTTATCCATTCATCCATTTAATCCATTTCTAAGTAGTACATTAGCATTAGTATGTAGTGTCACTTATGTGGACAAAAGTATGTTAGCATTGTTGTATTAATAACACTGCGTCAGCATTACTATTTTCTCTCATCTGTTTGAGATTTAACATGTTTAAATGATATTAATCTGGCTAACTGACTACAGTACCTGTAAAAGCACAAAGAATGAAGTCCTAAAAGTGGTAAAGGTCATTATGGTTAAACTCATTGAACACAATGTTTTGTTACTCTATAAAAGGTGAATATTAAGAATATTTTGATGCAGTACTAATAGATGTTATTGTTCATGTTATATGTGTCCGATGGCTGCTCGTGGTTTGTGGTTTATGTAATTGAGAGGTAACAATCTGAGTTGAGCAAAAGGTGAACGACCCTGGCAACGACTCTCAGGTGACCACCCGGGCCATTAACATGCCGATGGTCCACAGGGCTATATTTTCAAGCTCTGAAAATATAGCAAGCAAGCTTAGAACTGAAGAAGCTCTCTGGAGAGAGGGCGAAATGTTTTCAAGGAAACCTTTCAGTCCAGTTGACACAGAGAGATCTAATTTTGGATAACTATGACCTGGATGAGTGAGAATCTACACAGAAATCTGAGTTGAGATTTACTTAGTGCCTGCATTTTTAAGAAAGCGATGAGGTAATCAAAGCTGAATGTGGAAAGGAGGGAGGTCAGGTGGAGTGTGTTGACTGTAAACTGCTGAATATGAGTAATCACATGTGTCCTCAGGATTGTGTAATGTTTTGTTTAACCGGTGACATAAATGTTTGGACACTGTGGGGCGCTGTGGTCTAAAATTGATGAGTTGATTTAAGTGAAGAAGACGTCAACCAACTTCCTCTTCCTGTCTTGAAAATCAATGTGTCAGTATCCTAAATAAACACTCCATGCCCGACTAAGATAAAATCTCTATCCATCATGTCTTTCCTGAATGCATCGTGCTGCGACAAATACAGACGAAGTAAAACTCAACAGGTTATGGACCCAGGAGCCGTTCTGGAGAAAGTTTAAGTGATTATATCGTGTAAAGACGTGACGAAAACTACGTGCTAACAGGCAGCTAAGCGCTAGCTACCATCATGGACCAAAGAGGTGCAAGTAGGCAGCCTTGCCTGGTGTTTGATGGGAAACCAAAATGTTGGGACATCTTCATTTGTTGGGGCTGAGAAACAGTTCTGAGGGAACCGGCGACCGAGGGAGAAATAGCATATATTTTTTGAAGAAGAAAAACGACACAGTGAAGGCTACAGAAAAGTTCCTAGCAGATGTATCTCCACACGGGGGAAGTGAAACGTCTCCGATCAGATAACGGGACGGAGTTTACATGCAACGAGTCTCAGACACTAATGAGAAAAAGACATGATTAGACATGAAACGTCTTCTCCATATTTTCCCCACCAGTGATAGTTCACACTCACTTGAGACACCTACTGATCATGAGCAGGAACAACAGAAATACAGAGCCAGAGTCAGTTATGATACCTAACGTTCTTGAACAGGAACAACAGAGAGACACAGGTGGTAGATCTGAGAGCAGGAGGTATCCAGTTAGAGAAAGGAGGAGGCCGAGGTACTTGGATGACTACGTGTGTGCTGGCAAAGACAGTGATGAAGTTCATTTTACAGTAGACTACTGTTACAGAGCTATTTGTGGTATTCCACAGACCTATGAGGAAGCTATGAGGTCAGCTAACTCTGTAGAATGGAGAAAAGCCATGGACAAGGAGGTCCAGTCATTAAATGATAACAAAACCTTTACAACCACTATCCTGCCAAAAGGCATGAAAACAGTCGGGGGGTAAATGGGTCTATGCAATCAAAACTGATGCAGATGGGAAAGAAAAATACAAAGCACGATTTGTTGCCAAGGGTTACAGTCAGATAATGGGAATAAACTATGGGAAAAGTTTTCACCCACAGCAAACATGACAAGTGTGAGGGTGGTGTTACAGAAAGCGGCACAGGAGAACCCAATTTTACACCAGATGGATGTGAAAACAGCATATCTGCATGCTCCGATAGACTATGAGATATACATCAATCCACCAAAGGGTTATGAAGAGAAAGATGATAGTCTAGTGTATAAGCTAGAAAAGTCTCTATGGTCTAAAACCATCTGGTCGAAACTGGAACAGAGTTTTACACGATTGGCTAGTTAAAAACAAGTTCATACAAAACCCAGCTGATCACTGTGTTTACGCAGAGGAGAGAAACGACGGGAAGGTGATCATAATTATATGGGTCGATGACTTAATCATAGCAGCCAGTGATGAGAAAGTTTTGAGACGTGAAGACGACGCTTGCAGAAAAGTTCAAAATGAAAGATCTAGGCAAACTCAGACATTTTCTAGGTATCAATTTCAACCAAACTGATGGAATACACTGACGGGTCAGTGAAAATGAGCGACATCAGGATGTACAGGGAGGCTGTAGGAAGCCTTATATACTTGTCCACCAGTAACAGACCAGACTTAAGCTATGCAGTAAGCAGGTTATCATAATACCTTTCTGAACCTACAGAGGAGCAGTGGGTTACTGTGAAACACGTGCTAAGATATCTGAAAGGGACCGCCGAGAGAGGTCTATGTTTCAAAAGAAGCAGCGTGAAGCTAGGTATACAGGCTTATAGTGACACTGACTGAGTCTCAGTAAAGACAGCTCACTAGTTTCATGGAAAACTAAGAAACAACCAACAACTGCACTTTCCACCTGCGAGGCAGAGTATATAGCATTAGCTTCAACCATACAAGAGTGTCTATACCTGCAGAACTTGCTGGAGAATATAGATAAATATGAATATACACAACCTATTGTACATGAGAACAACCAGGGAACAATTGCTCTTGCCAAAAACCCCGTAAACAGACAGAGGGCGAAGCATGTAGACATAAAGTACCACTTTATCCTATCTACTCTAAGTGAGGGGAGAGTAACTTTGGTTTATTGTCCTCCTGATGATATGGTTGCTGATATAATGACTAAACCTGTAAACAGGTTTAAACTGAAGAAGTTTGAAACTGTTATTTATGGAGCTTGAATTGTGTAAGACAAGAGTCCACATTCACTATTTTTTTTGTTATTTTATTGTGAATTACACAACCTGTGAACAAGTGGGGGTGTTGAATGTAAGTAACCACGTGTGTCCTCAGGATTGTGTAATGTTTTGTTTAACCGGTGATATAAATGTTTGGTCACTGTGGGGCGCTGTGGTCTAATATTGATGAGATAATTTAAGTGAAGAAGATGTCACCAACTTCCTCTTCCTGTCTTGAAAATCAATGTGTCAGTATCCTAAATAAACATTCCATACCCGACTAAGATAAAATCTCTATCCATCATGTCTCTCCTGAACGCATTGTGCTGCGACAAATACCAACGAAGTAAAACTCAACATAAACAATGAAAGAGGGAGGTCCTGTGGACTGGAGCAGAGTGTCATGTATAAAACTGGCCGCACAGAGATGCTCGAGGTCTTTTTCTGCGCATCCAAGACATCATCACTCTCCAGGCCAGACATCGACGCAGCAAAAGGATCATGCTGGGTTGGCTGAAGTTTGTGCTTTTCAGCACCGAAGTTTGCAATGATTAACACTGCTGAAGAATTGAATTGGGAGCAACGCAACAAGCAAGAAAGCAAGAAGCATTGAAGAACGACAGCAAGTAACATCAAACCACACGTGGGCTGATTGCCCCGCTGAAGAATTGGAACTGGAAGTCAAGATTGTAAACTGGGAATCAAGACTGTGAATTCAAGATTGTGAACTGGGGATCAAGATTGTAAGCAACAACAACAACAAACGACGACTGAACACACTTTTGTCCCACTGAAAATTGGACCCTTTTCATGCCCCCAAGACTGAAACCCTAACATCAGGAGTTGCCTGGTAGTCAGGAGTCTTCAAATTCCCCCAACGGGGCATGCTCCCTACAAAAACCTAACAGTAAATGCAATAAAGCACAGGTAATCAGAAGCAGCATCGGTGATTATTATCTATGGTTTTATATCTTCCTAATGTATTCATTTTACCATTTCTCTTTTAAGCATATAACCATTTACATGTAATCTGCATAGTCCTTTAATAAAGCAACACAAAAGAACACAAAAGAAGTTTAAGTCTGATTATTGTAGATATATACACATCATAAAGCACTAGACTAGTTCATACAGCTTGAAACATTCCAGAAGTAAGGTTAAAATCTTGGTGCGAAGAACCCGGGTGTCGCGATAAACACCCGCACTATTTAAATAGTTGGTATGGGAATAAACACCTGGGTGTCGTGATAAACACCCCTTTCATTTAATGACAACACCGGTGCTGAATGAATAACAGCCATAAACCCTCACTAAAAGCATACCCTCTGACCGATAAAGGTGTGTTTGTGTGCATCAGAACCAATGCACACAAACACACCTGGGTTGATGCAGCTCTAATCGGTTACTTTAACCCCTAACTAAAATATTACCCTTATAGCGGTCTGTCTGCAGCATTTACCAAGTGCCCTGATTCATGAGAGAGGAGCCATCGCAGCAGTTGTGATTGAAGCAGTTATCCAGAACCTCTCTAAGCTGCACAGTTCTGAAGACTGCTCAAAGGAAGCAGGGTAAAACAACTGATGAAGATGGTCAGAGGCTAGACAAGTCCTCTTGACACCAGCTTAACAAGCTGCAATGTATAAGTTCTCCCTGTGAGCTCAGGCAGACAGGGCGAAGGAGCAGCCCAGGTCCGTTATCAGAACTGGATGTTTACTCCAACGCAGGAGTAATCTCGGGAATCTAACAGCACACATCTTCCTGTTCTTATAGTATATAAAAGATAGGTAGATAGACAGAGAAATAGAGTATAAAGTTACAGAGATATATCAACCTGCGAGTTCCAGCGCATGTGTTCTCCATCCAACTGTGATATAAGCTGCTCGGCTGCAGTAATTATGTTCTGAGCTTTGGTCACCTCAGCCTCCAACTTAGCTGCCTCTGTCGTATGAAGCTGAAACCTGAAGAGAATGTAAGCCATTTATCATCGGACAGACAAATCCAATATGAAGATCTCATCTTTCTTCTGCATGCTGCATGCAACCTGAACGCTTAGTATAACTCAATTTAAAGCTAATATGAGTATGTGTTTAATAGAAGACCAGGCTGAAAACAGTAGTGAAATGTTTTTCTGTACAAATGAATTACAAGACAAAAGGAGGGGTAAAGGGCAGAAAAACAAAATAAAACTGTTGGATAGTGATATACTTGTCTTTCAGTTC
Source organism: Pao palembangensis (assembly GCA_015343265.1). Classification (NCBI taxonomy): domain Eukaryota; kingdom Metazoa; phylum Chordata; class Actinopteri; order Tetraodontiformes; family Tetraodontidae; genus Pao; species Pao palembangensis. The sequence continues at coordinate 4,406,038 of CM027091.1, read as the reverse complement.
GTTGACTTTGGCTCCAACAGAGTTGAGCTGATTCTCCAGCTTATTCTTCCTGCTCTCTGTTTTCCTTAGGTTTCTGTTCACACACACACACACCAAATAGGTCACCTTGTGTGACCCTCATGGGGAGAATATTTTAATGCATCACTGCATGTAAATACAGTGTAAAAGAATGTATACATATATAATTAATGACAGACACACATTATAAAGACAATTGGAATATGTCTGTGTAGATTCTCACTACACAGGACAACTGGAATACCTTAAGAAACCTCATTAACTTACAACAATTATATAAGTTCAATTATTATATATATTCTTATTTTTATTTTATTTTTATATATATTATATATATTCAATTATATAGTGAATGAGATATACACATAATGACAACTGGAATAACTTAAGAAACCTCATTAACTGACAACAGTTAACTGATAAGCATAGGAGTAATTTCATCTAAATTACATCAGCGCAACTGGAATTAAATTTTAGCCCCAAATCGGATTCAGATCTAAATATACTGTAATAATGCAGTTCAAATACAGTTCTAAAAATTGTTCTAATGTCTGGTTGTGCATTCGTGTGTTCATACTCCATCAGTCCAGCCTGCTCCCTCTCCAGTGGCTCTATCCTCTCAAGGACATGGGAGTATTGGACATTGGCTTTGACCCAGGCAGCCAGAGGAGCAGCTGCTGCACTTGCTCGCTTTGCATTCTAACCACAACACAGCGTCATGTGCCAGAGGAAACACCATTATAGCAACTTAAACTGTAAGAATAAAGAGAAAATAAATCTAAAATCGATTCTGAAGATCTGACCTTGGGATCAAAGGAGGCCTTGTTTCTATTAAGCAGCTCTTCCACACTTTGTCGAATCTCTGTAGAGATGTTCCTGGCCTCAAATGTGGCTATATCCTCCTTCACACCACGCTTAGCCAGAAAGCTACAAAAAAAAAAAAAAAAGATAATACAATATTAGTTGGAGAATGCCTATAAAAGACATGTTTTTTTTTGTTTTTTTTTTTACAAGTCAGCAAAACTTGAACTAAACAGAGAAAGTTAAAGGCTGTTTCTCAGTACATGTATGCAGGCGTGGATGCCTGTAGCATGAACCACAAATTTTCTACTACTTTTCTCCTGCTCCTACTGGCTGAGGTGAAATGCATTGCTTTCCCAAGTCCGTACAAGTCATGCCTGAGGTATATTTGATAAAAAGGTGCAGAGTAAGTGCACTTCCAGAAAACTCGGAGTGTACCTGGCAGGTTGTGTACTTTGGATTGGAACCGTTCTTGGGCAGCAATTGACGTTTCACTTCAGTAAGCAGAAAATTTGACAACAAGGACTGCCATTTTCTGCTGAGCACATACGCATCAGGACAGCACAGGACTCAGAGTAAAGGAAGTTGACCTGATCTGGAGTATCACTTTTTTTTTTTTTTTTTTTTTTTAAATATCACAAGTATGTAAAACCAAGTCAACCCAAACGAGCATCTACTGGATGTGCTGGACATTCAAGTTCAAATCATAGAGGCCCCACTTAGCAAGGAAGGTCAGGGGGATCTATACAATATCCATCAGGTGGTTATAATGTTATGTCTGATGGGTGTATTTATTGCCACTTCATGAATTAACCATGCTACTGCTAGGGTTAAGTCCAGGATGCTGTGCCGTACACTAATTTTTAAGAGAGGTAAGATTGCACTAATTTTTACACCTCTGTTTCTTATAGGACAGAGATGTTCATTTTAAAAACTAAAATTTTGTTGAATTTCCTCAGACAGATCAGATTAGGGATAACTTTCTCCATTATTCATTTCTTATATTTGTCTATGAATTTGTCCCATTACTGATTTGTACACCTCAGTGCATTCCCATCTGACCTCTTCATGCTGACCCATGAGGTATCATAGATGCCCATCAGTCTTAGCACTCCCTCGAGAATGTCTCTGATGACATCAGGGGGCATGCGAAGGGAGCGGATCTCAGACAAAGCTTCAGGCTTGATGTTCCCAACTGCATGTTTTGCTTCATTCACCAAAGGCTACAGTACAGAGATAGAGAGGAAAAGAATACATAACATTTAGATTTGTAGCAAATCAGAGATAATTCCCGGCAAGTGTTTTAATATACCTGTACTTCTTTCAGCTCATCATCAATTTTTGCCTTTCTTTCTTCAATCTTTTCCATTTCTTGAGCCATTTTCCGCTGTATCTTTTCCATTTCTGTCTTCTGGTCACTGGCATTCTAAATAACAGACAGAAGATGAACAGACAACTGCATGACAGACAGTAGTTCAATTTCAAGCATCACTTGTTCCTCACAATATATCACCAAATTATACCTCCCAATTCGATCTTGTTAATTTTAATAGTTACATTTAAAATGAAATCCACCCGTCATTCTTAACTAATTTAAAATTATTGATTTTTTTTGTTCTGTCTTCAGCTTTCTATTGTTACTTCATTCTGTCATCTCACTGTTCACACCTAATTTTTTGCTTCTGTCAATCTGGGTGACATAGAAGCTACATCTTAAAAGATAAGTTACAGATCTGAATACCAACTAGGCCACACTGACAGTTTGTCCATCCTTTTTTGTCTGTCTCACTGTCTGAATTGACCCTCAGTTACATGACATTCATAAACTCTCTCACTCACACACGCCCTCACCTGCATAGATGTTGTGATTTCCTGCAGAGCAGAATCTGCCTCCTGCTGTTTAGTCTTCAGCAGTGCACTCTGCTCTGCAGCCCGCCTCTTTAACTCATCCACCAATGCCTTTGCTTCATTTAGCTTTGAGACTCCAGCCTGTACACGCAGGAAGAAATTTGTAATTGCTCTATATTCTTAATGTAGAAAATTTAGATATCTTTAATGATCTGTAATTATGTTAGTTTCGATTATATTATTTTTTAACAAATTATAAGAATTTTTTTCCAACCACTTTGTGGGAATGAGTGTGCACCATCATACACCCTAGTGCGTTTGTTATTGTCATTCTACCTGCAAATGCTTTTGCCTTGTGGTGAGCTGGCTCTTCTTCTGGCTGCATAATGTGGCATAAAGATGCAGAAATATCATGTATTGGCTGGGGGTTGCACCATGCTCTCTGCTTGACTCATGGACCATCAGGAACAAGTGGCATGGATTTCCCTCAACAGACACTGCTGGGGAAGGATAATATTGAAATGTGTGAAAACTGGTTTAAATCTAAAACCTATATTAGCAATAAGCTACCATTTTTGTTGTAAATGTAGTAAAGTAACCATTATGTCATCAAAGAAAAACCTGAATTAAGAAATAACAAGAATCTACAATGTATACTGTTTCTAGAAGATGTTTTGTGATAAAGATATAAAATAATCACGATTATTTTAATATGTGCTGTATATCCTACCCGATACTGTTGCCTTGGAAGTGTTTTCTTTATCAATCTCCTCGCCTCCTTTCTTTGCCAGCAGCAATTCAGGAATCTGATAAAGGAAATAGATACACATGCAGCACACACATGCATGGGCATGTATGCACACACAGACACATAGATTATATGAAAAGCATTGGTACATAAATTAGACAATGATTTATTTCCTGTTTTCCTTTTGAAAAACAGAGCAACAGTCACAGGATACTAATGAACACAAATGTGAGGAAATTCAAGAATAGCACCATCAACTTGGCAGAAATAATATCAGTCAGAACATTATAAAGCTTTAATTTTCTAATTTTTCACAATGTATAAACACACAGTTTAAGCTGCTTTATTGGTAATAAAAATCCATATACTGCAACAAAGATCATCTTTCCTTCTCCACTGTCAAATTAACAATACTGTTCATTTATAGGCAAAGATTTTTAATTCACAATTCGATTTTAGTGCATATAGTACATGATGATTTACGGATTTATGAACCCTAAATCATCATATCTTGAAATACATAAGCAATGAACATTAAAAAAGGAATATAGAAAAGCACTCAACAGCAATATGATAAGCTTTTTTAAGCTGTTTCCTTGAATAGTTTGTCTTTTCTTCCATCACTGACCTTCATCATGCTGCTTTCAGACCATCCTTCCATCCACTGGATGGAACATTTGCGGTAAAAAGCTGGGTTGCTCTCACAGTTGATGATGAATTTTGAGTTCGAGCAGTCCATGATAAGAACAATGTGAAGGTTCTGCTGGATTCCTACACAAATGGTAACAGGATAACTTCAGAGTAGAAATTGTAAAGCAGCGACAAAAAATAATTTAAAAGACTCCCAACAAAAACAGGCAGAAATGATCAGGATTTGGGTTGTTGAAGCAGTGAACGACTTTCAAGTTGATAAATTTACTGACTGTATGAGAAGTAGTTGTAGAGTGGCCCGGTGAATCCATTCTGGGAAGCAGCGTCTTTCAGAGAGGAGAGGAGAGGTTCCAGTTCCTCTGGTGTGTAAAGTCCAGGAACTTCACCTTAAATGCAGTGCACAAACAAAAATGTATAAACAATCCCTTTAGTCAAAGATTCAAAATGTTTCTAGAGAATACAATTCTATAACCCTCTGACACTTTTTTCTTATCCTGCAATTTGACATAATTAGTATATCAACTTTAAAAGAACAAAGTAACAGTTTAAATTGCTTAAAATACTCTCACTGCAAAGAGCTGGGTAATCATCTGAAAATATTATGAAATTACAATAAAGATGGCTTGAATAAAACCCTCCAACTGCTTATGACTATACTTACAAACACTGACTACTTGTTGCTTTAAGGCAACTGATATAAAAATGCAGTATTTTAAAATCCCTGGTCTCACGGCCAGTAAATAAACTGATTTTATTTTTTTTTCCAAATCTCCATCTGTCCCTTCTCACATCCCAAGAATATGAAAAAAATGTCATTAATTCTCAAAAGGCATATACCTGCAGTATATTAGCTTTATTTGCTATCACTAAACATCTGTTCCGTGGGCAACATGCATGTCCCGCAGAGAAGATGATCAAGAAATCAAACTTGCTACCAGCTTGAATTTAAAGCAAATTACATTTAAAAACATGTTTCTAAAATTGGAATAAAAGAAAATCCATTAAAAAAAAAATAAATCATACCTGATGAGAGCAGGCTGTTTATCATCTCTAAGAAAGATGAATGAATAAACTGGTAGTCTTCTAACAATAGGACCACCTGCTGTCCCTCTAGACCTGCCAACTGCATCACCTAAGACACATACACATAAATGTAACCACCATCACATACATATCTGTCGAAAGGCATATTTAATCATAACATCCCAGGCATATGTGCAACAAAAAGATGAAATCTAGAACTAAATAAGGTTAATGTCACATATTTAGCACACTGGAAAGTGATAAAACAAAGCCAGTCTTACCGACTTGAGATCGCTGTTGAAATGCTTGAGAGAATAACCACGACAGACTTTTGGTGTAAATAATATACATCCATGCATGTGTGACACCAGGTATGTGGCTGTATGCCGACCAACGCCACTCCTGCCTGCGAGAAGCAGAGAGCCACCGGGTCTGCTCAGGACCCGATCCGTCCTGGACACAAAGTCACATACTTCCCGGAACAATAGAAGATCCAGCTCTCTGTTATCACGACTATACTGTACTACTCCCTGCATGGAGACATGACGGTAGATAAACATATCAGATCATTAAAATATACACATGTGCATCACTACAGTCCTAAAGGTGTAAGCAAAAACATCTACATAAAGATATAACTATCTACTAAATATATCACTTTCACTACAGTACATCATATCACATTATAATCGTAATTTATTAACTATATCAATTATGAGGTAACAGTTCTTCACTTCCTACCTTTTTTATGACCTCATTTAGGTCATCTAAATCCAAGCGACCCAGGGGTTTACCATGAGGAGGAAGAGACTGGCCTGGAGCCATTACAGCCCCTTCTGAAGCTCCCCATGTCACATAGAAACCATCTGCATGCCAAAGAAAAATTACAGAATGATAGCATATGGCCCTGTCTGCTTATGTGTACGTCAAACAACATACATTCTTAACATTTCCTGAGAAGAGAAGAAAATACATGTGCAAAAGCATGCTGAGGTACTTTAAAATATTAGAATGAGAATTTAGAACCTAATGTACATTGTAAGTAACAATTCATGGCTGTCTTGGAATACATTGGATGGATTATGCATCTGAGTCCTATTTATTGTGTGGTATGGTGCTGTATTAAGCTGTTTTTTTAAAAAATGGGTTAAAAAACCATGGGTTTAAAAAAAAAATGGGTTTAAAAAATGTAACCCTTAAGGGTTTGCAGGTTGATACCCTAATTACTGATTGTTTATTAAACCTCTAAACTGAACAATTTCCTACCTCTGGCTACAACTGATCGCTGCATTCTCTTTCAAACAATTGCAAACTCAATTTATAAAATTTGTCTTCTTAGGAAGACAGAGTTTTTGTTTGTTGTAATAAGCTACTCAACCCTTATCAGTCTGCAAAAAAGTAACTGTGACTTAAATAAATGGGAAAATAGTTTACCGTACCAGACATGTTGTCTAAAACATCAGAGCCCCACTCTCCCCGTATGATGGATGAGAGGATGTTGTCAAAGTTGTGAAGGTCTCTGGAGGACACCAGTCGGTCTCTAAAAAGTCTACGGGCCTCGTATGCTACTGCCTCCAACACACCGTCTGTCACATTAGATTGAGCTAAAAAGAAATGAAAGAGACACTGGTGCATTTGGATTATTACCCAAGAGAATGTTCCAAGATAAACCTCCATGCTACACACAACACAATATTGTTAGGTTCAGTGATACACAAAGCATAAGAAAACTGCACAGGAAAGAAATCTTTGGTGACAGGATGGCAAAAGGATGCTTTCCTCTACTTTATCTGGAGACATACAGTCAATTTAGGGATATTCTGTACAGTATCACACAAACACCAGTTTTATTTTAGTTTTTCAAAAGTAATTAGCCAATGCAAACACTTGAATATCAGCATTTTCTTCTGTAACCTGAGCCAGCTCACAGGTGGTATTTATTTAACAGCTGTGCGCCTTCCTTAACAGCATATATGCAAAGACAACTACACAATCAATCACTGTCTCCTGCCCCTGGGGTATACTGGGTACCACAGTAGAAACAAGAATATAGAATGGAGTTGCCGGTAGGCCATAAGCACGAACAACAGTGGGGACATGTTCCCTAACCGAAAGGCTCAAGGAAACAATCCTCTTATTTACTGGGATAACACCCAATAGCAGACAGTTGGGGACAGACGGCGGACAGTCTCTTAACTCTCAATTTTAGTGGAAAAAAAAAATATTCCAACCCTTTTTTGAGGACACAGGTTCTAGATTACATGCATGCAATTAAGTGATCCCAAGTATGTGAAGTTGGGATGTTATTCGTGTATATGTCTTGTTACCTGCAGTGAGGTCATATCGTAGCAAGCTGAGGACCCATTCTGTGAGGATGCAAGGAGTGAAAAGGTAGTGCCTGTGGTCATCCACGGTAAACTTGGCTTTCATCTGAGAGTGAAAGTATAGAAAGACATACAGATGTTGAATACAAAGGACAAAATAAACCTAGAACACAAACGTGGAGAGACTGTCACCATCATGATTGTGGTGTTCGTGAAGTTGCTAACTTTGACATTGGTGCTCTTGGGTTAAGTTGAATGGTACATCTAACCCAGAAAACCTGTTAAGATTTGAAAATACTGGCAGCTGTATTTTAAAAATGCATCTCATAAAAGCATTCAACATTAGTGCTGAAGTTCTCAAGAAATATATTGACACTCAAACGACCACCTTCTCAAGTCCATACCTGCTCATAGAGCTCAACAAGAGAACCAGCCAGCTGGTGTGCTTTCCCTGTGCTGGCCCATAATGCCTGACTGCCCAGGCTCCGCTGGAGAACTGGCTGTAGGTACACTGAATAGATAGTCTGCAACTGTTCTCTGTCTGGATAGCTATAACCAAAAGCATAGAATGAGGAAAATGTAATTAGTTCAAGATAGACCAATGCAATTTGTATTTGCAAGGGCATATTGTAATACAATTTACAAATAACTTGCAAAGCGTACTCAATAGTGCAGATCCGAACTATAGATGAAAAGCGGGAAGTTATTGAATGGCTCCCTAAAGCACGCCCTGTTGACATGGAGGCCACCACCTGAATGTTCTCAAGAGTCACCCACTCCAGACTTTCATTATAGAATCCATTATATGTCAAAACCTGGAGAGGATAACGAGAAAAGGGGCTGACAGAGTGCAGGGAATTTACGATAACAGCACAAAATGTGAGAGTAGGTACATACTCCAAATCCCTTTTAGAAATCTTTCATACTCCCATTTATCAGTATTTCTTATTTTTACTACCTGCTGTATAAATAGCATTTGTACTACCTGTTGCAGGAATGCAATCAGGTTGCTTGTCCCCCACTTGTCAGGTTTGGGCAGGTTTATGTCTTTCAAGTAGAGAACCAGGTTCTCACAGTCTTTGGGTCTGAAGACTCGACCCGTGTTAGAACTGAGCAGCAAGCAGGTTTGGCTGAGCTTCTGTAGGACGTGTCGAGAAGATGTCTGGGCGCTGCAGTGAATCACAGCAACTTGCGTCGAACGGAGCTGTGACAAGGCATGGTGAAGGAGCATGCTAAACAGAAAACAACAAAGAAAAATAGTCAGAATATATGTGATTATGGGGTTTTTTTCCCCCTTGGTTCTTGATTAAATAGATTTCATATAAGCTGAAGAAAACATTACCAGGACAAACCTTAAAGCAAAGAAAAAAGCATTAAACAGAGAAAAAAAAAAATACTGGTCAGTTAATTGTGTGCATGCATTAACATGCTCAGTCTGTCCAGTGAATGCACGTAAATTAATCAGAAATTAAATGAATCCACTAACAAATCCATTGTTGCAAAGACATAAAAGACATCTAAAATGAAATTAGTAGAGATAAAAAAGACGAAAACAGAAACTCACTGAGACTCCAAGTGATTCTTAGTTTTCAACAACATAAGAGAAAATCAAATGAATCTGTCGGCAAGAGTTCCACATGTACACAAGTCGGATCACATATATCACACCTATATTTGATTTGTGGGCTGGAAATATACTTTCCAACCGTGCATGTTAGTAGCCAGTCAAAGATTGTTCAATGCAATTGCTCATAAATATAAAATCTGATATTGAATTATATTGAAATTATGTCAAATTTATGAATTTCAAATAAATTCTTGATTTATTTAAGGTTTTATGCTGAATAGTTGACTGTGCTTCAACATGTACAATTCTGACAGCACGTGCAAATGAATAACAACATCAGGTTGACGTTTGTATGTTCAAGTCTCAAAATAAGTATAATTACCCTTTTCCGCAACCTTCTGGTCCCACTACCATAAAGTGCTGACGGTGCTGAGCAGTGAGCCATGGGGAGAAGCAGTGGAGCGCCCTCTGCATGTCTGTAGTCTCAATAACAGGCAATGTGTGCGTATGAGAGAGTTGTTCCAGTATGAGTTCCTCAGGACGCTGGAATGTGTATGCTGCAAAACAGCCATGCTCGGGGTCATAGTAGGTATCCAGAGGCTTTTTGGCATTAGGTGGACTTTCCCTGGCCCACCTCAACAACTGCATAATTTCAAAAGAGAAATCGGTAAAAGCACCCTTTAAGGCCATTGTCAAAGCAATTTGTGGCGCACACCTTTAATTATTGTAAGAAGCCATTTCCTGCAGATTTGTAATCGTCCACTAGGTGACACTCTAATCTAACTGGGGGTTATGACAATATAGGTGAGAACAACTGTTCAGGTGGCAGAAGTTGCCTGACGAAGGGAGCACACACAGGTTTTTGACTGCTTAGCTGTACATCATTCTGTTTTACTGCGTTTGGATTCCCGGGTTATACCGAGCTGGATGTATGGATTTACATAGACTGTGCACATTAGGCTATTGTGATGAGCTGCAATAAATGCAAAGACCAAGATTAAAGTCTGTTTATTTCTATGGACACAGAACAAAGGGGGTGAATGTAAGCGTTTCAGCCGGGTGCTCGTCTTGCAACTATAACGGGGGCTTCAAGTAAGGGCTTAGCCTCTATAATTATAATTTGAATAGTGATTTATTTTTATGGCATAAAACAAGAACCAATTTTATCCTTCCACTTAACTATTTACACAGTCATTTCATGCCCAAAAAAACAACAAGGAACCTCACCTCTTTGGCAAACTCCTGCCGTGTTTTAAAGTTGATGTTTCCTCCCAAACCTCTAAGAAGACCAACGATGAACTGGCCTCTTTCTGTCACAGCATTGAGATGTGACAGGCCATTGAATATTGTCCCCACCACACTTGTCTCCACCACAAAGTCATTCTTTAAAAAACCAAAAAAAAAAAAGGTAAAATGATTTCTAAATAAAGAAATTGGGTATTCTCATCTTAACATAGAATAAACAGCATTATGTGTCACAGCCGCTGCTCTGCTCAGCTCTCACCCTCCCCTCCCTGTCACACTTGTCCCGCGCTCCCGTTCAGGCACACCTGAACCATGTTTCTGGTGCTTGCTCGTCAGTAATCAAGGCAACCTCATAAAAAGGCAAACTCTGGAACAACCCGGTTGGCGGATCGTTGCACACTTTCCTGCTTGTTTGAAGTGTTCAGATCGTTTGTTTGGATCGCTTGTTCCTCCTGTCCGTTTGGATCGCTGACCTGTTTATCCTGAGATCACCTGATTCTTGTTTTTGTTCACTGTGGAATAAATCCTTAATACCTAGCACAACAGTTGTGTCACTCTTGGGTCCCTTCCTGTAAATCCCCTGACAGAATGATCCGACCACGATGGACCCAGCGCACAAATTTCCGCCCTCGGATTGGCTGGACCGGCTCGGGACAAGATTTCGACAGAAGGAAGCACAGATGGAAGCCGTGATCGGGCGGTTTGAGCAAGCCGCGCTTATCTTCAAGCAGGGGCTGCAGATGCGGTCCCGTGGGTCTGACGGGCAGTCGGCTCTGCCATCCTGGACAGAGAGAGGCTGGTGCCGGGCGCCACCGCTATCACTGTCACCGCCACGGCTACCAGCATTTAAGCCAGCACCTGCGTTTGTCCCTACACCAGCAGTGGAGGTATTTAGAGCTCAGCCTTCTAATGTGAATGGTGAATGGGACTGCGACATCTGTCTGGAGCGAAACAGTGCCTCTGCAGACAAATGTTTTGCCTGTCAGACATCAGGGTTGATAGCTAAGAGCCTAGTTGGCAATGCTCCTTCAACCTCCAAGAACTTGTCCAGTCAGACACCTGGAACTGGATTTGTTGAAGCCAATTCAGTACCACCCCCACACCAGCCAGTTCAGTACCTGCTCCTGCATTCACACCCCCTGCTCCCGCATTTGCTGAATTAGTCTCTGCTCCTGTGCCAGGCCAGTTAGCTCCTGCTTCCGCGCCAGTTAAGTCAGTACTTGCACCTGCACTTGCCCGGTCTGCCCCTGCTCCTGTACTAGCCGACTTAGCACCTGCTCTTGCTCTAGCCAAGTTAGCTCCAGCGTCCACACCGGCCATGTCAATCCCCGGTCCTGTGCCAGTCGAGTTCACCTCCGCTCCAGCTAAGACTCCGCCTGCCGCAACTAAACCCACTGCTGCACCGGCGAGGACCACATCATCCCTGAGGTCCAGGGGGAGGGGTTCCCCTGTACCTCCAGAGAGGGAGGGTCCGGTGTCGGAGTGCCCCGAGGAGCCACAAAGTGGAGAGGCTCCTCCCCCACAGCGTCCTGCAGATTCTGGTGCAGAGAGGCTCTGCGTTGACCACAGTCAGGCATCGAGGCTCAGCCGACCCACGGTTAGTGGCCTTAGGTCTGCAGTCTCCTGCCCTGCCACCTCCTGGTAATTCGTTGCGGACCTCATCTGTCCCAGTGGAGTTCCCCAGAGAGGGTGAGGTTCCTCGAGATCCAGAAACACACACAGTTCCGACCCCAGCGCCGGCTACGAAGCCGGTTCCGACCCCAGCGCCGGCTACAAAGTCGGTTCCGACCCCAGCGCCGGCTACAAAGTCGGTTCCGACCCCAGCGCCGGTGACCCCGTTGGCCTTGACCCCAGCGCCGATGTCCAAGGCAGTGCAGAGGACAGAACCTGTGCCAACTCCGAAGGCAGCGCCGCCGCCTCCAGTTCCCAGAGCAGCAGCAGCAGCAGCGCTGTCGCCTCCAGTTCCCAGAGCAGCAGCAGCAGCAGCGCTGTCGCCTCCAGTTCCCAGAGCAGCAGCAGAAGCAGCGCCGCCGCCTCCAGTTCCCAGAGCAGCAGCAGCAGTGCCGCCGCCTCCAGTTCCCAGAGCAGCAGCGCCGCCGCCTCCAGGTCCCAGAGCAGCAGCAGCGCCGCCGCCTCCAGTTCCCAGAGCAGCAGCAGCAGCAGCGCTGTCGCCTCCAGTTCCCAGAGCAGCAGCAGCAGCAGCGCTGTCGCCTCCAGTTCCCAGAGCAGCAGCAGAAGCAGCGCCGCCGCCTCCAGTTCCCAGAGCAGCAGCAGCAGTGCCGCCGCCTCCAGTTCCCAGAGCAGCAGCGCCGCCGCCTCCAGGTCCCAGAGCAGCAGCAGCGCCGCCGCCTCCAGGTCCCAGAGCAGCAGCAGCAGCCGCCTCTAGCTCCGTCCCTTGCGCCAGCCCCGGCTCTGTCCCCGACCCCGGCTGCGACGCCGTCCCCGACCCCTCGCTGGCTCCGTCCCTTGCTCTATCCCCGTCCCTTGCCCCGACGCCGTCTCTTGCTCCATCCCCGGCTCCATAATCAAGGCAACCTCATAAAACTCTGGAACAACCCGGTTGTCGCATCGTTGCACACTTTCCTGATTGTTTGAAGTGTTCAGATCGTTTGTTTGGATCGCTTGTTCCTCCTGTCCGTTTGGATCGCTGACCTGTTTATCCTGAGATCACCTGATTCTTGTTTTTGTTCACTATGGAATAAATCCTTAATACCTAGCACAACAGTTGTGTCACTCTTGGGTCCCTTCCTGTAAATCCCCTGACATTATTTGTAAGCATTCATCTGCCAATATACAGTGGGTTCTGCACTTAGAATTCAACACAAAAAAAAAAAATATTTTTGAGACGAGTAAAACAAATACCTGTTTCAAAATCCAGTCAAGTGCTTGTTGGAAATAATCTCCCAGCCAGTTGTTGAGGTTCCCTCGGCATTGCTCTGGCTGACCCTTCAACCACGTATTTAACAAGGCATTGACATCAGTGTCCTGATCACTGAAGAAAAAAAATTGTGAAAAGAAACAATTTTTCAACTATATTATCCAAATAGGAAAACAAAATTTATCAGTAAACTGACCTGACAAAGATCATGCCCATGCGAGATATGGTGGCGGGGGAGGCACAGCTAAGGTCATGTGTCTCAAAAAGGAAGTTAACATTGGGTCCGAACTGAATGCGTTCTCCACTCGGCAATGTCAGTAGCCGATTATCGTCAAGGACAGAGTTCAGACTCTCAATCCACTCAGGGTCTATGTCGCCATCACAGATAATCCACGAGTTCACCTCTAGAAAATAACAACATACTATATAGTTTAGATGTTTGTACAAAACATCAGTGTTGAAAATATTATCCAATTCTTATTAGGTTATATGTAGCTTACTTATTGTAAAACTGTCTGTTATCCTTTCCTGAACTTATATTGAGCTTAATTAAGATTTGTTACCTTGTGGCTCTCTAACCACATTCCTGGCACTATTTGTGAGGACGCCATCTGTCCATTCTCTGGTATCCATGTCTATCTGTCCCAGTAGCTGCTGTCTAGGCATGGCCTTTGGATTCATTATATATTGTCTGACCTGGAAAAAAAAAAACATTTTTGTACTCAAACTTAACTGTATGTACAAGATCTGAGTGTATTTTTTACACACATGCACATTATAGAAAAAATACTTAAATGACAGCGCTGCATCATACTCACCACTTTGCCTGTCTTGATGAGAGCAGCTCTAAGCATCCTCCAGAGTGTAGATTTCCCTGCTCCACTTGGCCCTACAATGACTACACCCATGCGTTGTCTCAGTTGTTCATGCAACTCCAAAGCCTTTTTCAGCTACAAATAATGGGAGGAAAAAAAAGTTTTTCCACTTGCAGAAGCAGTTTCTGCACTGATATGGACAACTCTGAATTTCAAACAACGGCTAAATAATACTTCCTGACATGATTCCATTCATTTGATATTCCTATTCAGTGACTAAACAGATGCCTTAAGAAAAACTAACCTGGCTCGGTATGAGTTCAAGCTGCCCCTCCTTGTACGCTTCTTCCAATGCATGCACAAGTATCTGGTCGTCCAAATTGGTGAAATTAACCCCCGAGAACACGTCTTTGACCAGAGCGTCGAACCGGGAGGTATCAGCAAATGTCAGCTTGGACATAGTGTTTAGTCTCAATGCCTGAACCACCAAGTCTCTCTCCTGAACTGAATATAGATGACATCATTCATTCCACACTCACATCATAGAAATACATACTTAAAAAAAGTAATCAACAATAAGAATATCATTAAATATGTAAAATTAATTAGTGCTGCAAAAACAATCTGCATAGTATATGGCCAGGGCAAAAAGCAAGCAAAACAACTATGTAGATTTGACAAAGGCAAAACTATAATGCTTTAATGCTCTAAAATGCACCTTTATTACTGTCTTAATTACCAAAGCCTCAATTAAGGTTGGATCATAAATATAAAGGTTAATCATAAAAAATGTTCAATGCATTTAATTTTCTTCATCAAATATGCCAGATTTTCATGCTAAAAAAAAATTTTAGCAGGAATAAAATAGTTGATAAACAGAGCAAAATCTAAATGGATGACTGCAATTTCCCCATTGCGGGGTAATTAAACAAATTCTTTCAATTCAATTAAATTCAATGACAGGAAATGAATGTTTTAGTACACAAAAGGACACAGTAATAAATTTAAATTTAGGAGGGATGATTCAAGAAAAACGCAAATAGAATAAATTCAAATGAGACAAGGCGTTGAAAAAACAAACATGACAATTGGGATGTAGCGAAGAGTTATACATGAGAAAACAGAACATGAGGGACTGACAAGACAACAAGGACACATGTCAAATTCCAGGAGAAAAAAGAATTATGATTAAATTGATGATTAATGATTAAATTTTATTTCACAAAATTAGATTTTCTGTGACATAGTCGTAACATAATTGTAATATAAGTCTCCTACATTTAAAGTGCACTTGAAGAGTGCATAGGGCTTTTCAAATTGTATTCAGTGCAGCTGTAGCTAATATCAAAGGTTATTTAAATATGAAAGATGTTTCGAATATGGTTTGAACAATGATTTGATTTGAATATGGTGTCATTGTTTAGTAAATCCTATATTCAAATTAAATTTTGACAGTTTGTGGTACTAACATTACTGTTCAGTTACGGTTAACAAGAGTTGAACAGCTCAATTTATCTGAATCATAGTCCTGCATACTGGATTACTATTAATGGCTTCCAACTCTACTTGTTTATAGAGGGAATGTGAAAACATCCCTGAATGATAGATCACACAGATCACTCAAATCCGTCTGCTGATTTATGGTAGCTCTTAATATTGTTCGAGTGAATAGGGACTAAACTTAAGTTATCGTTGTCTTTATGAAGACACCTGATTTTTTTTTTTTTTACGACTTATCAATTGTTCTATAAATCTTGTTGCTCTGTAAAAGTTTGATACACGACAGAAGTTCTACATTTTCTTTCCCAGGACTAGAAGAAAACATAGTTGTGGATAAACCAAATTCTGCTTCCTCCTCGGAAATATTGTGCTCAATATTGTAATAGAAAAGTCCGAGGTTCCTACCCTTGTCCTTCTCCTGACTCCTCTTCTCTTGCTGCAGAAGATTGCCACAGGCCTTCAGCACTGTCTTCAGGGCACGCAAACCCCAGTCATAGTGCTGCTGGGGAGTCAACAGCTCCCTGAGTACAAAAGTAAATGAGCCTCTTTACTCATCAACAACAATCTATTCAGTAGAGTACTAGGTATAATGCTAATATAGAGGATACAGAGGAAAAACAAATATCAATAAAATATAACAGCTAAAATCAGCTAAAACATTGATCATGAGGTATATTACTGTAAATCTACCTGGCAAGGTTAAAGATTGCAACAAGCTTGTGCCCCAGCACATCTCCATGTTTAAAGCCTTCTGAGTAGAGGATGACCTCAGCAATGAGCTCATTGTCTGGCCTGCTCATGGCCACCGGTCTGAAAAGCTGTTTGAGGTTGTCCGGGAGCTTCTGTCGACCTCCATACCCTTTACCTGCAGGGTTCAATGTGATGAATACCGCAGAATTGAGGTCCAATTCAACCTGGAAGATAAAGAAGGAGAAAATATTATGATTGATATGTAATGAATAATTGAGTGAAACTGGTTTGACAGAAAACCAGAAGTGCTACATAAAAACAAACAGTTTTGAGCTAAAGTTGAGCCATTAATTTTTAGCAACGGCACTATGAAACATCTTTTTCTGCATCGATTCTTATTTAACTGACCTCCTTTCCCAGCAAATCACAAGTCTTTTTGTGATGTTTAAGGGAGTCCTGAATGGCCTGAATCTGCATGGAGACGGCAGATAGGACTGATTCCTCCAAACGGTTAAACTCATCAAAGCAGCCCCATGCGCCACACTTCAACAATCCCACAAAGATCCGTCCCATGGATTTCACATCGATGCCCTACAAAAAACGAACAATAGGTTTTCGCATCATTGGTTTTCATTTGCTGTAGCGCTTGACCATGATTACGTACGAATACAAGTATTCGTATTACGTATTGCATTCGAGACTATTGATCATAATTACTGTATATATTCTGTGTATAAAAGTTGTTTTATTCAGGCAATCCAAAATAAAAGGTGAAACCAATACATTTTATAGATTCATTACAGATGCAAGATTTTACTTTCAGAGGCCTGACATTTTTGTATTTAAAATTCTTTTTTTAATTGATTTCAAGCAATATTCTAATTTTTTAAGTTTTTGAAATTGAGGTTCTGAAGCTACAAGTCCTAATCAGCAAAATCAAACCAAATAAAAGCTATATATATATATATATATATTTTTTTTTTTTTTTTTTTTTTTTTTAAGTATAAAATGCGTACTTATAAAAAAAAAAAAAAAAATACTTATAAAATACTAATGTGGGCTTACCTCATCACAATTGAAAACCAGAACCTGTCGTCCAAACAATGCCCCAAGTGCTTTGACTGACTCAGTCTTGCCTGTGCCAGCAGGCCCATAAGGATTCCCCCCAAGACCTATCTTCATGGCCTGGGTCAGAGTCAGGTAGCATTTATCAGTCAGTGGCGTATGTACCAGTTTAGCTGCAATCCCCTACGAGACAGCAGAGGTAGGATGAAATACGCAGTCAAGAGACACAATAACACAAAAACACAATAAGACAACTAGAAGAGTAAATACTGTAGGTCATCAGAAGACCCACACATGTAAGCAAGTGTGTTTAAAAAAAAAAAAAACTGAAATAAGCAAAATAGGAGTGAGGAATGAAATAAGCAGTAAAACAAAATATTAATGCCTTACATCCTAAAAGTAGAAAAAGTAAGTTCAAATATATTTCCAAGAAATTGTTGTGAAATCCATCTTCCGTAGTATAAATCTATCATTGACAACGCTTAGTCTCTTCAAAGTACTCTATTAGGTAAGAGTAAATGAATCATTCATTCAAATTAATCAGTTAATTTCCCATGTCTTGGATAAAATAAAGTACTTCTTATCCTCTCTAATGATTCAATTATGCCTTGGTTTTTTTCCCCTCCCTGACAGTATTCCCGTTAAATGTACAGTACATGCAAACACACCTGGTATTCATAAGTGTAGCTGAACTGCGCATCCACCATTTGTATGACGCAGCATTTGTCTGAATCCATGCAGAATCGAAGCTGCTTCCTCCAGGCCCAGGAGTCAGGGCTAGTAACCCCTGCCTGGTTGAGCTGCTTTACCACACTAATGTTGTGAATCACATCCAGGAGCAAGGCCTTCAGCTTTAGCTGCAGTATACCGGACTCTGTGAACGTAGACAAACTGTTCACTCATATTTAGGATAAACATACAGGCAGATATGCATAGACAAATTATACATGAATGTTTTTTAGATAGCTGTGAAGAAACATGTTAGTATTTCATAAACATGCCTCTATAATGAATTAGCAAACACTGTGTGTCAGTGTCAAGTACCATTTATGATTTTATTGAGCAAGATTATGTAACATTGATATATAAAAATAGAGCTAACAATGCCTGAAACAATCTAGGGGCGTTAAGTTGTGAAAATTCAGAAACTGCGAGAATAGCTGATTCTTTCCCCGTCCACTTTACAAACAGAGCGGAGCAACAACGTAGCACAAAGTAGATTTCTCTGTGTCAACTGGACTGAAAGGTTTCCTTGAAAACGTTTCGCCCTCTCTCCAGAGAGCTTCTTCAGTTCTAAGTTTGCTGGGGCAGAGCTTGAAAATATAGCCCTGTGGACCATCGGCATGTTAATGGCCCGGGTGGTCACCTGAGAGTCCTTGGCAGGGTGGTTGGCAGGGTCGTTCATCTAGTTTCGGTTGGGGTGCTTCCCCTTTGTCTGTTGGGTCACATGTTAATGAGTCTCCAGGTCTGGTCAAACAGCGTGAATGTTTGGAATGCTGACGAAATGAGTGGAGAACTGCATTGTACGTGGGTGACAGAAAGTGCCTTAGTCCACCACCTCTGTTTAAAGATGGTTTTTCCAACTTGACGTGGATGGCTTCCTTGACACCCCTCTCAAACCAGCGATCTTCTCTGGCCAGCACACGTACTTGACTGTCCTCAAAGGAGTGTCCGCTGTCTTTTAGGTGTAGGTGTACTGCTGAGTCCTGTCCTGAAGAAGTGGCACGTCTGTGTTGGGCCATTCGTTTATGGAGGGGCTGCCACTTGATGAATGATGATGAACGACCCTGCCAACCACCCTGCCAAGGACTCTCAGGTGACCACCCGGGCCATTAACATGCCAATGGTCCACAGGGCTATATTTTCAAGCTCTGCCCCAGCAAACTTAGAACTGAAGAAGCTCTCTGGAGAGAGGGCGAAACGTTTTCAAGGAAACCTTTCAGTCCAGTTGACACAGAGAAATCTACTTTGGATAACCATGACCTGGATGATTGAGAATCTACACAGACAACAACGTAGCACCTGTGAAGTAAGGCCTGTCTTGCAATCTTAAGTGAATGAAAACACAGCACATGCTATCATATTAAAAACTATAAAAAGCAAGTTACTGCATATTCTAAATCTCCCACATTGCAGTTATTGATTTGAATATTTGACCGAAATACGTACCTTTGTCAGAATGATCGACGCTGCCGGTGTCCGCTGTCGTGTAGTGTTCTAATTTGGCAGTGAGGTTCAGCTCAAGCTGCTGCAAATTTTGCTGCTTTAAAGCTCTCTCCACATCTTCGGTGAACTGGATTTGCTCAGCCAAACACAGAATCTACATTGCAACAATCAGGAATGAGAGGTGTGTTGTTAGGAACCGGCTTGCCGGTGCCAGTTTGAACTGTGGCGCAAGCCCTTTTTTCCTCCCCTAGATGTCGCCATCGACCGTGAACGCAAACCGGACCCCGCACCTGTCAGCCATCAACCGGCTACTTAGGGACGCGGTCTGACAGCTGCAGATTGTTATCGCTTCACCTGCTGTTAGAGGTGTGAGTTCTCAGTACTGGTGCTCTACTGGTAAAGTTTGGATTTTTGGATATTGTGTTTACCTCGCTGAAATCAGCCTTCTTTTGACTGTGACTTTGTTCTCTCCCTGAGGTCTCCCGTCCCGTTGAGTGAGGTCGCGTTTTTCGTTCGCCGGACAGCCGTGGAGAATTGTGCTCCCAGCAGACTCCGTTGTCATTCACCTCTGTTGGAATGATTTTTAGTTTCGCTTTTGACGATCGTCCAAGCGAGCGCTTTGAATTAGTCATTATTAAACCTGACTTCACATCTCTCTCTGTGGTCTGCTGTTGGTTGCTCAAAAACGAAACGTATCAGAACCTGACACGTCTCGCCAACCTACCGGCCCCATCTGGAGCCGCGAGCGCAGCGGCATCGCCAGTACGCGTGCTATCCCGAACCATTTAACAGAAACTCCGACCGGTGCCGTGGTTTCCTTCTCCAATGCAGACTCGTGTTTTCCCAGCACTCGCGGCTGTTTGCCTCCGACGCGGCCAAGATTAATTATATCATCGGCCTGTTGCGAGAAAGAGCGTTGGTTTGGGCACAAGCCTCTAACTCGGATGAGCAACTCAGCGCGCTTACCCTCGACGAATTTGTGAAACGTCTGCGAGGATATTCGACCGGCCTAATCACGCGAGGTGCGCGTTTGACCGACTGTGCTCCTTGCGCCAGGGCGCCCGGTCAGTGGCGGAATACACGGAGTTTAACACCTTAGTGGCTGAATCAGGGTGGAACGATCCAGCCCTTCAGACTGCGTTCCGACGCGGCTTAAATGACCTGGTGCGCAACATGTTCGACTTGGGGGCGAGACCCAACGACCTGAACGAACTCATCGACCACCTGTCAGCCATCAGCCATCAGCCATAAACCGGCTACTTAGGGACGCGGTCTGACAGCTGCAGATTGTCAGATTGTTATCGCTTCACCTGCTGTTAGATGTGTGAGTTCTCAGTATTCCGGCGTGCTCTACTGGTAAAGTTTGGATTTTCGAACATTGTGTTTACTTCGCTGAAATCAGCCTTCTTTTGACTGTGACTTTGTTCTCTCCCTGAGGTCTCCCGTCCCGTTGAGTGAGGACGCGTTTTTCGTTCGCCGGACAGCCGTGGAGAATTGTGCTCCCAGCAGACTACCGTTGTCATTCACCTCTGTTGGAATGATTTTTAGTTTACCTTTTGACGATCGACCAAGCGAGCGCTTTGAGTTAGTCATTCTGTTTGTCACTATTAAACCTGACTTCACATCTCTCTCTGTGGTCTGCTCTTGGGTCCTCAAAAACAAAACGTAACGTGTTACGCATAATGTGTTTTGACATGAACCATTACATCTAATAAATCGACCCAGGTTGTAAGATTTCACAGCATGTAGTGGTACAGAAAGATTTGAATATAGAATATTAATACATGTGATTTTGTTAAGTCTCCTCCCTCACAGGATACTGCAGGAAAATGAGTATCATTCCAGCATCTTCAAAGATGCTGAAATGGTACAATTTTATGATATTTAAATTACATCATGAAACATCTTGCACACTTGACCTTTTTTACATTGCCATCAAAGAAATACCTTGCTCTCAAAAAGGTTTTTTTTTTTTTAGAATTATACATCTCTAGTGTAACAGAAATGTACCTGTGATGGGTAGCGTGAAGGGTCAACTTCCCCCTTTTTCCCTGCTGATACACATTCATACAAGAGCTGTTTCAGAGTTTCCTTCATTTGTGCTGACAACTCACTCAGCCATTCCTAGGAAAGAGAAAACATGTTGTTAATAACAAAGATATACAAACAAAAATCCATAATTAAAACTATACTTAAAAAAAAATTATAAATTCAAGTGCACTACTCTAAGATGCTATGAAAATATATGGTTAATCCATACAGAACAGGAGCTTTACCTCCACAAGGCTGGAGATGCGTACTGACTCTCTAAGTGGGACGATCTCTCCTTCCAATGAACACATTGCTAGAATGTGTTGACACTGTTCATCAAACACAACACTGTGGATGCCTGCACAGATAACACAGATTATCTTAATCATCCAGAGGAATCTGCATTTATCCCAAAGAATACAAGCTGATGAAGGGGAAGAGAGCAGAACAAAATCAACAGACTAGAAGATATCCCAAAGAAAGAGATCACTGATTAAAACACACCTCCGAAAAGCTTCTTGAGGTGCGACTGGATGACATGAGGGTTTGTTGCCTGGCCGAGAATCTCTAACAGATCATCATCTCCTATGAAGTAGAACCGTGGGAAGGCAGAGCGCTTCTCCTGCAACACATGGACAAAGGAGTGCTGCTTAGATCAGACATATTTTGCTCACATAAGTGCACTTGTATACCTCCAGGAACTCATTGAGAGACTTTTGGCAGCGCTGCAGTTGATCCAGTATAGTGACCAGTGCGTTTCTGATGCCTGCCCTGGTAGTAAGAGAGACAATTCTGTTGTCTCTCTGAATATCTGATATTATAGATCTATAACACACAAAAATAGATTTATTAAAATTCAACCCAAGTGACAAAAGAATCAATTTAGAAAATATTTTATCTATAGGTATGGAAAATGAGAAACTTGTAGTGTACTCACCACATTGAAACCACAATTAGTACAATTAAGTCAACTCAATGTAATGCACTTGCATGTTTTGTCAGAATTACTCTTCCAATTAAAAAACTAATTACACTTTAGGACAAAAGCTTTTGATGTGATGTAATAAGGAAATGCAAAACAACACAGCACCTAAAATCTTCATCCACCCGTTTGAAGCGGGCCTCCTCCCGAGGTAATGCCCCTCGTCCAAAAATGGGTTCAAGATAAACCCAGCGTCTCTGAATAGCATTCAGATTCAGCAGGTACTCGTCTAAGTTCAACAGACGAGCCTCCCATAAACTGACCTGTGTGAACACGGTTAATTCAGCTTTTAAAAGCAAATACACAATATATAAAGCACAAAAATGAGTGAAACCACTACAAGACTACTCAAATTCACTTAATTCAATCAACACAATCCTTTTTGTAAGTAAATGAGTCTGTTCAAAACAATTTCTATATTACTTATTATTCCTCATAGAACTTTTAAAATATTTAAAATGCAGACTCGTTGAACATAGCACACATTTGTATTTTGTAAAAGTGGAGTTTCAGGATTTTGGTCATGTATAACTTTCTTTACCTATGGTAGAAACTCAGCTTACACCAGGATTTTTTTTCCATTTTTCCATCACTGATGAGCATTCATTGTTGGCTTTAATCTTTCCCCTGACCTTAAGGTGACAAATTTCCAATTTTTTAATTTTTTTTTGCAATTCTACTATTTATTCTGCAATTTCTACTATTTGCAATTAAACTATTTGCTACATTGAACTATTTGATTTGAATAGCTGTTGAATAAGCATTGTGTGACCTCCTTTGGTGCTTTTTTTATGTACTTGTCGACAGACTCATTTTTTATTGAGCTCCAAATAGTTTCTAGCTGTTCCCAGAGACTTGCTTTATATGAAACTTCTGTGTGATATATTTTTAAATCCCAGATTTGCTCAATAGGTTTTAAGTCTGGGCTTTAAGTTGGCCAGTGAATCTGTTCCAATAGTTAATTCGGGCCCTTTCTTTCCCAGTGAGTTCCATTCGCTTGAGCAGTTTGAACAGGAGTGAAGAATTTAAAACTGAATAATGTTTTTATTACACAAATTTGAGCCAGCACACTGAAATTCACTTGAATAACAAACCAATTAAAAAAAAAAAATGTTTTGAAATATTAAGTGAATAACTGTAATTTAGCATATCAATTATGCAGGTGTGAGAGAGAGAGTGTATGTGTGTGTGTGTATATATGTGTGTGTGCGCGTTCTTGTATTTGCTACACACAGAGTACCAAAATCGGCATTTTACTAGCAAAGTGAGGACATTTTTGTGAAGTGGACACCAAGTCAAGTTGCTCAAAGATTAAACATTGGATAACAATGACCTGGATTAGTGAGACCCTACACAGACACTTGGTTTTAAAGTTGGGGTTAAAACTGGGTTTAAGTTAGGGTTAAGGTAAGGGTGTAGGATCAGGGGATTAGGTAAGGGGCTAGGTATTACATTATGCCTATAAAAAGTCCTCACAAATAGAAGTGCAATGATGTGCATGCATGTATGCATGTACATGAATATAGCATATTATAGCATGCAGTTTTATTTACAGTTTTATACAAAATTACTTTTTTGAATTATATATGAAGACCCAAGTTGTTGACCTGACCTTGTCTTGGAAGCTGTGGTAGTAGGGAGAATCTTTGAGAGACTGCAGCAGACGCCGATTATCTCCAACCTAAATGAGTAAAGAGAATTAGCTCTGACATATAAACCTCAGGGAGAATAGCACAAAGTCACCATCCGTCCGTCTGGACCGATTTCTGCCGTCCGGCAATTTACCCCCCGTTTACACCGGATGCGGCACCTCTCCGTCCGCAGCTGGTGTAAATTGCCGGACAGCAGAAATCAGTCCGGACAGACGGATGGTGACGCACCACATCCGGTGTAAACGGGGGGTTAACGTTGAACTTCACAGCTGATGTGTGGCACATGACACTGTGCTGTGTTCACCATGACAAGTCTCTGCAGATGGTTAGCCCGCCAAGCTAGCTTGTCTGGACTCGGTCCTTGCCTCCCCACGTTCACCAGCCAATCAGAATTGGCGTAAAGAGATTAATGCTTCTGAGGGCTGCCGAGAGGCGTGCATCCCCATAGTGAGACATCTCACTCATATTACTCAGAGAACCGGGGTTATGTAAATAACCTAAAGTTTTCCAGCAGCGTCTGTCTGATAGTAAATTCAGTTGTGGGCTGGATCTGTAATAGGCCTGCCCATTGGTGACATCTGGGCCCTGTGGTCACCAGAGGATAAATTCAGGTATTTTTACTCCTTCTTTCCCTTTATGTCTCTCTTTCGCTGGCTTGAGTTTTTGCCATAGCTGGGAGGTTGTAAAACTAAACACTATCAATGATTCGTCTGACATTACAGATCCAGGAGAATCATTTGTCTCTTTTCCCAATCATTCCTCACTGGCCATCTAAGTTGTGTAACATATTTCCTTTGTGGTCAGCTGTGTCTTGCCACATTGTACAGAGACGTTCTTTTTAGGTGTGAGATCACATAATTTACCCTCCTCCACACTGTGCACACAGGTCATAATAACTACAATTAACTTGTGACAGGTGAGGCTTTCTTAGGCTGCTGTTAATCCCATTTTAATAGCTAGGGCTTCACCCACATAGTTACCCTATAACTCTTTTGTCTTTTAAGGCTTTACAGTATATATCTTTTTCCACTGACAAGATTTAAGACTTTCCACTGGAGCATACTGGAGCAAGAGGTAAGACTTTCCACTGGAGCATACTGTGTTTGTTGTCTTTTGTGTTGTGCTCACTTTGTGACTACATTGGGGAGAAATCTAGGTGTCTTGATATGTCCTCTTTATTGATTTCAGATATCCATTTACGCTAGTTGTAGTTGCAGCTAGCTGGGACTCTTGTGTTAATCATATTATCCTGGTTTGCTGACTAGCACAAGAGATAATTCCCACCAGATGATTGACTCTGTAAAAAGAAGGGGTATGTTTGTGTTGAGTGACAGATGACACTGTGTCATTAATATTAAAGGTGAAAGGATCTGGTACAGATAATGTGAATGCCAGTCATTCAGGAATGATATACTAGTTGAATTAAAACTTAAATAGAAAGCCAGTTTATGTCTACCTGGTTAACTATATCTTTCCAGTCCTTGATGAGCTTGAGACTGCACTTGTTGCTGTCTGTGTATTCAGTCAGGTTGAAGGCAGCTGCAGCGCCCCACAATTCCAGTTCTCTCAGTGACTCTCTGATTGTCACTTCACCCTGAGCACGATTGTTCAGATCCTAAAAGAAAGCACAAGTACAAAGATGAAAAATGAAATAGTTTGGGTTCAGTCAGCATTTTCTATTATATCAAATACTATATTTCAATATATTATAAAACCAGGTCTCTAATAGGTACGCAGGAACTTCAGTAATAATCTAGTATGATAAAACAAATCATTAACTTGGCATATTGACTGAACTGTAGTTGTAGGCAATTAAACTGAAAATGGCTACAAAATCACTAGAATAACTAATGTTGTGGAAATATGAATATATGTTGTGCTTAAAATATCGACATCAAGCAAGAAACCTACATTTTCTGTCAATCTGAAATGTCAATCATTTCTGAGTTGGTGAAGTATTTGAAGATATTTTTATCTCTGTTAAAAAAAGTAGTTTCATTATACATATATTACTCAACATGTGCAGTTAAGTTTTTAAATCAATGTTATTTATTATTTGCTGCTGCCCTCTTGTCGTCTGTCACGATTTGATGGTTTATTGTATTATTACAACTTAAACTGGTTCCAGCATCAACTGCGCCAGTACAGGCTAGACTTCCAATTTGTTCCTGGGTGATAAGACGTGTGATAAAATAACAACCACACACACCTACTCAATTACAATAACCACTTATCATAACTTGTGTCCACAAACTGTGTTGTGAGGCAACAGAGAAATAACTCATTTTGATTATTTTGAAAAAATGTACTGTGTATTTCATCAAAACTCCCAATCTGCCAATATATAGACATACCTTGAGTTCCAAAGTTTTTTCTACAATGGTATTTGCTACACTGAGGAGATCACTAAAGGTGAGTTTCTCTAAAGTTGTTCCTCTTGGAAGGCCAAGCAAACGAAACATGTCCAACCAGTGGTCTTGGGACAGGTGCTCTCCTCGTACATACTTCAGCACAGGCAACATACACTAGAAACAAGACACAATTTGAAAACTTAAGTATGGCATTTTATTTATCAGGACATTAGAATTCCCCAATTAAAACACTTCCTGCTTTTAGGTATAAGGTATTTTTCATTTCATTTAAATCCTTTTTAGAATTTACAACTAGCTGAATTATTCAAAACTCTGGGAATGCAAAAAAAAGATCTGTGTTGTTCTGGACCTTGTATTTATCCACTGCTGCCTGCAGTTTCACAGACATGGTAGTCGGCTGTTCCAGCTTCCGAAGTCTATCCTGCCATGTAAATAGAAACTCCTCAAATATGTATGTTTTACTCCTGTAAAAACAGATACATACAAAAACACAATTAAATATGAAGTCCTGTCAATAATTACAATTAATAAAGAAACAAGTAACAAATAAAATCATCAAATTCCAAGGAACATAAAACACAGGCCAGGCAAAACCGAAATATAAATGCTTGGTTGTATCAATTAAAACTGAAAAACTGACATTTTGTGAACTTAATTCTGAGAAGTCTTGATGCTGTATTCTGAAGAACAGACTGAAACACTTAATGGCCATAGCCCTCTACCTGAATGTGATCCAGTCCTGCTGGGCCTTTTCTGTAAAGCCTTGTTGCCACTCTTCATACAGACCCCACATCTGGCTGAATCCATCCAGGTCTCTCTTTGTCTCTTCTGCCAGAGAGAAATCTGGAGTGTCCAGGTTAAAACAGGTGCAGTCCCCACTGTAGAACATGGCAGGCACAGGTCATTATTGGGATGTAAAAGCATGAAGACAAATCTATGAATTGTAAGGTCTGTGACAACCCTAATCAGGGGTAAACAAGTCACAAATAAAACATTGCGAGATCTTACAGGAGTTTATTACGAACAAGCTCTAACTCCTGGAATTCTTGCTGCTTGTCTTTGATGGTTTGAAGGCACTGAAGTAGGGCAGCATGATCGCCAGTCTCAAGCATTTCATCTTTAGGTTTAAGTTGGTCCCAGTGGGCCTTAAACCGCTCAAGATCAGCCTTGTATACATCAATACGTCCAGCAGCATTATTCCTCATCACATCTATCTGCTCAGGAAGGGAAAGAAAACAGTGCAACAAGATAGTCAGGGAGGATAAATAACCAATATATAATTGAGTTAAAAACAAAAAATAGTCAGGGAGGATAAATAAGCAATATATAACCAATATATAACCAATATATAATTGACTTAAAAGCAATAAATAGGCTTGTTACTGAAATTGTCACAGAAAACATGTGACTGACACCTGTTCTTGGATCATGAGCTGGTGGCTCTCCATGAAAAGCTCCAACTTGTCCCACTTAACCTTCAGTGAGTACAATGAGTCAACGCCAGCTCCAGCTACGGCTCGTAGCAGACGGTTCTTCTCTTCGCCATGTTGAAAATGAGGCAGGATCTAAGCACAAAACAACATTACTTGTTGAGCTTTTTGAGTTTTAAAAAAAAGAATAAAGTATAACATGTATAACATTAAGTATAACATAATTGCCCAAAGATCTGTGAATCCATGCATGCTATCCTGAAATTAGACTTGAATTGTATTTATTTATATAACCAACCATATCTTGTAATGGTTTAACTTACGTCATTTTTTTGAGCTAAGATCTGGTTGTATTTACTGTTGGCTTCACTGATCTCCTCCATGCTCTCTGGCCGATTGGACAGGATTTCCAGTGATTCTGAAACAAAACTGTCTATTGTTTGTACGTGGCCTGCAAGCAACAAGTGAAAAGAGAAGAGAAACAATAAGGTAATGTCAAATAAACCGAGTGCATATAGAAACTGAAAGTATCTATCCCGTCAGCATATACAGCCAGATGCAATGCCAACACAAGATTTCAGACCTTTTTGCCACATTTTCAATAGCCCAGAATGACGAAGTGAAAACAGACTTAGAAAGTTTTGCAGACTTATTAAAAAGGAAAAACCAATAACATCTAGATTGTTCCACCAATCTGGGCTTTATGCAAGGAGAAAAGCCTCTCTTTAGACTGAATTTTAATTCCAAATGCCATGCTTAAAACCAGGCACTGTTCATCTCCTCCCGAATAGGTTGAGGTATTGTTCATATCATGCTTTGGGGAGTGTTTTTCAGCAACTGGAACAGGGAGACATCGAACATCTCAGAGAAACCTGAAAATGGTTGTCCACAGACTGTCTCAATCCCACCTGACACAGCTTGGAAAAAAAAAATATATCCCTAAATATAGACATCATGGCATCCTACCCAAGACTGGAGGCTGTAATTGCTGCCAAAGATGCTTAAAACAAGTATTGAGTAAAAGTGCCATCTTTTAATTTGTCTGTCATGTAAACTTTCCAATTACAGTGAATGTTTGTCATATGCACATAAACAGAGATTAAAAACCATGCACAATTAACATTCTATCTTTACCTTGAATGGACTTCCGGAGAGAGAAGAGCAGGATGTCAAACAGTCTCTGGATTAAATCATCAATGACATTTTTGACAGGTTCACAGTTGACTGTAATACAGTCAACTTTCATCTGGCTAAGATAGGAGAAAAGAATGGTTTGATTTTTCTTAAAAGCTGAAAAAAATACTTTTCAAAATTGAGATTTACATACGTATATTTGTTCAGGCGCTAAAAAGAATGCCATTTCATTTGAAATATCAACATGTTGAGTCAATATTTAAGTATGCACTTGGCGAGAACTTTATGTGCCTAATAGGGTACAACAGCTTCCAGAGAAACACAGTTCAAGGACAAAAGTATATTTCAAACAGAAGGGAAGTTGAAGAAAGAGCTACGGTAGTTTGAAGCTTGTCAGTAGAGTGAAGTGCATGAAACTGTCTCAGTGTTAAACTAAAGAGGTATCTGACTTTCATTTAAATAGGTAAAGGTATTGTTTTGTTTCTTTGTGTATAATGTAAGATTAGACTTTATTCATCCCACAGTGGGGAAATTCTTTAATGTGTACCTGGGCAGGGATTCAGACTCCTTTCCTCTGATTTTTAAAGCCTTGAAATTTTTTTCCCAATCTTGTACAGAGTGGAGATGCCTCTCCACTAACTTCTCTAGATCAACCAGGCCCAATACCAACCACTCCTGCAACACATTCATAACCACCAATCTTAAGATGCTGGGTAAAGTCATGCCCTAATGTCAGAGAGAGTTCTCACTGTAGGGAAATATTTAAATAAAAAACAAATTAAGGGGATACCTAATCCAAGGCCCCATCCTTCAAAATAACAAAATAGTGGGTCACATCTTTAAAAGACATTATCATACCTTGAATTTGTGTTGTACAGCCTTCAAACGGCTAAAAAGGTCTTCTGCTTTGTTGAAGGTAGAGAGGAATCCAGATGCATTTCTATCAACCATTAGGTTGAACTCCTCTCCGTGAACACTGACCCCTTTAAACTGATTCGGAATAGAGATGAACCGCTTCATCTCTCGGAAATAGCGAGCGCGCACCTCTTCAAATGGAGGGCGAAACTGCAAAAGGCCTTGCCTATTTACAAGGAAAAAAATGGTTATTGATACCAAGATTCACACAAGAGGCAAGGAAGAAGCAAAGACCGGGAAGAGGCTGTGGCCTATTGTAAATAATGGAACAGCCTGCGTCCAACAAGTGTCTGTTCACTTACTTGAAGGTGAGGTCTATTTGTATTTCGGGCAAGTTCTTGTTCAGAGCTTCTAATCCCTTCTGGTACTGGTGTTCAAGAGCCTTATAGAGCTGGTGGTTCCAATGCTGGCACCATGCCTGCATGTCATCAGACCTAAAGCCCTATACACAAAATATATTTATACTGCATACGCTATCAAAGAAAGATAAAGGGAAATTCTTGTATACCGTAAATATACCTGAACTTCCAGAGTTGCAAAGCCAATACGAAGATCATTAAGACCCTCTTTCCAACGTTGCTGATGTCTTAGTAGGTCCACATTCATCAGTGTCACCACCTGAAAAACCAAAACCAAAACAGAACAGATAGAGATCACACATCAAGATCTTTTTAAATTATTTCCTCCATATTCAAAACTATGATAATATAAGAGCGTAATCAAACCTTTTCAGTGAAGTCTGAGTGCCACTTGCGTAACTTTCGGTTCTCGGTGGAGAGTTTCTCAGCAGCATCCTGCAGCTGAGTAATGTAACTTTGCAATTCTTTGGGGTTGTTCCAAGTGATTTGAAGTTTACCGCCTGACTCCTTTGAGTAAGAACGAGGGTTCTTTAAAATACCAGCAGAAAAAGGTAGATAAAAAATTTGTTCAGTTTGTAAAGAACAAGAACTTGTAATGAAATTGATCACCATCTTCCCATTTTATTGTTTTATTACCAAATTATGTTGGTAAATTAATGCTGATTATAACAAGCAGCTTTATTTAAATAAAAAACTTGTTTTTCCTGCTTTATCATTCAATATTTAAAAAAAAAAAAAAACATGGCAGGTTATTGAATGAATAATCAGCTGACCAAGAATAGTGATAACCATTACAAATGAATAAGTTACCAGAAAAAACAAACTGCAAGTTTATAAATTATATACAGAATTTTAACCATTTAAAAGGACGTGGAAAAATATAACAGTACAAAAAATGATAAAGTTATAATACCTTAATGATTTGTTCAAAGGCCAGGGCCAGCCCAAGCATCATGGGCCTCTGAGAGGGAATCATCTGCTGGTCAATGGTATTGTAAAAATGGGCCACCTGCAATGCATGACGAATGACAAGCAAATGAATGAATGAATCTATAAATGAATTAACTTGATCGAGACTCTCACCTGCTTTAAAACAATGGCTTGTCTGTAGAATTTGTCTGCAGTGTTAGCAGCCTGCTGTATCACAGCTGGAATTGTAAAACCCAAGGCTGTGAGCTGCCTCACCTCCCTGAGGAGACTGCTGAGCCTGTCTGAATAATGTATCTTGAGCTTCCCGTCAACATGGTCGAGGTCCATCACACAATTACTTGCCTGAAGGCTGTGAAGATGGAAAAACAGGAAAGGCTAAATGATCGATTCAGACCAACAAGAATATCTGGAAAGTGAAAAATGAGTTTTTACTGCTGCTGCATTATACTGTTTTTTTTTTTTTTTTTATGTAAGGAATATTGATTCTGGATATTTGCCACTTGTGATTACAGTAGACAGCTGTATTTCCAACCTGATCCCTGACTTTGGATCTGCTAGTCCAGACAGTATGTCTCGCGACCAGTCCTCAAACTCCTCTTGTTCATATGCTCTCAGAAGTTCGAGCAGCTCATCAGAGAAACACAGAAAAGATTTGAATCCAGACAGGTCTGTCAGCAGGGCTTCAGCGATGCGAATGGAGTCCTGAACCTAAAGTAAGAATTCAAAGAAACACGACAGGCACGAAAGCATGAAAAAATTCTTAATATGTCTTTCGACACAGGCACCCAGTTACCTTGTGTATAAGCTGTCGGACCCAGACAACTTTGTTGACCACCTCGGACAGGTTTCTGCCAATAAACGGCCCAGACTTTTCTCCAGGGATTCCATGGCAGCGACTCTCAAAGTGTGTCTTTATACCTAGCAAAGAATAAGGAGCTTACTATTGACGTTCCCTGTAATTCCCCAACATACTTCAAATGTCTATTCAATGCATAGCTATGGTTAAAGATATATTTTAAATTTTGAAATTCTGTCCCCACCATTCTGTGTAAAAGTCACTGACAGATGATATTTGCTAAAACAAATGCAAGGCGTATGTATCCTGCATGACCACAGTAATTAAATTTTGAAAATGCACTAATTTTGAACCTTTGTTGTAGTCTTGCAGTCTGGCCAGTAGTGTTTCTCTCTCCGGCTGGAGTTCTTTGCTGATGGTAGGACGTTTAATCAGCTCTTTTTGCTTTTGAAAGAACTGCAACAGCTAAAAAAAAATGATCAGAAACTTATGACCAGAAACACCCACACCCACATGCAGCCTGAGTTGAAATGAAAGCGTCGGTTTACTACCTGTTGTGGACTATCCTGTACATCAGCAATGTAGCTCTTTAGTCTGCCTGCAGCCTCTTGCTCTGATGGTATAATTAGGCGTTCAAACTGAGCCACTGCTGCTTTCCAAAGAGGCTACAAAACCACATAATAACGAAAACACAAAACCAAAATGTACGCAATGAATTAGTACATACAGTATATTTGTTTATATTCAGATGTTTTAATTGAAACTGAAGCTTTATACAGTTGGAATAGTGATCTTAAGAAAGTAGCATCAAGCAAAAGAGCAATGAGCTGACTCCCTGTGGCTGCATAGACATTCACAGATAGCTAGCTAGTATCTATCTATCTATCTATCTAGCTAGCTAGATAGATACTTTATTAATCTCCAAGAGAAATTCACTGACCTCTGTATAAGGGTTGTAATGCAAAGGATTGAGTCCAGAGAAAGGCTCATAAACACGATCTGAAATCAACGCCTTCTGTTTCCCTCCTGGTAGAAGAGGTAACAGTTTCTCATGAACCACACGCACTGTTACCACCTGATAAACAGAAAAGCACATTTACATTCATTTAAAGGTATCACAATTATGTTATCACAAAGAAGATAGAAAAATGACACTATTCATGCCATCTTGGAAGACAATGTCATACTCGAATGTTCATTAGAATCTCTTACCTCATCTAATCTTTTTGCAAAGGAATTAAGCATTTGTGGGCAATGTTTGTTCCCCTTCCACGGGTGTGGGGTGTATCGCCTCCAGACCTGATGATGCAGTTAAGCTCAGTTTGATCACAATCTATATCACAGTCTATATAAATATAACTTTTCTGATATACCTGTCCAGTCAGATGCTCACAGTCTACCACCCATTGTTCACAAATATTAATAGCACCTTTTAGGCTCTCTCTTACAGAAACAAATGGCTCCTGAAACAGCTTTTCACCACTCAGCTTCCTCTGCACATATCTTTCAAGAGCGCCACCTAGTTACAAGCGCAACAACAAAAAACATTATTTCCGCACAACTGATTCATAGGTTAACAGGAGTTACAAGGAAAACAAAACTGATTTCATTTCTGGAAGCTGAATGGTTATTCTATTTTGAAAGGATGACTTCAGCAGTCAAGTTACAGAGCCGCACCAATAACATCCATGAGACGAATCATGCGTGTTTGTGGGTAAGGTTCAAAATCCGTCTGCCTCCAAACATTGTCCAAAATTTGCCTGCACTGCTCCACCAGATCCATGACATCAGACATAGACAAGGTGTTCAGCCCACCAAACTCCTAGCAGAACCACAAAAAAATAAATGAACTTTATGTCACTGGGGCATTCAGGATTAAATTGCTACTGTAGGTTAAAACTGGCAAAGCAATTAGGTAAAGAGTGTATTAAATATTGTTAATGGCAAGACTTATTTTTGTTTTACCAATCTAATTGAGAAACTATGGGTTTATTGATGCATGCTCACCTTTTGTATTGGTTTAAATTGCTCTGTAAAATGTGCAGCCCGTTCTTTAACTCTTTTCTTCTCTGCCGAATCAGAAATATCAGCCCAATACTGGAACTCATCATTGGGAATTAGGATGCCTGCAAAATGTGCAAAAACGATCACTTCTTTACTGAACCTATAATATATTATACATATAGTATACCATTATAAATAAAACAAAAAATCTACCAAGGACATCTTCCTCTGGTGGGCTCCTCTTTCTTGAGGCTTGTGTTCCAGACTGCCGGACGAGTGAGCCCAAACCAAGTTCCAGCTCACTCAACAGGCTTGCCATCTTGGGGTCGAATTCAGAATGCCACCGCTCATCCTTGAGTGACAAATAGGCACAATTTACAGACTTCATGTAATTTATGCTGTATCTCCTTTAGACAAAATACCTTACTGAAAGCTCCCCTTTTGAATTTTAAAATTCTTCTAAGAATGAATACAGAAAATGAATGATAACTCAGACAAACATTACCTTTAGCAGTACTGGTGCAAAGACCTGTCTTACAGCCTGGTACAGGCTGTTAATAGGAGAGTCTAACATGGAAGACACAAGGATGCTCTGATGAAGGTTGTCTTCTGTGATTACTGTGGGATGCAGCTTAAAGAACACCAACACCTTCTCAATGCTTCCCCCCACAGTATCCGTCTGTCAAAGAAAGATGGTTAAAAATGTGATTTAAAAAAATGGTTTTAAAAAAAAAGTACAAGATCAGGCTACCTGTGTAATGCACAGACTAATAAGCACTTTTCCACTTGAGCAAAATTTACATTGAAAATTTTTTAACTAACATTTTCAAATAGATGCACTGAAATAGTTGACACTATAGAACCTTATTTAGTGCAAGATT
The DNA here is from genome assembly GCA_015343265.1 of Pao palembangensis. Taxonomy (NCBI): domain Eukaryota; kingdom Metazoa; phylum Chordata; class Actinopteri; order Tetraodontiformes; family Tetraodontidae; genus Pao; species Pao palembangensis. The sequence goes on along the minus strand of CM027091.1, from coordinate 4,371,213 downwards.
AATCCAAATCAGTAAGTTTATTTATGTCACAACAAGTAATAACAAATTGGTTTATGGTTGGAGCCCACAATGCACATGTTTCTCAACACTTAAACATTTTACCTTATTTGAAAAGCGAAGGTCATTGTCATTTTTGTTTACAGATAGCAGAAACTCACTTCCATCATCCAGGAAGTTATTGAGCTCTGGACTGTCAGACAGGGACGATACAGGTCTTATACCATAGAAATTCCCAGCTGTGGCCAGGATAAACTTCTTGCGCGGATCATCTGAACTTTGATGCATCTTTCAGCAGTAATATTGTGCTGTTGCTAAAAAGACAGCGTAAGTGTAAAAAAAAAAACAAAAACAAAACAAAACATAAATGACACGGCAGAAAGACGGCTGTAATACATGGTAATACATGTCATACAAAAATGATATTTACAAAAGTTATATTCACTTGTATTAATACAGAAGAGCCATATATATATATATATATATATATGCCGTCCGCTTCAGAAGAAGGGAATAAATAAAGGTTACAGAATATTTGGTTTGTTTATTAGGTTTGTTCGTTCCGTTTTGGTTGGCTATTTTGTTTCCTTTATCGTTTAAGGGCTGAATAATATCTTCCTCTAAAGCGGTAGTTAGCCAGTGGCTAATAACATCAGCGCTACAGCTAGCTAACGTTAGCACACAGCTTCTATGAGTTAAAGTTAAGCATTTTAGCTTAATGGCTTCACTATTGAAAGGCTGGCGGGCTAATAGATTGTTTTCGTACCGTCTTTCCAACAAACGTTCTCTGTTCGAAGGTGTTAGTAACTTCATCGAAGAAAGGCGTATTAATCTCTCGTATGCTTTGCTTCAGGATTATGCTTGCGTGGTTACCATGTAGCAACTACGATCTATTTTACCACGTGACACAAAGGAAGTTTAAAAACAACGCAATTTTCCTGAGCTAAACGCAGTTACATACGCCATCAGGGTTTTATAGTAATTTTATATTAAAGGTTTACAAAAAAATCATTTACTTACTTTATTTACTTACTTACTTTACTTACTTACTTTACTTACGGTCAATTCTTAGCTACTATACATCTATATTGGATTCTATATTTATTGAACACCTTTTGAAAGACAGAATGTAAAGGTGCCTAGCAACGGTTAAAAGATAAAACACAAAAGCATAAATAATAATGACAATTAAAAAAGAACCATAAAATACCTACACAGATGGCTTTAATAAAGGCAATTTAACACAAATGAACAATTTAAGACAGAATAAATAATAAAAGAATGTATGAATGAGTAACTAAATTATTAAATTAGTAATTGTTGTGATTTTTGTTTATTTTTATGAAATCACATTAAAAGACTCTCACTTTTTCCACATTTTGTTCTGTTGCAGCTTCATGGTAAAATAATGAATAAGTGCTATACTCGGCTATTACTCTGCTATGCCGAAGCACCTTTGGCAGTAATTGCAGACTTTTCTCATCACATGATGTTCTGCCCACAAGCTTTGCCCACACAATTTTAGGGATATTCTAACATTCTTTTCTGCCCTGTCAAGCTCATGTTGGATGATTGTCAGTTGTTCAAAAACTTCTTCCATTTCAGAATTATGGAGGTTATTGTGCTCCTCTGAACCTTCAGTGCAGCAGATATCTTTTTTGTAGCCATTCCCAGATTTGTGCCACGATACCATTCTGACTCAGAGCTCTGGAGACATTTCTTTTGAGCTCATGACTTTTTTTACTCTGACATGCGTTGTACATACCAATTTTTTTAACAAAAAGGGAAGACATAAATAAAACAATAAAACACAACACTTCATCCACACAATGAAAAATAAGAAAACAGTGAATTGATTATGGTTGTGAAAGTAATATATTATATTTACCGGAAAGCTACAATAAAGTTTTCAATCCTGACTGTTTGAGGTGGCTTCATGTGTTCAGGAAGTTTGTTCCGTAGCATTTTGGTCCAAGACCATTCAAAGCTTTGTAGACCAGTGGTAAGATTTTAAAGTCTATCCTTTGATTTACAGGAAGAGTGGCATAATATGGTCTAGTTTCCTGATGTTAGAAATCTAGCAGCAGTGGTTGGTATCGGTTGCACTTGTTTGACTGATTTTTTGCTATGACCTGTGAATGCAACATTACAATAATTCAGCCATCTGAAAGTAAATGCATGAAGCTGTTATTCCTAGGCTGTTGCTTGTTGTTTACATAGAAACCCCTTAATTTAAGATATGTTTTTCAGGTGTTAATAAGCAGATTTTGTGGATAATCATACCACAATTTCTTGCTTGATTTGTAGCTTTCAAAGAAATACAGCACACTTTAAAAAGTATAGTCTCAGTGCTGTGGTGTGGTCAAAATCCAGACTGAAATGCATTAAAAAGGCAGTTTTGTATCATTACTTGTGCCTCCCCCTTGCCTATATCCGCAGGGGTGGCTGTTTTAAAGAAAGCATTGTACAAAGTCTCAGACATATTAAAACCTTGGGAAAATAATGAGATCGAATATGTTTTTAATGTATTGAATCTGTTAGATGCCGAGATAAAAAACAATATCATCCCGCATAATTAACAAGATTTTTGTAGCCAATAGCAAATACAATTAAATCTTACTGCTTTGGATGTATGCAGATGATTGGCTATTTAAAAAAATACAATGTAGATTTACCTTAGGGAAAACGTGCATGGGGTGCAATGGAAACCAATCACTGCTCATCTAGATCAAAAGAGATTCTGGCTTAAATAGGTAGAAATCTGTTTTTATCTGAAAAGTCATCAGGAAAGTAGATAAATGTTATGATTAACTGGATTCATCTTAGGTAGTTCTATTTTTTACATAATATTTCACTTTGAGCAATTTCAATAAGGGGAAATAGCACAACAGGCAGTTATAGCATCAGTAAATGCTTAGATAACACTATTTGGCATAATGGTATGAATATTTATGCACAAATCCGCTTCTGGCATTGTTCACACTGGAGAAAAAAAAGTAATGACTGTTAAGTATTCCTAAAAAAAATGTGAACATCTAACAAAAATACATAGGAAAACCTGATGACTGAATAGCCTGGGGCACTAAATCGAAAATAACTGAATGGAGAAAATTAGAGAGAGAGAAAGAGCGAGAGAAGGACAGAGAGAGAGAGTAACCACATCTGGAAACAATAGAGCAGCAGATGCTGTCACGTTCCCTTTACCTCAGAATTCTTAAACAAACACTCAGTTCACAGTAAATTAAAGTAAATTACAGGAAAACAATCTGAGCTGCGTCCGCACACACACACACACACACACACACACACACACACACACATCATAATTAAGCAGTTCAGACACAGAGTAACCTCTATTTGCGTGATGTTTAATAAATAGATTAACTGAGTTGTAGGTTTCTGTGCTTGAGAGAGTTTGCTGAGTGGTCATTGAGATGCACTTCATCTTAACAAACTGCCCAACAACACACCAAACCAACTTCGACCCACTTACTTCAAGATGCTGTTGTAGCCTATTACAAGTTGCAAATATTTGCTTGAAGACGTTAGACCGCCACTCCAGTTTCCTCCCACAGTCCAAAAACATGCTTGATAGGTGAACTGATCAGTCTAAATTGACCCCAGGTGTGAGTGTAAGTTTGTCTATGTTTGTGTTAGCCCTGCGATAGGCTGGCGACCTATCCAGGGTCTCGCCCCAGCTCTCGCCCCTTGACAGCTGGGACAGGCTCCAGCAAACCCCTGCGACCCATTTGTGGATAAAGCAGGTACAGAAAATGGATGGGTGGACGTTAGACCGCAATTTTGTGTCCTTCCTATAGGTGGCAGCATTGCTTAACCCATTCAATCGGCATAACTACCACAACTGGCGCACAAAGTCAGATAACAGGTACTACTTAAACCAAGGACAGAATTCAAAGGCGATATCTTGATTGACGCAGAAAAAAAAGTGCATTACATATATGTAGGAAACCAAAAGGGTTTATTTAGGAACAGCTTTTGATACAAAATCTTTAAATAACAAGTCTTAAAACTTTTTTTAACTTCTTTTTACAAGGATAAATTAAGGTTTAACACTTTATCATAGAACAGTGAAATTCAGCAAAAGTATTTTTTTTTCTTCTACAAAACAGAAAGGTGACATTCAGTACTGTTTTTTTCAGCTCTGATTCACTGCTGGCTTTCTCTATAAAGATAATTTACAAATGCTGCACTGACTGATTTTTTTTTTTAACTTACTCGGGCCATGGCACAGAATCATATTTCAACTTTTCAGTAATGTTTGCTAGCTCAAACAGCTGCAGTATTGTGCAAACAAGAGATGTGACATCAAGCTCAGAAAGGAGAGGCAGTCAACTGACATTCAACTTGTTGATTTCAGTGTACACTTTCTTTGGCTTGATAAATTGACTTTATTTTACATATTTTAGCAGGAATAATTTTATTTTGCTTTAACTAGAGAGCACGTACAGAGCACTGGAGAATAGCAAAACACCAAGGCTTAGATTTGATTCCACTTTTAACTAAATTGACCAGATTAGTTCTTATATTTTGTAATGATTTATACACTGTAGCCCATAAAGTTGGGACAATTTAGTTTTCAGACACATTCCTTTTTTTATTCCTATTTTAATATGTCAGTAATCACTTTTGCCCAGATTGATCTTGAACTATTTCACCAGAATAGGTAAAGAACCTATTTCAACTTTACTGGTACTTGCTCAGTGAGCTCAGAGGTTTGATGCATTTCAATATGGTAGCTTAGAACAGGTAACCATGATAACGTCAACCGTTCATTTTACAAAAGACAAACATTAATGATTTGAATGAAAATGAAGTCAAGATGTAAACACAGGTTTTCTACTTGATATTTTCTCTTCAGGTCAATGTTTTTAGTCTTTCCTTTTGGGGGAAGTCAGGCAGTGAAGGTGGAAGACACTCCAAAAATGCCTACTATGGAATTAAGACCTAAAATGACCATAAAGGCACCCCCTAATGGACATTTTTTTAATCCAGCAGATTCAATCATTTAATTGCATTCAAAACTGGATGAGAAGACACAGTGTTGCACAGCTCCTTGATTTGTCTCTTCTGGATCCAGATTGTTCGGTCCTATCTTGGATTGAGGTGATTAAGGCATGCTTACAGATAGGAGTGTTCATGTTGCCATGTTTACAGCCAGGGGCTTCCTTATGGAAGCTGTGTGTCACCAAGATGAGCAAAGTCTCCTCTCTCTATTGTTCAAGTTGTAGAGGAAGTTGTTCCAGGTGTGAGGGAACCAGGTAAGCATCTATTCCTGTTGTCACTCCTCACACCACTGTTTCGTTTCCTTTCCCTGGTTTGATCCAACCTGTGCACGGTGCCCTCTGGCCTGATCGAGCTGCTCTGCTGTCCCTGATCAGCCGGGTAGAGCAACGCTGCCAGGTGTGAAGGGTTTTTGCTGACCAGATCCACATGCCCGATGTAATGCCTACAAGCAGGGACATAAAGATTCGAAGCATTTCTGATGCCACGTAGGAGTCCTGAGGGATGGTTCTGAATTCCACCCAGTGAGCAAGCTGGTAAAGGTAACAGCCAATGACGGTGGATGCTGGAACAGTGTACAGTACAGAAAACACTCCAATCTTAACCATTAAGCGCTCCAGCTTGTCCGTTTTGGTGCCATCTTTCTGTAAGTTGGAGCGGATTTTGAAGAGAGCCACCAGGCCAGCGCAGATGAACAGGGTGCCTGAGGAAACAACAGCCATGCAATGAACACTTCATAGACAGCAATAAGTCAGACATTGATTTATTTTGCCTTAAATTTTAACACTGCTTTCTCATTGAGGCACAGAACAGTTTTAACAATGTTAAAATTGCTGTATTGAAAATGGCTTATTTACCGATAAGAAGGTATGTAGCCAGTGGTGTCACAACAAAGCCTATTAGGGCCTCCTGCTGCTGGTTGCCAACGTAACAGAGCCCTGTGAGGTCATCAGCATCCACCAGCCTCATTATGAGGATGACGATGGTTTTAACAGCTGGAATAGCCCAAGCTGCTATGTGGAAATACGAACTGTGCATTTCGATGGCCTCGTGTCCCCATTTCAGTCCGGCGGCCAAGAACCAAGTGAGGGTCAGAACCACCCACCTGAAACACAGCATAATTCAACTACCGCTAAAATAACTCTGTCAACAACGGTGACAAACAGGAAAAAGATGCCGCTGGAAAAAGGAAGAGTTTGTGCTGGCACAGCAGTACATTTCCACTGTAACTGTAGTTTGACACAAAATCAACTGATTTTTTTTTTTTATTGTTATTATGCTGTCTGTCTTTGTAGATGCAAATGTATCCATGTTGTACCTCAGAGGTAACTAGACAGACTAGAGAGATGTTTAAAGAAAACAGGATAAGTGTTTTATGATCCAATTGTTCCCTGATAAGTCCATTCATAACAGTCGAAAGAGAACAGGATAAGGAGATAAGGGATTGAATTTGTACAAACCAGAGAGAGGAAGCCATGCCAAAGAAATAGAGCAGGAGGAAGACTATGGCACACCCTGTGCTCTTCAACCCTTCCTGGACTAGAACTGGTATTGCTGTTGCCTCCAAATCACAGGACACGCGTTCTCTCCCCAGAGTCCATCGCACCTAGAGGATAGAGCATAAAAAAATAAAGGCATTTTTATTAAAAACAGTCACAATTTGTTGGCGCAAATGTACAACAATCTAATATTTCATTAGTCGCATACTAATACTTACAAGGTAGGCAACACTGTACAAATTACAGCACATTGACAGAAAGATAATTGGTCTTTCTGGGTAGGAGAAGCGCTGCGAATCCAAGAGGAAGGTCAAGACAGTCAGGGTAGTTGATAGAAAGCACAGCACGGCCCACACAGCCATCCATGCATCCGTGAAGACTTTGGTTCCTCGGCGGTACAGCCCGCTGTCGTAACCACACTGCAGCGTGCAGCTTTCGGTCTGTTTTAACCAGGTGTACTGGTCTGGATTAGAACCCAACGCATGGCACTCCTCCTGGTGGTGAGGATTCCAAACGGGTGGGTAGGATAGGTCCTCATCCCCAGGACCCTCCATGCACATGTGGTTGTGGTCATTTTGAGGTGGAAAGAGCCTACAGTTGAGTTCCTGTGCAGCAGACATTGATTGCTCAATGATTACAAGTTCCTTTATGATTAAAGAAATGCTGACTTTGTCAAAAACTTACTGCTTAAGCCAATGATTTGCACCTCCGACATTTTTGCTAACTTGTGTGTTGATTAATTATAAGAACTAATGTGGAGATTAATAAGCAGTAAAAAATAAAGATTACTGACTGTGCTATTAAGTGAATTATGTGACTTACTTCTGGCCATATGAATCCAAACTCCTGTAGCACCGGGAAGCATCTTTTCTTGACAGATATACACATGCTGCCACATGGACCAATGGGGATGGGAACCTTGTCTGTACACATTGGCACATAGACCGAGCACAGAAAGAACTGGAAGTGAACAGAGACAAGAAATTCCGTGTTAGAGAAATGTGCCTTTTGTGTTTTGAGTGCTAACAATATACATAAATTGTAACTCAAGGTATGGAAAATATTTAGCTGTTTATTGATCTTGTAATATCCAATGTTAGATTTTTGTTTAAATGTATTTTGTTTGCAACTAGTAACAAAAAAATCTCTGTCAATCACAATGCAATGGTGAAAAAGTGCAGTATGTTTTAGAAGTAGCATGTTTTTTAGAAAACTCTCAGGGTATAAAGCCTAAAAACATACAAACAAACATACAGCTTAAGTATTATAAAACAAGCATACTACAACATTAAACAGTGCGGCTGACTTTTTAATAATACATTATGGCTCTTTATTATCGATTTAAATGTAGAACTCAACCAAACAAACTATGATACAAAATACAATAACTTGAGGTTAACACTTGGGTCATGTGCCTTGTAAATCTCCCTAATCTGATCTAATCCATTTCTTAGTTTTCAGTTTTCTGTGTCCAACAGCAAGTTTTAAAAGATATCCATGACCACAAACTCCTCTTGCTTGAACCTGAAATCATAGTACACCGGTTAAGGTGAGAATAGGTGATGTCATGGAAGAATTTCATATTTCACTGCTAACTTGTGAAGGAGGAAACTTGCGTGAGGAGCTTGGAACGTGTGATGGCTGACTTTTGTGTGCCAAAGCATATTAGCATTCACAATTTTGTGCAATTTTCTTTAGATTTTTTGTTAGTTGTTTTGCTTTTTTCCATCTTAAGAACAACTAAAAATCTCAGGGGTATTAAGAACTATCTAAGACTTTGCAGCCTTGATTCAGTGACAGAGTAGTTGGATCTTGAATTTGGCCCTAGAAAAGTACCTAAATGAAACATGAGTCTAGGAGTGTGTCAAGGCGTCAAAAGAATATATAGTTCTCTCTCTCTCTCTCTCTCTCTCTCTGCAAGAATTTGAAAGAATTGAAAATGAACAAAATTATGTAAAGCTATTAAAAACAGCCTTCACTTTAAAGTGTACCGATTTCAGATTTGAAAGTTGATTTAGATAAATATACCCTAATTCATGTTAAAGATTTCCTTTGTATGTGACCATATTGACAAAGTTGCCCTGGAAGAATGAGTGGATGATTTGTTTGTTTGTTAGGGAAAAGGCAAAATAAGTTTTTTAGTTTTTTTAAAGTTAACAGCACAGAATAACAAAGGTGCAGCATTCAGTGTAAAACAGCTTCTCAGAGTAATGTATGCCTTCACTGTCGGTGACAGTACTGTAATAGGCTCTGGGTGTTTTCCCAGACTCTTGGTAATGCGAGTACTGTCACACACTGCTAAAAGCCTCTCCAGTTACAGGTTAGGAAGCCTCACATAAGAGCAAATGCTGCGAGATAATGTTTCCTTTTCCCCATTGTGTGTGTGTGTGTGTGTGTGTGTGTGTGTGAGAGAGAGAGAGAGAGACAGCAAGCAAAACAGAGAGAGTTTGAGCAGGTATGTTGGGGGCAAAAAAGAAAGGCCAAATTTCTGCTCATTTGGGATAGTTTGTGTGCACATTAATGCTCTATTTGTACCGCACTGTTTTAATTTGGACAGTACTATATTGAATGTGCAAACAAAAATAACTGGCCAAAAATCCCCCAAAATTGGTCTGATTACAATCTAAGGTGAAATTGTGAAACAGGATCACTCTCTTTCTTAGACTTTGCATGTGGCAAACAAGCAGCATTTGTCTTGAGACACTGAGGGCACCATTGTCAGGGCAGTGCAGTATATAACACAGAAGTTGGCAGGCTGTTGTCTGTATGCAATGAACCTCAGACTGTCAACAGACAGAGGAGGCTTTTCAATTGAAAACATGACACTTGCATATATAGTAGGCCCGGTGTGTTTGTGTGTGTGTGTGTGTGTGTGTGTGTGTGCGGGGGGGCTCAATCTGTGTCTGCAAGCACCCTTGCTTAAAGAGTTTACATTTCATCCGATCTTTTCCCACATCCCAATACCTTGAGCTGGCTGGAGCAGCCGTACTGTATGAGTGGCGTGAACGTTGTCAGCTGCAGCTCGGCGTCCGACTGCAGCACGTTACCGACCAGGTTGGGCATCTTGGTGACATTGTAACCGAGACCCTGGCACATGCTGATCCGGATCGGGTCACAGGTCATTTCTTCCACTTCTTCGCCGAAAGCCTGCACAGCGCGGAGCGCAGCGAAAAGCCCGGACAAGAGCAGTAACACTGTGCTTCCAAGTAACACCATCATTCAGGGAAACTGTGTGCTCACCCCGCCACAATCCTCCGATAAAGGATCTTAAACCTCTGTATGTCGTTGTAGTCCGGATCAAGTTCAATGCATGTAGTCCGTGCGTTCCGTTGGATACGCCACTCCAGTTTAATGGAAACATAAAAAAGTGGAAATAAGTCAACCGGAGATCAAACTATAAAAAATAAATAAATAACCCGCCCATCCGCATAGTTTAATCCTGTCGCTTTCCTTTTTCTTATTCCAAAAATGTTGATAAAGAGAAATGTATACAATGATGTGATCTCGAAATCGCTGCCTATAGGCGTTTATGCTCCAAACTTCTGCTTCGGCGTTTGGGCTTGGAAAAGCTACTCCACCCCGCCCTGGCGGAGGAGCCGACCAATCAATCGGCAAGAACTGCATTTCTCTGACCAACCGGTGACAAGTAGGCGGATTCCTAGGGAAAAATAGAAGAGCGAGTGTTTCTCATCCCCTGTGTCCCGTCCCATCTCTTGTTTTCTCTCCTCTCTTTTATCTCGGCGTAGTTTCACTCTCTTGTGCTCTTGCTTCTTTTCTGTACAATTCATCCTGTCCTGTTGTTTCTTTACCACATACTCTACTCCACCATTTCTTTACAACCTGATCCTCTCACCCCACCTCTGGTAAACCTCTGGCATCTAATATAGACATTATCCAGAGGCTATTAATGCCGGATGATGTTGTTTTACTTGGCTGTGGAAACTGAAAGGATATCTTTCTCCCCTTCTCCTTCTCTCCCCACTCCCCACTTTTCTTTCCATGTGTTCATGCATGCATGCAACTGGGGGTGGTGGTGGTGTGGGAGGTGTTTTATATTTAAAGTTCTAAATGATCCTTTAAGTCAGGCTAGAACTTCACCACATGTCCCAGCCTCCTTCCCCGTAAAGGCCTGTCAGCTCCAAGTGCTCATGACATTGTAATTGAAAGTAGGTCTTTTGAAGAGAAGTTGAGGCACTGGCAAACTGTTTTGCATTGCAATGAATGCACATTTAGACAGGTTTTGTTTGGTAGTGGCACACGGGGAAAAATACTTTCCTGTTGCAACAGAATCCAGCAGCGGAGGGCATTGCCCTGCCTTTCCGTTGCTGTAAAAGTAGAGCTTGGTGATAAGCTTCTTGGATTCCTTGCAAATAGCTCAGACAGAGCACTTAAAAACTGTCAAAATGTGTTTTCTTTTGAGTGACTCGCACAATCCTAAGAATGTCTCAACACCTGCCAGGTTTAATCAAACTCAAAAACTCGAAAGTACTGCAAATCCATAATTTCCTCACATCAATAAATATGATTGATTTCAAACCAAATGATGGCTGACATTATGATAAGAAGGGAAAGTGACCATCATTTTGCCGGTCTACACAGAGACGCAAATGAGGGGTCTAGTTTCATATGTCGCCCTCCTTGGTGACCGTTGCTTCTGCAGGTAAACAGGAGCAATTCATGAACTACATAAATAAACAAGTCAATAAACTCTTCTCTTGTTTGTGTCAGATATTGCAAGAAAAGCAGTCAGCTCAGCCATATTGTGTATTGAATATGCTGCGATAAAGTGTGACAATTGATACCCACCCTCCCACCCACCCACACACACACACACACACACACACACACACACACACACACACACATGCACGCACACACACACAATACCCCTCTGGTGTTTTATAGCTGAGGCTGGGGTCAAGACCTGAGGTAATTAGTACTGAGCTGAACAATAGTGTGTCCTGCCTGGAGCTGATGATTATCAGGGGTGTGGTGTCTGAGTGTGTGCCTCCTAATGTAAACAACTGAATCAAATGGATGTGGATGTTAAATGGGAAATAAAATTTTTACCAAAGATTGACACAGGTATATATGACATCATTTTAGAGTCAAGTCAATAGCCAAATTTAACACATTAAATTAATGGCTTGAGTTCATCATTAAACAAGGAGTGAAGGTTATGAGAATACATCTGTACATTAACAGCCCTAGCTATTATTACTCCCGTGTTATTATTATTATTATTATTATTATTTACAGTAGTTTGGAAATAGCACGGCTGAAGAGACAATCTGTTGAAATCATTAGATTAAGGGCCATAACACCGAATGGACAATGGCCACAGTTGTATTATGGGGTGGGGGGGGAATGAATAACTTACAGCACAACATAGCTGTATCAGAAGTGTTAGTACTGTGTACATTAGTCATCAGCACAGCATTAATTCTTATTTAAAGTAGTTCATTTGTGGCTCTCCCTTTGTTTATACAATACTTATAAATACTAATATTTGTCACAGGAGGGTATGAATAGTATAGCATGTATTAGCACAGACCTATCTACAGTTGTGGGTTGTTTAAATGGTCGTGTTACACTGCATGGTTAAGGACCACTTGTCCACCTTGAAGTCATACATAAATGCAAATCAAACTGTCCATGTTTTAAGAAGATGGCATGTAGTTTTTGAATAATTCTTTAAGATGATAAGACACCCTCCTCCCTGCATGACATAAATAATAAATGGTTTTAAATGAACTGACATTGTGATAGCGGTCCTCACTCTATCAAAAGACCTCATTCCCATTTGAGCCAGCATGTGACACCGAGTTCACAAAGCTGTAACATTGACATATTGTTGTTCGAATGGCCATTGTTTTTTCGGCGCAAGAACCTAAACGTCAGAGCCAAATCAGCACTCGCTTGTTGCCATTTTGTGCGAACATTTCAAATACCTGGTCCAAGTTCTGACATCTGCAAGTTATCAGCAAGCTCATGTAGGGGATGGGTCTGGGAGCCAAACAACAAGCTACTGCCAGTGAGAGCTGCCAAAAGAGGAAGGGAGTAGTTGGGAAGAAAGTGCCAAAAAATGCATTTTGGAAATCAGATGGTCTCATTGGGCATCCCTGCTGGTAAAATGTGACCCCCTCCTGCCACACACACACACACACACACACACACACACACACACACGCAAAGTCATTTATTACACAAACCACAAGGACTTCAAATTCCTCATATTTGAGGTAAAAGTCTTGTAGTGAGATTGCTTTAGACATTTTGGAAAACTGTACCTTTTGTTTCTAGTCATGTCCCAGACATCAGTACAGCCATTCTAGTAAAATGGCCTTCATAACAAGCCCGTGCAACCTTTTCTGTTGACAATAAATGAGTTCCATGTTTTATTTAATGCCATTATTATATAACAGAGTTCCTTTCTGAATTTTTTTCTGTGTAAAACATAGAAATATTAGCAAACGACTGCAAGAATACAGGCTTCATCGTAACATTAAGTTTATAGACATGTTATAGACATTGATTTTGATGATGATAAATATAGTGGCAATTGTTCAGGCTTAGTCAGATCATGCAATTTTGGATTTATATTTGTGTTAATAGGTACTGTGCAGGAGATTCATTTTGAACCATGCGGTCTTTTGGACTGAAGACTAATGTGTTGAGCAGTTGAAGGTATTCTATTTATTGCTGTCATATGGTTTCCTTTGACAAAATATTAATGCGATTGGTTTTGCTTGCCAATGCAAAACAAAAAGACTCGAGAGCATGGCAAACTGACCCTTGTTAACATTTTGATTATTCAAGAGTACTGCTCTCAGAAGAACATGTGCTTTGACTTGGACAACCCCTCCACATAGTCTTATGCTTAATAATCCGCTCCAATGGAGGAAAGACCGTGAGCATAAAAGAAGATTTGGCCGGCCAGGTTCCTCGCAAGTAAGGTCCTCTGCGGGATGTTCAAGACTTAAAATCACCTCTCAGGGGAAATGTGGCAATCACTCTGCAGGTGAGGTCGTCTGCGGAATGTCCTCTGAAACTTAAAATCTCCTCTCAGGGGGAACGTGGAGATCTTGGAAACAGGAACAAACACACCTCAGACATAGTCCAAAAACATCTCAGTCCAGGTATCACTTTGCAGGACAGACAATCTGACGTTGGTGCTGAGGTGCAGCTGCCTTAGATATCCGCTGATGGCAATGCATTACAGGTGTGCCTGCCACCAGCAAAGACTGACACCGCCACGCTACCTAGTGGACAAAAGCAAAACAACACGGACAACCGGGATTCATTTTCCCCCGATTTTTTTCTTTCTCTACCTCATCTTTCTGACAGGGCATGGAGTAAACATTAAACAACCTTGATCCTGACACTTCTAGTCCCCGCCGCGCATTTAAAAGTAACCAATTCTGGGGCATGGGAAAAACGTTCCCTGGGTACAGGGATTATTAGTTCAGATCTATTTTCTGTAGTAACTTATAGGAAACAGAAAAAAAAAACAAAACAGGACTTTGACAATTTTTGAAATGACATGTAGAACACATAGACAATGCATGCAGCATGACATTTTGACCATTAAATAGCACATCACTTAAAGTTATTCAAAACTTGTTTATGTCTGTCTATAAATTAATATTGAAACTAATTTTGACAAAATTACACCATTGTGTCCTAATATATATGTTGACATGGTTAATTGCTCATTTAGAAGAATGATTATTTTATGTGTATTTGTAACTTCCATATTGTTGATTTAGACAAAAAAAAAAAAAAAAAAAGGAAGCCCCACCTTGTGGAAGCTTCTCAAACTGGGTCAGAGTTTCATTTCTTTTTCAATTCAGTGCACACAAACATGATCATTAATTTGCACTATTGTGAAGGCTAAGTTGGTCTTGCTGTGGAAATGTAACCTTTCAGCTTGGCAGACTGAGTGAAACGAGACAACAAGACACAACTGTGAATCTGTCACCAGGCAGAATTTTATGGCTGTCTGCCCAATCCCTTATTCCTTGAAGTGTGGTATGAATAGACGTGCCAACTCCTTGGAATGGTGAGAGTATGCATATCTACAAATGATCCGCACACAACAGTACATGATAAAAGTTATATTAATTAAATGCATTTTGGGATTTTGGACTTCCGTGTATATACAGTAAATGTAAAGGGTTGGAAAAATGGGGGCCATCACGGTATCTGTGGGAATGGGAGCTCAGGCCATTACAGGATTTAGTGAGTTTGATTAAAGAGTGTGTGTCTGGTGTTTACGGGTGATGTTCCCCCTCTGTAGCTGCAGCTTCATATTACTTTGCTGTCTTGCATGTAAAACATGTAGAACTTCACACACTCCCCAACCTTACCTTCTTCCCTGCAAAGGAAAGAAAAAAATTGAAGTATATCATATTTAATTTAAAAACTTGTGACTGAGGAGAAAAGGGAACTGCCCCGCTGCACAACCATACTTAACCAAGTGAATGAATCTGATTTGGAGTTTATACCCGTGAGCTTTCAAATTTCCTAAGACATGGAAGATCAGACAGTGTAAACTAAATTAAAAATGACATAGAGCTTGATGTTCCACACAGTCTAATTCCTATCTTGTCGCTGATGCAAAAGACAGATTCTATGTCTATATAATGTACACGTGTATGCATTTATGTCTCCAAGAATGATTTGATGCTGGTTACATGTGACATTGTAATTATCTGAATATAGTTGGCTATCAAACAGTTGTCATATTCCAGGTAAAGAACTTTTGCATTTACATTCACAATATGTTGTTGAGAAAGAATGACCAGGAAGAGGTTTTTTTTCCATTTAGTTTTAATGCTTTAAAACATTGTTTTTCTTCCAGTTGGAGCACCTTCTGTTTCCCCTTTGTGTACACCCAGTAAAGGGTTTTTGTTCTGGAAGAGAATGTTTGTATCTGCATTTGGGTCCTAAACAAACTGTTCCCTAACATTAAGACACATTTTGATTGGCAGCTTAGCTCATGGAGATTCTGCACAGCCCGGTTGGTGAGGGCAACTGAGCGCTGATGGATAGCTGATGTTCTTGGCTATAAATCAACATCTTGTTGATGAGCTAACCTACATGTACTTTTTTTGTAACTTCAGACTTCTGTCTCGCAGCTGGGCAACTTCTGAACATTTCCAATACCCCTTTCACATTAAAATTAGCTGGTGAACTCAGCATTTTTTTACATGCCAATACAACAGTTTAAAATTGCCTTTTGGCAAAATTCACATCACAAGTTTTTCTGCAGCAGACGATGGGGTACATCGTGTTCTCATAAGAAGCCAAAAAAAATAAAAAATAAAAAAATGAGCAGGCAATATCAAGGATTAAACCGAGCCCACTTGCCAATCTTTTATTTTTAGGCTGCATGGCCATCTAAAAGGAGGTCAGTGCAATTATGTTGTAATTCTAAAAGTTGTCACCTTTAAAAATCAGAGCAGAAGCTCAGATCTTCTGCGACTATTATTTGTGTTTGTTATTTCAAATTTATCATAAAAGGAATCACGTCAGTAATAACGGAGTGTGCACATAGACACCCACTCATACTTGAAAGCCTAAGGGAGCTGTTTTCCTTCTTCTCTTTCTCCTGACCTTCTGTAAACACAGCTGCTTCTCCTCTCCTCTGACTGGTAACAGGAATGGGGGGTTATTAATGTGCTGTAACTAAGTAACCCCATAATGTGGATCTCTGTGGCCGAGTGCAAAGACTGATTTATTTCCTTGGTTGCTGTGTTTGTGCATGTGAGCGGGTTTCAAACTCCTGCACTGCCCCTCCGACTTTCATTTTAACTGAAAATGCCTCTGTGTGCTAATCAAGTTAGTGAGATAAATCAAATCAAATTAGTGAAATATCTCAATGACAAAACTCTTTTTGGTCTTTTATTTGAGAAGACAATGATTTTAAGGCAACTAAATAGTCTCAGAGAGGGAGAGAAATACAGTTCTTCCCCGGGTCAAAACAATACAATCTATAGAATGTAATGTTAGAATTTGCTGTATTTTAATTGCAGGAGAGGAAATTAAAAAAAAAACTAAACCTATGTTGCATGGGAACAAATGGTTATAATAATATTTGCAGAAACTCCAATATAGTAGAAAAGTAGGAATGGACATCAGCAGTGATAAAATAGGCTGGCAGTATTGGAATAAAGATGTTATTACATGACTGCAGCTGTGAGGGGTAAAATGAAAAATGTACTTATTGAAGTTTTCTTTTGGACAGAATTTTTAGTGGCAGTAAAAAGTCTTTGATATTTTCTTCACACAGGAAATCAAACTGAAATGGGATGTGTGAAAGGACCGATTGGAGTGTTTCTGGGTGATTTGACAGCATAGTTGCACAATGGCACATTGTTTTAGCTGCATTAAACTGGTCACTTATTCAGAGACAATACACATGGAAATACATAAACATGCTTAACAATTATTTCAGTATTTAGTGTCTTTACTTTTTTTCCCTTTGTCTCTATTTTTGAACAAAGCAAATTGAAGACAAATCCATAACAAATACAGTCAAATTAATTATTATTTTTCATGTTTGTTTCAGTTGTTCCAATGAAGTAGCATTTTCCCCATTATTCAGCCCAAATGTGCTTTGACTTGTGTGTTGGTGTCCTTGTATTATGATGATGATGATGATGATGATTATTATTATTACAAGATTTACAACATAAAGTACACAAGCAAGAGCTCCTTTCATTAAATACAACTTACTGCAGAAAATCTCTCTTCCTCAGCAACACAAGCGAAAATGGAATGAGAAAATGTACTTAAAAAACAATCACGGAGGAATGATATGATTCATTTAGACAGCCAACACTTTAACAATTCCTGTGATCCTATATTGTTTTTAACATTTTTTTTTTCCTTTTATGGTAGCTGCATAGCTGTTGCAGCGCCTGTGTCTCAGAGGTCACAATGTTACCTTTGTGGGAATAAATTGTTTTGATATATTTGCCAAAAACCCTGACTATAATAAATGCTTAGCAATTACTATTATTATTATTATTATTATTATTATTATTATTATTATTATTATTAATAATAATAATAATAATAATAATAATAATAATAATAAAAATAATAGCCTATTCCAAAAAAAAAAATTTGAAGAAAATATTTTAATGAATAATTATAATAATACATATATTTTCCTCTGTTCCAAGATAATGGCTCCGAATTATTGCCATCATCATTGGCTGATCTTTGATCCCAATGAAGTCACTTGTGGTAAGTTATCATTTTGTTTTCTTGGCTGTTGTCAACAGCCCCCATCAATTTATATTTACCAGCCCTTTCCTTCCCAAGAAAAAAATAAAAGACTGTGCTATGTGCATGTCTGTATGTAAAGTTTTAGGTTTAAATATCCTCAGGAGGATGTGTGTGTGTGTGTGTGTGTGTGTCCACAAGGACTGCTGACCACAGATGTAAAAGCTATTCATATACTATTTTTCGGCTCACAACTTATTGCCTCATGTCCATTTTTAAAATGTATTTTTTTGACTCACTCTTTCCACTTCTTTATTTAAGGCCCTGTGCATACCGGGCAGAGGATTTTAATACACTCTCTGAGAGTTGGAGAGTTATTTATTTATTTTTTTTAATATAAAAGCAGGTATATATATATATATATATATATATATATATATATATATATATATTCTATTCTATTCTATTCTATATATATATATATATTCTATGCTTAGAGTGGTATTACTTATATATGACATCTAGTGTGTTACATCTGAGTATATTGTAAACAAATCTGCATCTCATCTACGTTTTTTTTTTTCTCCGCTGTTTTAAAATTGCATCATGTTTGCTGATATAATTGCAAATAAATCGTTCAAAATGTAGTCATCATCTTAAATTATATTTGTCAGATAGAACCCAGTTTGTTCAGTCATGGTGCCTTGTCTTTATCTATTAGGGTTAGTCAGGGAGTTCGACAATGTTCTGTACTTGGACCAATCCTTTTCAGTTTGTAGATGCTTCCCTCAGGAAACATTATTTGGCAGCATGGAAAAAAAATTCCATTGCTATGCTGATGACACTCAGCTGTATTTATCTATGAACCAGAGGAGACATAGCAGTTAGTGAAGTTCCAGGCTTGTCTTAAAAACATAAAGTCTTGGATGACCTCAAATTTACTTCTTAAATCAGACAAAACTGAGGTCATTCTGTTTGGTACTGAACTCCTTGGGAATAGATGAGCTGATCAAACCATGGAGGCTCTGTTTTACTCACATAAAATAAAAGTTTTGAAGTGCACCTTTTTTCATATTCGGAACATTGCAATGATTATTCTATTGGCTCAAGATGATATGGAAAAGCTAGTCCATGTATTTGTCACTTCCAGGTTAGACTATTGCAAGTCATTGCTGTCAGGATGTCAAAAATAAATTCTTTGAGAAGCCTCCAGCTCATCCAAAATATTGCGGCAAGAGTTCTGACAGGAACTGGCATTACAGAGATCACATTACTCCTGTGCTGGCTTCAATTCATTGGCTGCTCATAAAATCTAGAATAGATTTCAAAATACTTACTCTGACCTCCAAGGTTCTCAGAGGCCAAGCTCCATCTTAGCTGGAGAAACTGATTGTGCTACTATACTTGTGGTTCCTGGAGTCCTAACAAAGTAGACTTGGTGGCTCAGCCTTGAGCCATCAGGGCCTTCTGCTGTGTAGTCAGCTCCCTGACCAGTTATGGGAGGCTGACTCTCCCCCTACTTTTATGATCAAGTAGAAAATCTTCTTTTAAAAAAAAAAACAAACTAAAAACAACAAAAAAAAAACTTATAGTCAGTAATTCTGAGGTAAAGCCATTGTTCCCACTATGCTAATCTACAGGCTGAGGTTGCTGGGGTACAGAAATACGATTCACTGACAGGTTTCTCTCACCTTACTGCTTCATGGTTATGGTTGCATGACTCTTCTTTTCGCTTCTCTTCTCCTCAATATACTACCTTTCTTTTGTGGTGTTCTGTACCTCTCTCTCTCTCTCTCTCTCTCTCTCTCTCTCTCTGTATTTTGGTATCATTAAACCCGTAGTTGTGCACTGACCCGCTCAGTTTTAGTTCTGCATCTTCAGTATGACAAATTATTTGCATGTATGAGGCATGTGTCTCCTTTCCTTATCCCCCTCTTTTACATTTAATTAACATAATGTGTTTTAGTTACACGATGCTGGCAATGTGAAATTCAAAATGGAACAATTATTATTATTATTATTATTATTATTATTATTATTATTATTGTTGTTGTAATTACAACCTGATTAATATGCTAGGTGTGGGAAAATGATCAAATCTACCATCGCTGCAGTTTCCGTTGCTGTCAATATTAGCAGAGTATAACACTTTATGTTGCCAAATGTAGCTTTAATTTTTACAACATGTTTTTCAATGTCTCCTATAAATACTGTGAGCTTTCTGAATTTCTGCAGTTCCTGTGTCACTGTGATGAAATCACTTCCTGACCGCCATCTGCAGTTAATGTGACTCCATTATGAAATGTGCCAATACCCAAATTCTGATGAAACTGCTCTGTGCACTGAACCGTTCAATGTTGGTAATGACGTGGAGTGAATTGGGATGTGAAAAGAATCCAATGATGCCCATGGTGATGTGTTAGCGTTCCATAACTGCCAACTTCATTGTAAAACTATCCAGAGACAGAATACAAACATGACTGTGCTCGAGTGGCTTGGTAGAAATCAAATCCCTGTTTGTGAGCATGCAAACAACATTTTATTTAACAGTTTGAGTGAAGACATTGCAGCCAATTTCCAATTTTTTTATGTCTGAAATGAGATTAAGATCAAGAATGATGAGAAATATTGCCAAAAGCCATCTAACTATTCTTTCTCTCTTCCTCTCTTTTTCTCTCTATGTATGTGCAAGGGGTATTTTGTTTAAATGTTTCAGGAAATCCTGCTATAGGACGCTGATATACTGGATTTCCAGTGCATGTACTGCTGCTGCTGTGTGTGTGTGTGTGTGTGTGTGTGTGTAAAAGAGAGA
This sequence comes from Pao palembangensis, assembly GCA_015343265.1. Lineage (NCBI taxonomy): Eukaryota > Metazoa > Chordata > Actinopteri > Tetraodontiformes > Tetraodontidae > Pao > Pao palembangensis. Next base: position 4,350,648 of record CM027091.1, on the reverse strand, counting down.
GAGAGAGAGAGAGAGAGAGAGAGAGAGAGAGAGAGAGCGAGAGGGGCCAGGGTGGTTTGGTGGGAGGTGGATTGGATTTCAAAGGTATGCCCATTGGAATCATTAAGTGTGATTAGTGGAGAGAGAAGGAGGCCTCTTTCGTCCTTCTGACCCCCACAGAGAAAATCTTCTGTACTGCCAGCTATGCTTCAGCCAAGAAATGCAAAATCTCTCTCCCTGTCGATGACTTCATGGTTCAGTAGTTTTATTTATTTTCTGGCGCTATATTCCTTAACATTAATGCTGACTTGTTAAATGAGGATTGGAAAATGAACACGTTTCAAAGGTGACTAAATTTGTTGCTGCACCCTTAGCAGGAGTCACAATATTTTTCTCATCTCCCTTAGTACACTGTTTGTGAGGAACCGGCCGAGCCAGTAAGTTATAACCAATCCGGTCCTGCCTAATGATGTTTTTGATGTCACGTTCCCCAGGGGACGCGAACGAGCCACAGGTGCGGCCAATGAGACACACCTGCGAACCATCAGCACGGCAGCCTCATAAGGAGGGCTCACGGACGCACCGGTGTCAGGACGTTGCCAATCGCGAGGTGTCGAGGCAAGCTGAGGAACGCTACCCAACCACTCTCTGAAACGATCGAAACAAATCTCTTGAGGGAGGATTGCCTTTTGGCGAAGAACGCCGGTGGATCGCCGAGCGCAGCCCAGCCCGTTGCTGCGGAGTTCCTTTTGTTTACGCCGTTTCTTCCTCCAATCGGAGCGCTTTTGTTTCTCCTTTTTTACCCAATAAAGGGTTATTTTTGTTCCAGCACGCCAGCCTCGTGTCTGCATTTGGGTCCTCACCACGCACGTTTTGTAACACTGTTATCAGTCTACACTGGGAGTCTTTCCAGCTGGCTCACCCTTCATCTGTAGATTGAACAGATGAAGTATAATGTATTATACTCTAATGTATTTACCAACAATTTGTTAGGTTCCTGTATGTTCTGGGGTTGTTTTGTTGTCCTATATTTTTGCGTTTGTCCACTAGGGAGCGTGGCAGCCTGGGTCGTCGCTGGTGACAGGGCGCAGCAGGGACTCATTGTAATCAGAGGTGGATTTAGAGCAGCTGCACCCGAGCCTGCAGAGTGGTACCAGACTAACAGAGTTTTCCTGTGAATGGATTTTCACAAGAGTTTTTCCCTGTTTTCCTAGGTCGCCACGTTCCAAGTGAAGAAGTCTAAGTTCTGGTTTTTGGACACCACGCATTGGAGCCTCCCCATGAAGAGTTTTTGAGTTTTGAGATTTTATGATTACTGTATTCCTCCATTGGAGTGCCTTCAGTTTTTCCCCTTTTTGTACACCCAAATAAAGGGTTTTTTGTTCTTAGAGTGCCTGCTTGTGTCTGTGTTTGGGTCCTCAACACATATCATGTAACAGAACGATCTGACCAGCATGGACCCAGCAGATATGCTGAGCCAGGGCGTCATGATCCCGGAATCTATGATTGAGGCACACGCTCAACGGTGGCGTGCCAGGGAGGTGGCGTTGGCGCAGATGATGGCCAGGTAGCAGCAGCCTATGGACCATTTCCCTTCCTGCTGTTGCTTTTGCTGACGCTGGACCCAGTTCAGCCGCGCGGGTGACAAGATGGCGGTGCGGTGGAGTGCGGCAAGACCGTGAGTAAGCTGGATTTCTCCCCACGTGTGCCCTCTCACTAGGAGAGAATAAGTACTCAGGCAGGGGTGCCTCCAATCCCACTGATCCCAGCTGCCCCACTACCATATTTTTCTGCTTTAAAGCGTTTGACTGCCACTCACCTGAACCAGCCTGGAGCTCCCCCTCAGCAGACTGATGTTCTGGACCCCCCACTTCTTGCTAGTCCCAGACTGACTGCGCCTCCTGGTTTTTCCAGCGCAGTGTCTGGGCAGGACACCGCTGACAGCCAGCAGCTTCAGACCCAGCACCTGAACCACTCCCAGAACCTGCCTCAGAATCTGTTCCCAAACCGGAACCAGCACCTGTATCTGTCCCAGGCCCTAGCTAAGCCTGCTTCTGCTCCTACCCCAGCTAAATCTGCTTCTGTTCCAACTAAGCCAGTCCTTCCTCCAAACCCAGCCAAGTCTACTTCTGCACCAGCCAAGCCAGCACCAACTCCTACACAAGCCAAGCTAGCTCTTGCGCCTGCACCAGCCAAGTCAGCCCCTGTGCCTACAACAGCCAAGTCAGCCACTGCACCAGTGAAGTCTGCAACAGTCCCCAGTTCCCCAGCACCTCCAGCGGAGAAGAATCTGCCCTCTGAGTGCCCAGGTGAGCCAGAGAATGGAAGCACTCCGTCCCTTGGCATCTCACTGACACTGGTGCAGAAAGGTCTGGCGTTGCCTGTAGTCAGGCATTGGGCCACAGCCGACACACCGTCAGTGGCCCCAGGTCTGCAGATTCCTGCTCCGCCTCCCCCGGTCTTCACCTCCTGTCCTTGTCATCCAATAGGCCTGCCTCATGGTGAGCCGCTGCAGGGTTTCTCTGTCTCGGCGGCGGTCTCCAGAGATGGTGGGGCTCTTCCGGACTTGCCATCCATTGTCAGTAGTACGACGGGCCCAGGTGTGCTGCTCCGGGCCAGGGACCCACGCCTGGCCCGACCCCGGAGCCGACAACCACGCCTGTGACTCCTGCAGCTCAGGCTGTATCTCCTGCAGCTAAGCTCGGACCCCTGCAGCCAAGCCTCTGACCCCTGCAGCCAAGCCTCTGACCCCTGCAGCCAAGCCCCTGATCCCGGCCCCAAGGCCTCTGACTCCGACAGCAAAGCGTGCAACTTTTGCAGCAAAGGCTGTCTCCGGCTAAAGCTGGTTCCAAGCCCCTGGCTAAGGCTGTCCCAGTCAAAGCTAACGCTGCTCCAGAGCCCTTGGTTGAGGTTGTCCCCGAGCAGGCAAAAGCTCCCTCCGAGGCCGTCGCTGAGGCCGTTCCTGCGGGAGCTGAAGCTGCCTTCGAGGCCGTGGCCAAAGCCGTCCCAGCAGGAGCTGATACTGAGGAAACTGAAGCGGTCGCAGAGCCCCGGGCTGAGGTCGTCTCCAGAGAAACGGAAGCTGTCTCCGAGCCTGCGGCTAATCACTCCTGTGGCTAGCCCTGTGACCCCCACAGCAAGGGCTGCGACCCTCAATAGCTAAGGCCGTGTCTCCTGCAGCAAAAGCTGTAACCCCTGCTGCAAAGGCTGTAACCCCTGTGGCTAAGACTGTGACTCCTGCATCCCAGGCTGTGACCCCCGCAGCAAAAGCTGTGGCTCCCACAGCAAGGGCTGTAACTACCGTGGCTTAGGCTGCAACTCCTGCGGCTAAGGCTGTAACTCTGGCAGCTAAGGCTCTGACCCCTGCAGCAAAGACTGCGATTCCCGCAGCAAAACTGGTGTTCCCCACAGCAAAGGCTGTGACTCCCACAGCAGAGACTGTGACTCCTGCAGCTAAGGCCACTACCCCAGCAGCCAAGGCTGTGACTCCTGCAGCAAAGCTTGTGACTCCTGCAGCAAAGCTTGTGACCCCTACAGCAGAGACTGCGTCTTCCGCGGCTAAGGCTGCTACACCTGAAGCTAAAGCTGCTCCCAAACCCCAGGCTAAGGTTGCCCCTGTTGAAGCTAAAGCTACTCCAAAGTGCTTGGCTAAGACTGCCCCAGTTGAAGCTACAGCTGCCCCCAAATCCCTGAGTAGGACGGCTCCAGTTGAAGCTAAAGCAGCTCCCCGGCCCCTGGCTGAGGCTGCACCTGTGGCAGCTGAAGCTGTTCCTGTAGAGACTGAAGCTGGCCCCAAGCCCGTGGCTGGAACTGCCCCTGTAGAAGCTGAAGCTGGCCCCGAAGAGACTGAAGTTGCCCCAGAGGCCTGTGGCTGAAGCCGCCCCTGGAGAAACAGAGGCTGCCTCCGAGCCCATGGCCAAGGCCGCCCCTGGAGAAGCTAAGATTGCCCCAGAGCCTCCGTCGGTGGCTATCCCCGTAGAAATGGAGGCTGCCCTCATAGAAGCTAAAGCTGCCCCTGTGAAAGCGGAAGCTGTCCCTGAGGCTCTTGTAAGCACTAAGAACCTTGCGGAGGCTGGGCCAGAAGCGGTCTTGTTGTCTTGTTGTCCTGTGTTTTTGCTTTTGTCCACTAGGGAGCGTGGCAGCCTGGGTCGTCACTAGTGACAGGGCGCAGCTGGGACTCATTGAAATCAGCGGTGGATTTAGAGCAGCTGCACCCGAGATCCAATGTCGGATCGTTACCTCACCTGCAGAATGGAACCAGACTTTTTTGTTCTTGGAGCACCTGCTTGTGTCTGTGTTTGGGTCCTCAACACACGTCACGTAACACAATTTTTTAACAGTCTACAGCTGTACGTATGTATTTTTGAATTTCAGTGCACACATATTAACAATGACATAGTCTTAAGCTTGGAGTTTCATCTGTGTCTAAAATGCGCAACAACGTTTGTGTTCTAATGTTAAATGTTTTATGTTTTGAAAGAATAATCCATTGCAAGACGCGTGTCATTCACTGCCTACAGGAATACTAATGTGCCCTGAGGAAGGCCATAGAGGCACAGGTGAACTTGTATAATGACAGATGAGGATCATATTAATTTTGAAGTGTTTTTTAGAAATAGTTTAGAGAAATATGTAAGCATTTATTGAGGGATATAAATCAAGAGCAGCTTTGTTACTGCTACTGGTCCTGCTGTGTCTGTCTGGCTGTGTTTATCTGACTGTTTGTATGAACACCAAAAAAACAAAAAATAGAATTGTAGGAGGTCATATGAGAGCTACAACATTTATGAAACAGGAGTACTGGCCTAAGAACATGTGTGTCTCTTTGAGAACATGTGGGGTTCAGCACTGTCTCATTTTTGTTTCATCTGCTCTTCATTAAGCCATAATTGTGCGGCTTCTGTATCTTTCTGTCAGTATTACGTGATTATGTGTGAATATAATGTGCAGCTGTCACTTGAAGTATGAAATTTAGACATCAAATGATGGAGATGTCGACCTGTCTCTGCACATGATAAACAACCACATATGAAGTACTTTCTGCTCTCTGACATTGCACACTAACTGTAGTTTAGCAGTTTCTTTTGTTTAGTTTTGTATTAATCAGCCATATTTACCAGATGTTCCAGTTGTAGAACATGTGAGGATCTGAAAAGCAATGAGTTTGCTTAATTTTCCTGATTTTCTATAATTAGAAGCTTTAATAGTTTTGGGAGAGCATTTTCTGAGCAAGCTGTTTGATTTTGAAAATTTGCCAGATTTGTTTTATATTTGGACAAATCCATGTCTGCTTTTGTGGGAACCACTTCCAGCAGGCTGTTGTGGTTTCAATCAAAAATAAACTCCCCTTATATTCTCCACGGAGAAGAACATTGGCCATCTGGGACACTGTAAGCAAGTGCTATAAGGCTGTCAGTGGTAACAAGCAAGTGTTTATCAGCGTGACTGTGACTTCAACAATTAACAACAATAGCATGAAGGATCTGAGGCAGTGATTATTTTTCAGAATGCTCGTTAATTATTGGTAGCAACATCTTCAAACAATTATAAGCCATTGTTTGGCTTCCTTCCCATATTGCTCTGTGATTTTGTGTGTGAGAGAGAAAGAGATGGAGAGAGACTTTTAAAAACACACTTTATTTACATTTTACCATCTAATAAATAATTAAAAGACGATAAAAAAAGGTTACAGGTTTAAACAAGTGTTGTAAAAGGTTAAAACCAGGTAAAAACTATACAAGATGATTTAAAAACACTAGCTCCTCTTGCTGGGTCACCTTGCACAGGCCTTCCTCACATCCCCACAGCTGTTTAAAGGCCTCCAGGTTCTTGGTCTCCCTGTAGAAGCAGAACTCCAGCCTGATTCTGGCTCGGACGTTCTGCCTCCACAGGGAAACCAGCTCACACGATGTCTCTGCCTGGATTCTGTCTCTGCGGGTCAGGTAAATCGCCATTTTGGCTTCACCACTCAGGAAGTTTAAAATCTGGCACTTTGCTTTTGTTCTTTTGTCATATTTAAAACCACCAATAAAAACAGGGGCCATGAGCTGAACACCAAAGATGCTAAAAACAGCAGTCAAAAGGCTAAAAAAACGGCATCAGTCTGCTGCAGTCAGTGAACATGTGGAAGACAGTCTCTCTCAGGCTGCAGATTGGACACCCGTTTGCAACATTAGCGTTTAAAACCGAAACAAAAGAGTTGGTGGCGATGGAGCCGTGGAGGATCCTCCACTGCAAGTCTCCAGTTCTCTTCCTCAGAGGAGGTTTGTACAGGGTGCTCCACTGCGGAGGCTGGCCCCCCAGCCTGGCAGTCCACACCGTGGGGGCATGTTGGCTCAGGTCTCGGGCGTTGGCCACCTTGGTGCAGGTGGAGTAGATGGTCTGTCTGTCTGCTCCATGCAGGCACAGCGCTCCCTCACCACAGGATCCCTGCAGGAGTCCACTCAGCTGCGTGGGCGCAGGGCTCTGCTGGAGGTCAGGGAAGGTGTCTGTGGGGTCGGGCCGAGCTTCTCCTCTGGACCACCTCAGGAGAAGGCTCCTCTCTCTGCCTGAGAGCTTCTGCCTCCAGAGCTCCAGGCTCCTCCGGATCCAGCGGGCGGAGCGGATGCCCAGCACAGAGCTCAGGGTCTGGACATCACTCAGTGTGGGCCCCGCCACCTCCAGCAGCTTCTGCAGCATGACAATCCCTGAGCGCCTCAGTGCCCCCGTCAGTCCAGGCAGGGCATCACAGCTTACATCAAGCCTTCCCCCGTAAACCAAAGGCTCCTTCAGTAACCAGTGCAGAGAGGTCAACTCATTGTGGGCCCATTTCAGCCATGCACAGGACTTAAAAACACTATGATAAAAAGGGGAAAAGCCACCTGTTGATAACAACTTAAAATCAGTTAAGATCAAACTTAAAACCTTTCTGTTCACTAAAGCATACAGCTAGCCTCAAACCAAGTGTGTAGGGCTGACGGATCTAGTTTAGTCAGTTTTCACAGTTATAGCTAGAATAGGCTCATCAGACTCTTATTCTTCAATTTTTAGCACAGCTATGCTGCTATAGGCCTACACTGCTGGGGACAAACACATGATCCACTGAGCAGTTCCCCACTTCCTCAACACCAACCACTCCCTCATGTCCTCTCCTCCTTTTCTTCTTCTTTCTCCTCTTATTTTCACCAGGATTATCTGGGTCCAGTCTTCCTTGCCGTTCTGTGTGTCTCCCCCCCTTCTCTCCCTCTCTCTCTCTTTGCAGGTCTTCTGTCTCCAGGCCTTCGTGCTGTACGGACATTGGCCTATGGCAAACTCAGGGTCCGCTGTCGGCACCTGCCTATACTGTTCATCTCTTTATAACAACCTGCTATGCTGTATTATGTGTATATATGTCTGATATGTTTATATTTCTATGATTGTATTTTGTCTGTATTTCTTTGGTTTTATGATTGTATCTGTTCTCCCTCTCTCTCTCTCTTTATTCTTTCTGTCCTGTCCTGTTGAATTGAATAGAGCCTCATCTAGTCCTAGACTGTTAACCTGTCTAAAAACACAATTGGCCACCTCCCTCCAAACCAAATCAGAAGGTCCCGTTAAAAACCTTTGAATAAAACGGATCCTGAAGGTGGCAGCTCTGCTGGCCAGGTGAACAAGGCCCTGGCCCCCCTCATCATGAGATAAAAACAGTACGGCTTATGGAACCCAGTGGAGACCATCCCAAAAAAAGTTCACCGTCTCTGCCTGAATCTGGGCCAGCAGCCCAGGTGGTGGCTCCACACAGGTGAGATGGTGCCAGAGCAGAGAGGCTACCAGATTGTTAACTTGTCTGCTATGCGGCCGACACAGCAGAAAAGCAACTAGTGGTATCATTCAGTGCATCCACATCTTGCTGATCTCTGATAAAAACCACAAGATCATCAGCATAAGCAGATAAAACCACACTTTTTTTTAAAACCAGGTAAAAACAAGCCGTGGACCGTTGAACGCAGTTTATGTAGGAGGGGTTCCAGAGAGAGTGCATAGAGCATCCCCGACAGCGCACAGCCCTGCCGGACACCTCTAAGGACCCTGAAAGGAGCAAACAGACTGCCGTTGACCTTCAGCACACTCTCAATGTCACTGTACAACACCTGGATCCTGGCAATAAAGCCTGTGCTGAAGCCGAACCTCTCCATGACCTTCCAGAGGAAACGGTGTTCAACACGGTCAAAAGCCTTTTCCTGGTCTAATGCGACCAAGCCGATGTTCACACCTAATGAACTGGAGAGATTCAGGACATCCCAATTGAGGCAGACGTTGTCTGCCATGGTCCTGCTGGCCACACAGCAGGTCTGGTCCCGGTGGATGACCTGCTCCATAGCTTCCCTCAGCCGGATAGCCAGAGTCTTGGAGAGCAGCTTGTAGTCGGTGCAGAGGAGAGACACCGGGCACCAGTTCTTAATGTCCTGCAGGTTGCCGTTTTTGGGCAGGAGAGGATGTCGGCCCTCCGGCAGGACGTGGGCAGAGTCCCTGAGGACAGGCTCTCGTTAAAGACGGACAGGTCAGGAGCCAGGATGTCCCAGTAAGCCTTGTAGAATTCTACACTGAGTCCATCGATGCCCGGAGCTGTCTGGCTCTGCATGGTCTGGAGCGCAGCATGCAGCTCCTGCAGGGTCAGTGGACGCTTGAGGTTGGAGTTGGTGTCCTCAGACACCCGAGGCAGTCGGTCACTGAACTCCTGGAATTGTCCGTCGGTCTCCTCGTACTGGCTCCAGAACAACGCCGAGTAGAATTCCATGGCCCTGGCTCTGATCTGGTCTGGCCCCGTCAGCTCCTGCCTGGTGTCTGACAGCAGGGAGTGGATGGACTTCCTCTGCCCGCTCTTCTTCTCCAGGCTGAAAAAGAAGCTAGAGGGAGCATCCATGTCATTGATGTTCTGAAACCGGGACCACACCAGGGCTCCTTGCACCTTTGTGTCTAGCAGGTCGGCTAAAGCCTTCTTTTTAGTTCTGAGGCCTTCAATGCACCCTCGATTTCCTGTGGACTCAGGCTTTCAAATTCCACAATTTCATTCTCCAGATCCTTGATGGATCTGGTGATGTGACCAATAACGTTGAGAGTGTGCTGCTGACACAGCAGTTTGATCTGGGTCTTCCCATGGTCCCACCACTGCCTCAGACAAGTAAAATAATTTTTTCTTTGCCTAAAAACACACCATAAAAACCTCAAAGCCTCTTTAAAACTGTGATCAGACACTAAACTCGAGTTATAATGCCAGTATGAGCTCTTGGGTGAAATATTCCCAATAAAAGCATTGCACACAACCAAGGAGTGATCTGAAAAACCAACTGGTAAAATCTGACACAATTTAAAGGTGCTAAAATGGTGCTTAAAACAATAAAACTGGTCAAGGCAGGCTAAAATTACCGTGTCATCTCTGTAGTGGGACCATGTGTACTGTTGGCAGCCTGCATGCATCCTCCTCCATACATCCACCAGGCCATGGCAGAAGACCAGCTGCCTCAGAGTATGCTGGGAAGTTGGATGAGGCTCTGAATGATTACGGTCTACTGCGCCGTCTTCAGTACAGTTAAAATCACCACCTAAAATCAAGTAATCTGACGCTTGTTGCTGACTGTTTCTAAAAAGAGCTTCCTCTCTGCACCATCGTTTGGAGCATAAATGTTCATAAAAACAACATTAAACGAGTTAAAACCAGCTTCTAAAAGCAGAAACCTCCCCGGGACGACGTGTTCCACTCTGAAGGAGGCCGGGGTGAAGGCCTTGGAGAGCAGGATGGCCACCCCCGCACTGACAGCCGTATGATGGCTGAGGAACACGCCTCCTCCCCACTCTCTGCTCCACCAAGACTCGTTCTCCTGAAATCAGTTTTTTAGCCTTGCTGTTTCATAAATTACAACTCTTTTCCTGGTGTCTCTGGCCCCGTTCACATTTAAACTCCCCACTTTAAAATTGTTCATTAGGGGAATTAAAAATGAACACAAATAAAAACCATATAAAAGACCAATAAAAGCAAGCAAAGTGCCTATTTGTGTTCTTGTCACTGTGGTCCGATTTGCCTTTTTACATTTTCAATCTAAAAACTTCCTGACTCGGCTCTGTTTTTTATGTGACCCTTAGCAGATTTCCATCCATCCATCCATTTTCTATACCTGCATTATCCAACTTTTGGGTTGCAGGGGTCTGCTGGAGCCTATCCCAGCTGTCAAGGGGCGGGAGGCAGGGTACACCCTGGATAGGTCACCAGCCTGTCGCAGGGCTCCTTAGCAGATTTATAAAAACATTCTTTGTCTGGAAAATAATTTTCCAGGATGACCCCCTTCATATTTTTGGTCTCTTGGAGGAAAGTTTTTACCATTCTTGCCGTGTACCCTTTCCCCCTCTGGCCTACTGGCTGGCTGGCTGGTCCCTGGGAGTGGGACAGGTTGCTGTCGTCAGACACACAGTTCTCACCCTCACTGCTGTCTGACCACTCAGTATTCCTGCTTGTCTGCCTGCTGACCTTCGCCCCAATGTCATCACTCTGTTTGCTGCTTCTTCGTTTTTTTGAAGAGCCAGCAAACTCCTGTTCCATCATTCCCTCAGCCCCACCTGTCTGCCCCTCACTCATGCCACCTACCTGCACCTCACCCACTTCACCTGTCTGCTCCTCACTCATATCACCAACCTGCACCTCATCTATTTTACTAGTCTGTTTTTCACCTTTTTATCTCTCACCCATGTCACCTAACGGCACCTCACCCACTTCACCTGTCTGTTCTTCATCTGTCTGCCCCTCACATCCTTCACCTTCCACCACCTGCTCTTCTGTTTCCATATTTTCCTGCCTTTCAACTAATATATTTGTTTGCTCTTCCTGAACCTGACCAGTCTCACCCTCTTGGTTATTTAAATTCTCTTTCTTAGCTCCCCAATCATCTTCGTGTCCTGCAGCACTTCCACCAGGGGGGACACCAGCACCAGTGACCTCCGCAGCCGTGGCGGCAGCCGCCACTCGGCACGATGCAGCATGGGGCTTCACAGCTCTGGCTCGGAGCGCCGCTCCCCGGACCCGCACGGGGCCCCACCATCCTGGCCTCGCTCCTCAGCGGTGGCACCAGCGTCGGCTCGGAGCAGACACATTTTTATGATGTGTCCCTGCTCCCCACAGCCAAAACATTTCATAGCTGCCGAGGAGACGAAAAGCACGTAGTCAAACCCTTCAACTCTAACATGGAGGCGAACCTCCAACTCCTCACCCTGGTTATTGAGGATCATATATACCTGTCTTCGGTGGGAGACTACGTGCGTCAGTAACGGAGATCTGCACCCAGACAGAACCTTTTTAATCAGTGACACAATCTTCCCGTGTCTGGACAGCTCCGCGCACAGAAGCTCATTGCTAATAAACGGAGGAACGTTTGACAGGGTGATCTTCGGCCTGCGGCAGAACCTCCTCAAATGCTCCTCCAACGCTGAGCCCTCTCTCCACCAGGAGATTGGCCTGCTCCACCTTCTCCACAAACAAAACCACCGCGCCGTTCATCCGGGCTGTGGATTTAATCGAGCCATGCCTGATTACTTCCCCCATGGCAAGGGCTACCTCCTCCACGGTGTGCGTTGATCCGGCACCCACTTTGATGCCGTGTCTCCACAACAACCGGGAGAGATTCCCGCTGCTCTCTGCCATGGTGCAGGGAACGCCGGCCAGCCACACAAAGGCAGACCGGTGAACCTGAAAAAAAAAACCGCAACAAACCTAACTAAAACTATACACAACTAACCAAAACACCACACCCACACTATATTGATAAAACGATTCAAGAAAAATCAAAAAGTAAGTTTTGAATTTGGAAGAATTCCAATTTCGCTTTCAGCTCGCTAAACGCCTCTGCTCACGCTCACAGAGAGAGAGCGAGAGAGAGAGATACTTGCAGTACAAAAGAGGTTCTCAGGTTCTGTTGTAACTTGGGGTCAGATTTTGAGCCCCTTGTCAATCAGCAGGTCATTAGAGCACTTTAACAATACCCTCCCCCCTCTCTTCCACTTCTCCCCTCCTTTTCTTACCATCCTACCCCTTATTCCTCGGTACGGTCTCTTTTGAATACTTCAAAATTTCTCCCTTCTCAAAAATTCCTTGTTTCATGTATCTTTCCTTATTTTCTTTATTCAGCTTTTCATTAATCCACTTTTCTTTATTCCACATGTCCCATACTTTCCTTTGCATCTTCCTCTTTCTTCCTCCCCAATTTTCACCGAGAATATTGTTCTGTAGGGCCTGCACTATTTCACATGTCGTACGGTTTAACCAGCTGCATTCCATTTGGTGTCAAAATGTTGAAGCCTGTTTCTTTCCTGAGGTTCAACATCATCAAGTCCTCACAACTCCAGCTTTTATTTGGATTACCTCAATCTATCAGTTTGACTTATCAGCTGATAAGATCCATCGAAGTCGTGTTTTTGGAGCACGTCTTTTCAAAGAAGAGGAGTCAGGGCTTAACTCATTCTTTTTTTATTTTATTTTTTTAAGTGGAAATAGGTTCACAGTGTAACACATGGCTGTAAAAATTGACCAATAACATACTATTACTTGCTGAAAAAATGTAAAGAGAAACCATTGTGTAATATAACAGTATAAAACAAAAAAGATATTTTATCTGTTTCAGTCGAGTTTGAGTTATACATACATGTGATATATATCTGTAAGATTGTGCTTCACATGCTGCTGATGTGTGGGTGTTTGAGCAGTGGGCCATGAAGAGCCAGGCACAGATGTATAAGAGATTATAAGTATCACACATTTTCCCCGTCCCCCTTCTGTGTGTGTGCGTGTGCGTAAGGGTTTGACTTGAGTCCGAGAACAGCCCTCTCTAATCTCAGCCCCATCAATATCATGCAGCCTGCTGGCTGAAGAAAGCTTAATGTGCATTTATTGTTTTTGTTTTTTTCCCTTGTTAATCTTGATTTGTTGGTGTCAGTTAGTGTGTTTAGTTGTCTCATGGTTCCACTGCCCTCATCTGTTGTTGTTTTCCAGTGTCAATTTATTTTTCCTTATCTTTGTCTTCTACCTGTGCCAACTCTCCCCACCTCTTTCCAGTCCTTAAACCCACATTCTTTTTCTACTTTCCCTTTTCATCTAGCACTAATTCACAACTGTTTTTCTTTCCTCTCAATATGATCTAGTGTTTAGACTGGTTATTAAGATCAATTTGTTTAGAAGCTTGGATTTGATTATTTGAATTTCGACTGATTTCAGGATTTTGTGCTTAGACTAAAATGAATCGTGTCAACTTTTCCTTGCGGTCTGTGTTCAGATCTCCTTTTGGGGGGTTCTGGACTTCTGGTCTTCTGGACTTTACAACAGGTCAGGTAGAGGCAGAGGAGAAGGGAAGATAAACCAAGGAAAAGGCAGAGCTTGATCTTTCAGGCCTGAATACCATCCAGTGTGCTGAAATTGCCAGAAGCCTGAAGTCTGATGAAGTCTTAAGTTTCTTTTGGTTCCACACCGAAGTACGACTGAGTAAGCAATGAAAAAAATTCCAGTTCCAATCGTAAATCCAGTTGCAATTTAAATTAAACTACTTACAGACAAGTAGATGATGGCAACCAAAAAATAAACAAACAAATGCACGTATTGAGTTGACTATCAAACAACAGTGGAACATATATATTGTGGTTAATTAATTAATATCCGTTAATTAATTTCTGACATGTCAGCTAAACCTACACGTATAATAGAAACAGTGAGAAGGTTTTTTTGTGGAGAGCCCCACATTTCAGTCTGCATTATGTACGCTTGGTTTGGTCACATTTAGAAAACAGATCTATGCCCTGCCTTCACTCAGCTGTCTCTCTCTCTCTCTCTGCCTTTCTCTTTCTCTCTCTCTCACTCTTAAAAGGGACATTAAGCTCTAATTTAGTGCCTCAGTGGCTCCCAACCCTTTTTTTTGGCTCGTGATCCCATTTAGACATCATACATTTCTGTAGACCTCAGAGACACTTCACCCCTCCCCCCACCCCTTGATTTTCAATCATGTTTGTTATACATGTTTGTTGCAAATACAGAGAAGCCAGATTAGTGCAAAAAAGTGACATTTCATTTTCCCTGATCAGAATATACTTCTACAGTTAGGTTTGTCATGTCTTTTGTATATTATGAATTTTCTCTCTCAGCTCACAGCATTTAATAGTATGGCTGAAGTCTGCACAACTTGCTGCAGCCTTTCAAAGTCAGGTACTGTATAGTAGACGGGGCACATCTGTTCTCTGACATAACATCCACTCGGGAACGGTGGTTTGACTTCATACACACTGGGGCACTGAATCCAGCTTCACACGAGTATGTGCTTCCAAGATGAAAAAGAGTACCCAAGATGAGTACCCAAAGAGATCTTTGGGTACTCATCTTTTCCCTCAAACCAGAATTTGTCCACTGCCACCCGCAAATGTAACCCAGTGCCAAGATCAGGAGCATCCTGTCACAGAGTGATGCTGAAAAACTCGTCCATGCTTTTGTTACTTCTAGACTGGACAACTGCAACTCATTACTGGCAGGATGTCCAAATTATTCCATTAACAACATGCAACTGATCCAAAACGCTGCACCCAGAGTTCTGACAGGAATCAGCAAAAGGGATCATATCTCTCCAGTTTTAGCTTCACTTCACTGGCTTTCAGTGAAATCTAGAATAGATTTCAAGATCCTCCTTTTAACATATAAAGCTCTCAATGGACTATCTCCATCATAGTTCCGTATATTCCTTAGAGAACACTCAGATCACAGAGTGCAGGTTTACTTGTAGTTCCTAGAATTCATCAAAGTAGACTGGGAGGATGAGCTTTTAGCTTTCGGGCAGCTTTACTGTGGAACCAGTTACCAACCTGGGTCCGAGAGGCAGACACCACGTCTACCTAAGATCAAAATTAAAATCTTTCTGTTCAGTAAAGCATACAGTTAGCCTCAAACAAAGTGTGTAGGGCTGATAGATCTAGTTACAGTCAGTTCTCACAGCTACAGGTAGAATAGGCTCATCAAACGTTTATTCTTCAATTAGCATAGCACAGCTATGCTGCCATAGGCCTATGCTGCTGGGGACACAAACATGATCCACTGAGCAGTTCCCCACCTCAATACCAACCAATCCCTCACCTCCTCTCCTCCTTTTTTTTTCTTCTCACCGGGATTGTGTTCAGTCTTCCTCGCTGTTTTGTGTCTCACTCCCTCTCTTCTCTCTCTCTCTGTATCTTTCTGCAGGTCTTCCATCTCCAGACCCTCATGCTGCATGGACCTTGGCCTCTGACAAACCCAGTGTCCACTGTCAGCACCTGCCTATGCTGTTCCCTTTTTTATTGAAACCTGTCTATACCGTTCCTCTTTTTATAACAACCTGCTATGCAGTATTATGTATATATGTATTATATATATTATGTCTGATATGTTTGTATTTCTATGATTGTATCTGTTCTTATGATTGTATCTGTTCTCCCCTGTCATATGAAAGTCGGAGATTGGCGAATGTGTGTGCTATACACCGATGTCCATAAATGCAGACAGGACAAACAAGGTTACCACCTGTAAAAGAAGTTGACAGATGGACACGACAGAACTGGTTCACAGTCTTCCAACTCTCCCTCCTCCTCTTTCTTTAGTCCTGATGTCAGGTGTTAGCCATCAAACATAGGATCGTCTCAATCCATCTCATTTTCTCTGACAAAACACAGGCACTCAGCAAAGACTAATGCTGCCTTTCTCTTTCCTCTTTTGTATTCTATTTTTCTTTCCGTGAGTCTTTTGACAGAATAATTAGCAATCAATAAGGAAACGAGTTCGAAGGAGGATTAGTTGTGTGACAGAGAAAAACAGTGGGAGAGAGGAAAATCTCTCATTAACCAGGAACAACTATTCAGTTTGCTTTTTCTTTACTCAAGTGACCACTACACGGCAGCCAGATACTCCTAAGTGAAGGTTTAGACCAAAGCAAATATTTTGTGTTTATATTAAACCATTTAAGACATTTTCCTGCACTCAAATTTACATATTTCTTTTATAAAAAATGGAATGTGTGAACGTGCATAACAAAAGGCAAGGAGAGGAGAGAGATAATTTGATTTACAGTAACCTTAGAAACATAGTCACTTTTTATATGCAAAGAACCTGGAGCCATTGAGTCATATGACAGCTCTACATATAATTAGGATAAAGTTGCTCCACAGGTAGTCCACACAGTCAGCTCAATTATAGCATTTTTTAAAAAGTGATTTGTTATTGTCAGTATTAGCTAGTTAAGAACCAGAAAAGGCTGGGTAAAGAATTGAGATTTTAGCAGCCCAAAACATTTGGGGCAGGGCATGCAGTCATTCACGATGTTATGAAAACTGCAGAGAGTCACTTATCGCAACATAGCTTGAGTATGAAGACAGCTAGAACTGTAACATTGCAAAGGAGGGTTTTCTTAAAAAACTGTTTCTGCTGCAGGGGGATTCAGGGTGTATATTAAACCTGGTCAATGTGCTTAACATTGATACCACTATTTCTGATAACAATACCACATAAATAAGAAAAACTGGTTAGCACTGTTGCCTCACAGCAAGAAGGTTCGGGGTGCAAGTCTCCTTGTGTCTGCATGGGATCTGGCTACCTGTCACGGTGCATGGTTGTTTATCCTATATGTTAGCCCTACGATGAGCTGGCTAACCACAACTCTGTCAAGAGATAAAGCTGAAGAAGATGGATGGAAATAAAGAAATTGAGTTTAAATTCCCATGATGTGTGATAGTGTATGATTCACAGTTTTTTGTCCATTCTTTCTCCTTCCTTTATCCTCTTGTCTTCTTTTCCCCCCCTTTTTCTGCTCTGCGGGACACCAATTGGCCAGACCACCTGTTGCTCTTGGCAACGGTTCACTGACGGGGAATGTGATTGGATGGTAAGGTTGTTAACCTCTGCTTGCCGAAAGTGTTGAACTCTGGTACGAAGGGGTTATGAAGACACACAGCACACAAAGCAGAAAAATACACACCCTGTGGACACACGGGCAAATAAGCCTTTAAACACATTTTGTCTTCTAGTCTCCACATTGTTCCCCTGCTCCCCATCCTCTGAACAGACATTTAGTACAACAGCATTGGTCTCTATTGAGGGCCGCTCTTTTATCCTCTTTTTTTTTGTCTGTAGCTGATTAGCAATTTGTCTGGAAATGACCCATTTACCAGATTTTCCAGGACACTGAATGGGGTTAAAGAATTGTAAAGCTAGTCAAGCGAGAGAAGGATATAAGACAAAACTCAGCACAGTAAAAACTCAGTGATCATGTCACTTGAAATGTAATAAGTTTGGTAATTATAATAATGATAATTTAAATAATTATCAGCGTGAGAGCAATGTAAAACATTATTATACTTATACTTATATATATAAGCGTATACTGTATTTAGTATAAGCTTGTGTTTGTTGTTTTTTTTTTTTGCAGCACTATTTAACAGTAGACAATAATGACTTCCAAAATATTAAAATATCCTTAAAAATGTCTGAAAGCATCTTTATCCAAGGTTTCTGACCATGCAAATGACCCTGCACATCAGAGTGATGTAGACCTCTGATGAGGTTTAAAAACAAAACAAACAAACAAAAAAAAAAACATAGAATGCCTTCCTGATGCAAGGCACCATCTATTTATTCAAGCAGAAATTAAATAAATAAAATCACAAGTAATTTATTGCCAAGGTTTTTAGTGAAAAGAAAATACTGTTCAAAGCTTGGAGAGAAATCTAATAACAGTTGTAGCAGGTGAGCTAACGTTGTAGCAGCTGTTAAACGTGCACCGTATTCAGCCAGAGTGTCACCTGGAAGAAGTAAAAAAAAAAAAAAAGAAAAACATAAAACTGCAGCGCCATTTATTTTCAACACCATTAGTGTTACAAAATGAAACACTGTTTTACAATATCCATCCACCCATCCATCCATCCATCCATCTTCTACCGTTTATCTGGGGTCGGGTCACAGGGGCAGCAGCCTAAGCAGGGAAGCCCAGACTTCCCTCTCCCCAGTCACTTCGTCCAGCTCTTCTGGGGGGATCCCGAAGCGTTCCCAGGCCAGCCGAGAGACATAGTCCCTCCAGCGTGTCCTGGGTCTTCCCAGGGGCCTCCTACCGGAGGGACCTGCCCTGAACACCTCACCAGGGAGGCGTCTGGGAGGCATCCTGACTAGGTGCCACCTCATCTGGCTCTTCTCAGTGCAGAGGAGTAGTGACTCTACTCCGAGCTCCTCCCGGATGACAGAGCTTCTCACCCTATCTCTAAGGGAGAGCCCAGCCACCTTACGAAGGAAACTCATTTCAGCCGCTTGTACCTGCAATCTTGTTCTTTCGGTCACTACTCAAAGCTCATGACCATAGGTGAGGGTAGGAACGAAGATCAACCGGTAAATCGAGAGCTTCGCCTTTCAGCTCAGCTCTCTCGTCACCACAACGGACCGGTGCAGAGTTTGCATTATTGCAGACGCCGCACCAATCCGACTGTCGATCTCCCGTTGCATTCTTCCCCCAATCGTAAACAAGACCCCGAGGTACTTGAACTCCTCCACTTGGGGCAAGATCTCCTCCACGACCCGGAGATGGCACTCCACCTTTTTCCGGCTGAGAACCATGGCCTCAGATTTGGAGGTGCTGATTCTCATCCTGGTCGCTTCACACTCGGTTCCCGAGTTGAAGTCAGCAGCACCCTCCTCAGGCACCGGACAGTGGTCCAGAACCTTTCCGAAGCCATCCGGAAGTCGTTCTGCATGGCCTGACCAAACTCTTCCCACGCCCGGATCTTCGCCTCGGTGACCGCCGCAGCCGCACTCCGCTTGGCCCGCCAGTACCTGTCTGCTGCCTCAGGAGTCCCACAGGCCAAAAAGGCCCGGTACAACTCCTTCTGCAGCTTGACGGCATCCCTCACCACCGGTGTCCACCAGCGGGTTCGGGTATTACCGCCACGACAGGCACCAACCACCTTTCCGCCACAGCACCGGTTGGCCACCTCAACAATGGAGGTGCGGAACATGGTCCACTTGGACTCAATGTTCTCCACCTCCTCCAGGACATGGTTGAAGCTCTCCTGGAGGTGGGAGTTGAAGCTCCTTCTGACAGGAGACTCTGCCAGGCGTTCCCAGCAGACCCTCACAATATGTTTGGGTCTGCCGGGTCTGTCTGGCATCCTCCCCCACCATTGGAGCCAACTCACCACCAGGTAGTGATCGGTTGACAGCTCCGCCCCCTCTTCACCCGAGTGTCCAGGACATGCGGCCACAAATCCAACAACATGACCACAAAGTTGATCATCGAACTGCGGCCTAAGATGTCCTGGTGCCAACTGCACATATGGACACCCTCATGACTGAACATAGTGTTCGTATGGACAATCTGTGACGAGCACAGAAGTCCAACAACAGAACACCACTTGGGTTCAGATCAGGGGGGCCATTCTTTCCGATCACGCCCGCCCCTCCAGGTCTCACTGTCGCTGCCAACGTGAGCATTGAAGTCACCCAGGAGGACGAGGGAACCCCCAGAAGAAGCACTCTCTAGTACTCCCTCTAAGGGCTCCAAAAAGGGTGGATATGCTGAACTGCTGTTCGGGCCTTAGGCACAAACGAAGGCGAAGGGAGGCTACCCTCTCGCTCACCGGGGTAAACTCCAATGCACAGGCACCGAGCTGGTGGGAGACAAGAATCGCAACCCCTGCCCACTGCCTCTCCCCATCGGCAACTCCAGAGTGGAAGAGAGTCCAACCCCTCTCGAGAAGGCTGGTTCCAGAGCCCTTGCTATGTGTCGAGGTGAGCCCGACTATATCTAATCGGAACTTCTCAACCTCTCGCAACAGCTCAGGCTCTTTCCCCATCAGAGAGATGACGTTCCACGTCCCTAGAGCGAGCTTCTGCAGCCGGGGATTGGACCGCCAAGGTCCCCGCCTTCAGCCGCCACCCAAATCACACTGCACCCGAGACCTCTGGCCCCTCATGCAGGTGGTGAGCCCACGGGAAGGGGGCTATATTGTATTGTTTTACAATACAATATAGAATGTTTTTCAGGTTTTGACAGGCTTAACTGAATCAAACCGAAGTTTTAAGGTGCACTCAAATCTCTCAGGCTCTTGTTTTTAGCTGTCCTAGCATGTTTGAAAGTATGAAGTATGCCATGGAAAATGGGAACAATTGAATGTTGATATAGTTCTTTGTCAGAATGGGGAACCCTGTGGAAGTCAACCAGTTGTATCAGTATACTGTAAATTTAAGCCACAGTCTTGCTATTTAATTAGTACCTCTTCCTCATTTAATTCAATGATGATCTAGATAAGCTTTGTTAAAATATCTATTTTTTTCATGCAAACTGTGTGCAATAATATTTAAAGTTGAGAGATAGACTTTCCATGTATCGTTATGGCAGCACCCTGTTATTATTAGTAGTCGTAGTAGTAGTAGTGGTTACATATCTCTGCACGGTGTTTTTATAAATAAATAAATAAATAATTAAATTGAAAAAATGAGCACTCCGGAACTAAAACAAACTAATATAGAGGTACAAGGCCCAGGAGAAACTCTATCTATCTATCTATCTATCTATCTATCTATCTATCTATCTATCTATCTATCTATCTATCTATCTATCTATCTGTCTATCTATCTATCTATCTGTGTAGCTTATATATTTGTTCAAGGACCTTTGAATGTTGCTTAAAAAATGATGTAAAGATAATGGGGACCAAGAAATGAACTGATAGTGAAAGTTTGAGGTGCAGTGATTCATCCAAAGAGTGAGCTGCTTGTGGTCCAGTGTGTGTGTTCTTGTACTTGCTACATACTACAAATCCACCTTCTACTAGTAAAGTGAGGACATTTTTGGGAAGCGAGAACATTTTGGCTCATCCTCACAACTTTAAAGGCCTGACTGAAGGTCAAAATGTGGTTTTAAAGTTGGGGTTAGAATTGGGGTTAGGTTGGGATTAGGATAAGGGTTAAGGGGTTAACTTAGATGGTTAGAGTTAGAGTAAAGAGCTGAGTAATATATTATGTCTGTGAAAGTCCACACAAATATAGAAGTACCAGTGTGTGTGTGTGTGTGTGTGTGTTTGTGTGTGTGTGTATGTGTGAATGTGTGTGTGTAAGTGCTCCACAACCCTGAGACCAAAGGTCTCACCGTGACACCTGTTATTCCCCTGAAACATAACTCACCACTAGGGAAAGGAAGGAAATTTAATTTTTCTCTTCCCGTCACAGGAGCCGTGTGTTGAAGTGCATTGCAGTTTGAGTATGTGCTGTGTGAAGGATCTCCTAGTGTGCATAGTTTCATGGTAGGCAGTGATAACAGATCCCAGTGCTGTACCAGGTGTTTGCCTTGGTTGTTATTTTAAGGCTGTGACATACTTTTAAAACAGTCTTGAGAAAAATAATGGTGGAATGTGAAGCTCTATATTCAATGAAATACATGGAAAATATATAAATGGTATATATATATATATATATATATATATATATATATATATATATATATATATATATATATATATATATATATATATATATAATTTATTTCATGAGTGTTGACTTTTTGTGCACTGACTTAAAATTAAATCAGTTTCGTCTATGTTTGAGCACAAACATGTGTTCAGTCTTCCTCGCTGTTTTGTGTCTCTCTCCCTCTCTTCTCTCTCTCTCTATCTTTCTGCAGGTCTTCCATCTCCAGACCCTCATGCTGCATGGATCTTGGCCTCTGACAAACCCAGTGTCCACTGTCAGCACCTGCCTATGCTATTCCCTTTTTTATTAAAACCTGCCTATGCTGTTCCTTTTGTTATAACAACCTGCTATGCTGTATTATGTATATATGTACATATTATATATATTATGTATGATATGTTTGTACTTCTATGATGCTGTGATTGTATGTTTCTCCCTCTCTCTCTGTCTCTTTATTCTCTCTGTCCGGTCTCCCTCTTCTTTTTCTCCTTTACCCAGCTGACTTTCAGCAGGATGGTTCCTCCTTGTAAGCCGGGTCCTGTTCAAGGTTTCTTCCTGTTAAAAGGGAGTTTTCCTTGCCACTGTGCTTACCTGGGGGTTCAGGCTTTTGGTTTCTGCCTCTGTAAAGCACCTAGAGAAAATTTTTATTGTAAAAGGTGCTATACAAATAAAATGTAATTGAATTGATATAGCTTTATTTATATAGCTTCTGCTACAATCACAATTCTCTCTGTCATTAGTAGAAAGACAATGCCAAGCCCCCAACAATTCAGCAGTAGTGGCAGGAAAAAACATCCTTTATATACTTCTTTACTTATACTATCTTTACTTACTTTACTTTATATACTTCCTATAGACCTCTTTATATTTTATGGAACACACATAGTTCTCAAAGGGATTGAGAATGATGCAAATGGATACAAATAGATTCATAAATTCATTTATGTGGAATTTATCATTATATAGTTTGAAATGCTCCTTTCAGAATTTATGTACTCAGACATAGAGAACAAAATTATTTACTGCTGACTTTGTGCACGTCTACATTGCTTTCCTCTATTGCAACCTTACACCTGTCCCATTCCTCTGGGTCAAGAACCACACAGGCGTCATACCTGGGCTAAGAACAAGAAGGACATTTTCAATTTTCAATTTCCCCTTTCAGATGAAAGCAAATGTTCCTTTTAATTGCCTTTAATCCACAGACTTGAAGCTGATGGAGGTCTAGTGTGTCCCTATATCAGGCTTCAAGTCATGGGTCAGGAAGGTGATAAATGCTTCCTGACTCGGGAGGTCACGCTGTGACAATGACCAAATGATCACTCAGCTGCAGCACTGACGCCGCAGTTGACCCCGTAACACTTAACACATCAGTCTTGTGCTTCTAAATACAAAAAAGCTGCTTCTAAACTCAAACATCCTTCAGTCTCCCTCATGCTGACCACTTTCTTGCTACGATCCATGCTGTTTTCTGGCTTCCTACACTAAGACTAATCTAGTTGACTTCAATAACTTTTACAAACTACTTTTAATCCCCTTGTGCACAGTGTGTGTGAGGTCACATTCCTCTGTCTGTGCAATGAAAAAGTTCTCCAGCAGATTAAACTCTCTGCTCTCTCACTGGAAATCAGAACAATGTGTCTAAATTGGTTCATTAAGTTTAGATGTGGCCTCATTAATTAACAACAGTTTATGTTTCAAATAACTCTGACATGTGGTGTCTTTCATAGTCATCAAGGAGTGAACATTGTCTCTAGTTTGTTTGGATTAGACAGCAAAAGAATTTGGACTGGAGATAGAGAGACGTGGGAGGTGGCAGTGATGATAATAAGAAGATTAGAGTGTGATCAGTTCTCAATTTTAAATGGTGGCTAGAAAAAAGAATCAAAGGGTTGAGAGACAGAGCAGGTATGAAAAGAAGAGAGAACTGAAGCCATAGAAGGTAATGGTCCATAGGGAGTAATTATTAAACCAAAGACAGGAAGGGATGTGAAAGAAGAAGAAAAGTAAGGATAAAGGGAATGCATGAATCAGTGCAAGGATTGGACAAATGAATGAAGGTGGTGTGGAGAAAGCAGGAGGGCAGGGACTTTGGGGCAACATTCCTGAAGTGCAACCAGCCTAGCGATGCTTTTGCTCCTAATGTAAACAGAGAGCAGGGTGACAGCAGTTCATCACAACTCCCGAAAGTGATGTAAAGCAGAAGAATGTAGTGATGGAACAAAACTGTTGAAATAAAAATGTGGAAAAGAAACACACAAAAGTGCAAATAAATTATAATTTGGAATCAGCGCTACTTCACATGGTCCACAAGGCTTTAGGTCATGATTATAACATGACATTAAACACAAAATACCAAAATTCCACAGCTTATTCACGTACAAATCTATTTTACAAAATGTAAATGTACAAAACTTAAGATAGATGTCATTGTTTTAGGGAACACAACATAATGTAACTCCAAGTCAATCACACTTCTGTGAAATCAAACTGTCCACTTAGGAAGCAACACAGATTGACAATAAATTTCACATGCTGTCAGCACATTCAACTATGTAAAAAACAAAGTATTTAATAAGAATATTTTATTCATTCAGATCTAGGATGTGTTATTTTAGTGTTCATATATATATACAGTATATATATATATATATATATATATACTGTATATATATATATATACTGTATATATATTCTTTAAAGACGTTTACCTACATATCTGGCTCTGTGGTGCAAGTTCTTCACCTAGTGGAGGGCAGACCGCATTACAACCACTTAAGGTTTGAGATGATTTGTAACCGACAAATCCAGCAATATGACAACATATGTAGAATGGCAAGAAAAAAAAAAAAAACAAAACGTTATATACAGTAACATATGTACCAAAAAAAAATAAGAACAATTTGAATTCAAATTAGAAGAATGTAGCAGTTTCCCAATTTTAGTAATTTCATGGGGGGGGGCAATAAAAATGCAAAACAACAAATAGGACTTTGAAAAAAGAATGATTTGCTCTCCTTGACTCTAATATTTACAGTTGCTTTAGATAGAAAATACAAAAATATGAAAACACAATAACAAAATTCATGTATACAACTCTATACCATATTAACATTTTAGAATTCACAATGGAATATGTAAGGAATTGCTCTTCACCTCTCAGAGGTTAAGGTTGTGCAAATATTTTATCATTGTGAAATAATTCACTTTTTCAAAGATGCTCCTACTACAATAAATGTCAAGAGGATTTTTTGAAATGTCTTTATCTGGCATTGTTTTGTGTGTGTGTGCGCGCATGCGCGCGCGTGTGGGTAGGTGGAGTGGGGGTGGGGGGAATGACTGGAAACCACCTCAAAAATTCCTTTTTTCTGAGAAGTAAGCTGTTGTTGGGTTGATAAATTGTACACAAGTATACAGTTCACAAGTGTGCACTTCCTCAAAAACAAATGTCAAATGTCAGGAATTATTAATCGTGGTTACCACTGATTCGTCACTTACCGGCTTGTATATAGTCACCTTTGCATTCAACGACACTGAGTGCTGCTTCAGTATGGGTTATTTTTTTGTCCTGGTGCTCAGGCGTCTCTTCTCGTTTGTCTCTGAGATAAACATTCTCCCTGGTTAGAACGAAACATAAATGGGATTAACAGACAGTTGTGATAAAATGTAGGAAACATTCACAAGATATATATGATAAGTAACAGAAAACATTTTATCAATTGTGGCACTATTAGCTAATGTAAAAAAAAATGCAGTTAGTAGGATGATAGGATCGTTTTTGAGGCTTACCCCGCCAACTCTTTTGCTTCCCCTGTGTTTCCTGGAAAGCAACAAAAGTTCTGGGAGTTTATCTCCTGATGGCCATGTTCATAGTGTGACTAATTGGTTGCTGCAAAGCCTTACCTTTTTTTCTTCTTTTGTGTTTACAGCTACATGGCTGTGCTATTAATACTGCTATTAACACTGTGCAGACAGCTATTATTATTATTATTATTATTATCGTCATCACATGAGGCGTTTCTCCAGGTGGATCCTCTGGTTTACCTGCAGATAAGTAGAAAAGCTTATCAGGGGTAAATTATTTAAATT
Organism: Pao palembangensis; assembly: GCA_015343265.1. NCBI lineage: Eukaryota > Metazoa > Chordata > Actinopteri > Tetraodontiformes > Tetraodontidae > Pao > Pao palembangensis. The sequence goes on along the minus strand of CM027091.1, from coordinate 4,325,129 downwards.
ATGATAGATGCGAATGAAAAAAGGAGAAGGTCCTCAGGTTTTGTAAATATCAGTTTATGATGTTGTCATTATATAGATTTTACTTATTTATATTTATTATATGTTTGTCCAAAATTAGATCTCTCTGTGTCAACTGGACTGAAAGGTTTCCTTGAAAACGTTTTGCCCTCTCTCCAGAAAGCTTCTTCAGTTCTAAGCTTGCTGGGGGCAGAACTGAAGAAGCTTTCTGGAGAGAGGGTGAAATGTTTTCAAGGAAACCTTTCAGTCCAGTTGACACAGAGAGATCTAATTTTGGATAACTATGACCTGGATGAGTGAGAATCTACACAGACATTATATGTTTGTCACTCAGGCAACCTGGCAACCTTCCTTTACCCTCAGAACCAATACCCATCTTCTGCTGTGACTCACGCCATCGTGCCAACCTGTCTCAAGACCACCGCTGTGCACTTCCGCTCATTATGTGTCAATGACTGCTCCCCAGGAACAGCTATCCCCCATTATCTTAAATGTTTAGAAGCAGCTGGTTCTGCTGCGCCTCAAAACCTGTCTTCCTTCAACCCTGGACCTCCACCAGTTTGCCAGCTGTGTGAACATGACCATGGAGATACACACTCCATGGCACTGTGAGAGGACAGGATACTGTCATCTCCTCTAAACTCATTACCAAACTCACATTTCTAGGCATCAATGCTCCCGTTTGTAACTGATGACTGGACTTTCTGACCGAGAGGACCCAACGTGTGCGGTCAAATATGCACAGGTTCTCCACCTTCACCCTACCACAGGGCTGTGTGATGAGTCCATTCTTCTACTTCTCCTCTACTCGCTGATCCAATACCATCATCATCACATCATCACAAAAAACAAAGAAAACAGAAAATGTTTGTTTCTTCTGAATTTAGTACTTACAGACTGTGATATTATCTGATGCGATGTCACCCACACAGCACCTGATGGAGCTCAGCTTACCACTCGAACAGTTGAAAGACACACTGCTTGAGCTGTTCACCATCATGGTTTCCGGGTCAGTGACCTCAGTGTGGTTCTCAAGCTTCCACACATGACTCTCTGGCACGTCCCACGTTATTTGGATACTCGGATATCCTCCATGGGATGCGCAGTGCACCACGCAGTTCAGCCCATCAGTACACACTTGCGTGGGTTGAGGTTTGCTGTAGTTGGCTAAGATGGGGTGCAACAGAACCATAATTAAAAAAAAAACACCAACAAATGTAATAATTGTTTATATTGCAAGGTATTTGGTTGGAATTTAAGCAGCTCTTAACTGCTATAGTTGCTGCGGTGGATAATTTCTGATTTTATGATGGCAGTAGTGCTCTAAAGCAGCAGTCTAACATTATTCGGTGTCAGATAATAAATAAAATGAAGTAATGTAAGTTATTTATTCTTTCTGTGCGGCCCGGTACCAAATGACCCATGGACCGGTCCGCGGCCCAGGGGTTGGGGACTGATGTTAGGTCAGGAAGAAGTCATGCTAGAAAGCCAGTTAAAGAGGTGACTCCACATTGGGTTGTAAATTCTGGTTCATAATCTGTTAAAACCAGTATCTATTTGGGGAGTGAGACACAACTGTGCAGCTGCATTTAACTTATTGGACGGGAGGGCATTACTACCAGAATGCACGCGGGTAGCCAGGGGCGAACAGAGAAAAACATTTGGGTTAGATTAGAGAAGAGCTGCTGGACTAAACAACTGAAAGGGTTAGTGTATTGTAATGTTTTCTTTTTTTTAATGCAAAACCAAGATATTACATAAGTAAGGAGTGATCGACACCCATCCCCAAATCGAAATGAGCAAAGTGTTAAGGAAAAGTTGTGGAGCCTAAGACTAATTTCTGATTTAAATTATCTGTGTGGTGTTCACAAGACAAGGGAAAAAAGAAAGAAATTATTTTTAAAAAAGGACTGATAATAGCTGCACTGGCACCAAGTTTTAACTGCTGCATTTTGATTATTTTCGCACAGAAAAGCATTGACAAAAATTTTTTAGAACTTTTGTACAAAAGCACCTTTAACTTTTCCACTTAGCAGTGCAGTTAACTATAGTCTCGTTTCGACTGAAGCAGTATGCCTTGATTTTGATTTACAGGAGGAATGTTAAAAGAGAGAGAGAGAGAGAGAGAAAAGTAGTTTGCAAACACGTTTGCTTGCAGATGATCATTTTGTTGAATTATCGTCAGTCTGCAATACGGCTATTGTCAATTGTGCCATACTATAGCTCCTCATCAGAAGCATAAAAAAGTAAGGATAATATGGCACGTGTAGATTTTAATACCTTCCCCAGTATTGCACAGTGGAAATGCAGATAAATGCAAAATGCACCACATCCCAAAACAGTACGCAGTTCCGATTAACAACGTAAACTTAATAAATGAAATACAGTATTAAATGTAAGATTTTAAAAATTCTTACCTGTCAAACTGACTTTTATAACAGTCTTATTGAGAGAATTGCTGTATTTGATATGGCACTCATAGTCACCATCGTGTGAGGCGTTCAAGTTGAACATGTGCACTGTTGTCCTGTCTTTATCGTCCACCTTAGTGTTGCTCCACGTTTGAGTTGATATTTTTTTCAATGTATGAAAACCATTGATAAAGATATCTTTCCTCTGAAAATAGAAGAATTCAATGGATTTAAAGTTGTCCACAGGGCAGCGAAAGGTCAGATTTCCACCAATTTCCCCTCTCAGGTGAATATCCGAATGAGCAGCAGCATCTGGAAAAAAGGCAAAAGGTGCGAACAAAGTCAGAAAATGATGGTAAAGATAGGGCACAGTCCAGTGTAAGGATTTTTGGAGGGGAAATGAATGTTATTGGAATGAAAAAAAGCAAAAAATTAAATAAGGATGATTATATCAGCAAAAAAACCTCTGATCTGGTTATTTACATGCCAGCTAAAAGTAACAAATTGACTCATCAAAATAAGAAATTAATGAAACATGTCTCCATGTTTCTCCATATATATATATATATATATATATATATATATATATATATATATATATATATATATATATATATATATATATATATATATATATATAAAAGGTGTTTTGCATATACACTGATATGAAGAATTCTCACCTTGGATAAAAATGCAGTACATTGTAATCCAAGCCAGAGATGGCCTCCAGGAGAAAAGCTTTTGTTTGCTTGGAAGACAGTGGGGGGGGGGGGGGGGAACATATGAGACAAGCTCGCTTAATGTACTTAATGTTTTTAACGTTCACTACTGGAATGATGGCCAGACTGATGGAACGGTGTTGCAGCACTACAATGTTATGCTCCAGTGTTTTGTCTTTATATCAGTGCGACTATAAATACAATTTGGTAGCTCATTATATCTTTATCTCCCACTGAGGTGAAAATAAAGGATTTGGAACAGAAATGGGTTTGAAAAATCCATGTAGATAACAAGAGCAGAGGAACTGTACTTACAGAAATCTCTGCATTTGGGAGGCCTCCTGTCAAACATAAGAAACAATTCATATTAAGATGGTTTACCATTTCATTTTATTTGCCTTGTTACAGTAAATGCATTTTTTTCACCTTAACTAACAGGGAATTCCCAGCTAGTGGGAATTTAACTGCTATGGGAATTTAGCCAGCAAACTTGAGTTACTATTGGAAACAAAAAACAAAACAGAAATACAGCTCTTGAAATGCCTTATTTCTGTCATGATGAGCTGATTTTGTCTTATTGCAGCACAACGATGCAAATTATTGTTATCTCTATATCTCACCCTAGGAAATCCGTCGTTGGCAACAACGTGTGTAACAGCAGAATAATGTAAATTGAGGAATTTGAAAAGCTGTCTAGCACCTCAAACATTGTTTGACTTGAGACACCTGACCAAAAACGTAATTTAGAATTTGCAATTAAACCCGCTGAATACTTTTCTAAATGTAAGTAAGTATGTAAGATATGAATACAAAAGAGGGAAACCCTTATGAGTCACTGATTTCATGAAGCATCACATCAAAGGGAATTCCCAAAGGACTGAACATTAACACTAAGTAACACTAAGTGTTAACACTAGTGTTAACACAGAGCAGTTAGTTCAGGACATTTGATGATAGATAGATAGATAGATAGATAGATAGATAGATAGATAGATAGATAGATAGATAGATAGATAGATAGATACATACATACATACATACATACATACATACATACATACGTATGTATGTAATTGTTGATACATACTCAACAATTCTCGCTTACATATTGGTATTTGTTGCAAATTATTATTGCGCATTACTGACGACGTCTAGTTCATCTATAGAGAGAGCGAGAGAGGAACTCTTACCGTCATGTGGCTTGTTGTCAGAATGTCAGCTACTTCCTCATTGCTTACTAAGAATGAAGAGGTAGGTGGAGAGTAATGTCTGCGTGTGGGTGTGGCATGTGTGGATACATGTGCATGATGACGTTATGAACCGCAAGCATTCTTTGCTGATGTGCTCAGTTTTTTTATTGAGAGGAGTTAGACAAGGTTGCCCCGCCTCCCCATATCTCTTTCTGATCGTAGCCCAGCTCTTAGCAGACCATATTAAATCTAGTGCTGTGAAAGGTATCTCTCTTATTGATCGGGAACTGATCATGACTCAGTTGGTAGATGATACCACACTGTTCCTGAGAGATGAATACCAAATTTCTCTCACTATTGAAGCTATTCAGGAATTCTCCATGGCCTCTGGCCTGTCCCTACATATTAATAAATGTGAACTTATAGACATTAAGGAGTGCTCTAAGTCTACTCTGGTCAATATGGCAATAAAAAATTAGGTTCAGTATTTAGGAATAACAATCACTAAAGATCAACAGAATAGAGGTGCTTTAAACCTCAGACCTATGATACAAAAAACTCAAAGGAAGCTTAACCAGTGGCTCTTGAGGGACCTCTCATTAAGAGGGAGAATATTGTTAACTAAAGCAGAAGGAATATCCCGTCTAACATATGCTGCTTTAGCTCTTCATCTTGATAATAAATTATTGAAAGAAATTGACAAAATGCTCTTTGACTTTGTATGGAAAAATAGGACACATAATTTGAGGAAGACAGTTATTATGAATTTGTATGAACATGGTGGGCTACATTTTTTGGATTTTTCTACACTAAATAACACATTTAAGATAAATTGGCTTAAACATTTTTTTCAGGAATCCCACTTCCATTTGGTATACTATTCCACTCCATATTTTGGCCAAACTGGACGGCCTAACCTTTTTCCTGTTATGTAACTATGACATTGATAAAATCCCTGTTAAAATGTCGGCCTTTCATCGTCCGGTTTTCCTGTCATGGTGTCTCATCTACAAGCATAACTTCTCACCTCATAAGTATTATATATGGAATAACAAGGACATCCGGTTCAAGCATAAGTCTCTTTTTTCAGAATTTTGCTTTCATAACAATATCATTTTGGTAGATCAGTTGTTTAACGGGATGGTTGTTTAAAGGGATGGTTTTCTTTTTACGTATGAGGAGTTTTTGACAAAATATAATATCCCTGTCACACCTGCTGATTATGCCAAAGTCTTTGGGGCAATTTCTTCTGGGGTCTGTATGCTGTTTAAGTCTCAACCAAGGATGAATGTTCGACAGGTGTCCTTACTATCTCCAACAGACACTCTGGTAGGCAAAGTATGCTTTTCCAGTTATCCCCATAACAATAATAAGTCCATCAGAGCTCTCTTCCAGAATGATATGGAAAAAGGCCTGGCTTTCACCAAATAAATATCTAATTACAAATAAGGTGAACAAAATCGCATTTAAATTCATTTACAGATATTACCTATGTAAGGACTTTCTTAAAAAAAGATTTAAAAAGGAAGCTGAGGGGAAATGCTGTTTTTGTAAGGAGTGCCCTGAAACCGCACATTTATTTTGGTATTGTCTGGATGTGAGAAGATTCTGGCAAAGTTTATGCAATTTTATCTGTGATAACATTGATGCTGAATTCTATTTTGGAGGGATGTGGTGTTTGGTCTCCTGAGGAAAGATAATGCACATAGAAAAGTTCACACATACATAATTGATTTAATTCTTTTGATGGCTAAATATCATATCCATTGCTGTAAATTCAATAATAGGAAACCTCAATTTGTAGCATTTATTGGAGAGATCAGGCAGTACATTCAGTCAATCCAGTTTTCAGTTAAACCTAAAGCAATCAAAATTATATTTGCCTGCACTTTAACATTTTTTTATAGCGATGACAACTTTTGTTTATGTACCCCCTTGCTTTGTTCAATATTGTTCATATGGAAGTACTATCGTCTCTATAATTGTATTTTTTTCTCTCTGTACTTGCCATATTTGTTCCAAATAAAGTTCTTAAAAAAAAAAAATGTGCTCACTTTCTCATGACCATGGGACTACTTTCATTCACCCTGACAGAAATGACTGCAGCACTGTTGCAACACTGTCAATATGACTTCACTTCCTAAAACACAAACAATGAGAGAAAAGAAGAAACGGCCCAATCAGCAAAATGACTTTGGATAAATGACAGTAGCTTAGAGGTGTAACACACTTCTGACCTGCTCAACATTGCATTGTAATTATTTATGTATGTATAATAAAGTATGTATCGGGCACTTTCTAATGTAAATTTTACTGAGCAGAGTAACTGGCCAGTTTAATAAAACCCAGGTATTGTTTTCAGGCCAGATCATAACCCCCCCACCCCCCCAACCCCCCCTTTTTTTAAATGGTGATCGATAATAAGGCTAAACTAACTGGAATATTTTGACACAACACTAGATTTGTAATTCTTGACTTCTCAAACGGGAGCACTGCATCATTCAACCTTGCAGCATTACATTCAGCATATAGACCCACCTGAAAACCGCAAAATGGTTGCACAATTTGACAACCATGGCAATACTGAAAGTACCACACCTTCTTGTCTGATACACTTGCCGTCGAGCCTGGATATTTCCTGCTAGACTTAGAAGCTAAGTTTCAGGATGTTCTGACTTTTTTTGCAATATAAACAGTCGAGTCCATTAAACATTATTTTATTTTAGTTTGTTATCATTTTATTTAACTTTTCTGGGAAGTCCCTTAAGATTAAATCTCTTTTTTGAGGTAGACCCAGCCAAGACAGCACACAGAGATACATACGTAAATATGATGGCAGATACATATTTATCTTAAAGGGGACATGTGCTTTTTTTTTAAGTGCAAGTTAACATGGTTCCTTTAAGTCTAAATAAACTGTCATGTGCTTTGGTTGAAAAAAAAAAAAGCAACAGATCAAGCACAGTTAGACTTGAAAAACGCTAGTTTCATATTCCTGCTTCGGTTTGACAGCCTCTTCCTAACATGCTACTGTTAGCACTGCACATACATACAAACTTAAAACCTTGGATAAAACAAATGGTTCCTCAAAGGCCTTCAGTACACAGAACAGCAACACAACATCTGATTTCAGAAAAGTTGTTAAAATCAACAACAAGGCAAGACAGGAAGCATACAAAGTCCCAAACTAGTGGAGATAATGAAGATTTTGTTACTGTGTGGAAGGCTGATACTGGATGTTCCTCAGTGCTGTTCATTTTGTCTGTTTTTGATAATAAGATAAAACATATTATATTTTTTAAATGTCATGGAAATGCAAATGATATTAAAAAAGAAACAAACAAACCAAAAAATTGACTGAAAACAGTATTAGACGCTTTGGCGTGTTTCCCTTTATCACCCATAGACGTCAGACTTTGCCTACATTCTTGATTTTTTGAGTTCCGTTTATCCACTATTTATTTGAAAGCAGTTTGTAACAATTAAGATAAGGAAGTTTATTTGTTTATTGTTGTTCTTTTTTGTTTGTTTTACAGATTTTAACATAACTAAGCAGCTCTTTGTTTAGATATTTTGGAAAGAACACAAAATATGTATCTTATATAAAATATTTTAAAACTGTTTTGTCGTCATGTGTCACTTGCTAGACAAAGAAAAAAAAGACCTAAAATATAAGTATGTTTAAAAAATATCCAAAATAAAACTGTACAGAAAATCAATTGTCAAGCACCTTTACAACAAAAAAAAGCTCATTTATGTTTCTGATGGAAAATCAGTTGCCATGTGAAAGTTCCCATGCCATCATAGTAAAACCTAAATCTATTGCACATTTACTTGATTTATTTATTTTTAGCAAAAATAGCAAAATTTGTTTTAAAAAAAGTGTACCAATTTGTTTTCATTCAGTGACTCCGAGGAGAAAAAGGCATGCCCACGAAGGAGCTGGAGTTTATTTATTGTAAATGCTCTGTAGGTCTGGCTGCAGGACACTATATAAAACATATTAATCACATTATGTGGAGGGCAGCATTCTTTCTTTTTCTTAATTTTGCCTCCAGCACCTTCTGATAAATAGAAGTCTTTTGTTTCTCGCCACAGCAGGTATTATATATTGCCCTTTTCCCAGATATTTCACATTTATCTTTCTTTTTCCTCGAGGTTTAATATGTTCTGTATTTTCTTCCTAATATTTTTTCTCTATGTGGACATTAGGCTGTTATCAGGTCTCAAGTAGTCTCATATATATTAATCTTGTTTGCTCTAAGTGCAGGTTTTTAGTACAGTTATAATTCACACCAACAATGTATGTGTGTGTGTGTGTGTGTAAGACAAATCTAAAGACAAGAAGTTCTTTATTTGCATATGTGCAGTGTGAGTTGGGTGGCAGCCGAAGGCGGGGACCTTGGTGGTCCGATCCCCGGCTGCAGAAGCTAGCTCTAGGGATGTGGAACATCACCTCTCTGATGGGGAAGGAGCCTGAGCTGGTGCGAGAAGTTGAGAAGTTCCGATTAAATATAGTCGGCCTAACCTCGACGCATAGCAAGGGCTCTGGAACCAGCCTTCTCGAGAGGGGCTGGACTCTCTTCCACTCTGGAGTTGCCGATGGGGAGAGGCAGCAGGCAGGGGTGGCGATTCTTGCCGCAGTGAGACCTGGAAGGGCGTGATTGGGAAGAATGGCGCCCCTGATCTGAAACCGAGTGGTGTTCTGTTGTTGGACTTCTGTGCTCATCACAGATTGCCCATAACTTGTGTCTTGGTGTCCATAAGACACCAAGACACAAGCAAAGCAATGTTGTCTATGCTGTACAGTTCCAGGAGGAATGCAAGGAACTGTACATTGGGGAAACCAAACAGTCCCTGCATAAACTAATGGCCCATCACAGACGTGCCACTTCTTCAGGACAGGACTCAGCAGTACACCTACACCTAAAAGAAAGCGGACACTGCTTTGAGGACAGTCAAGTACGTGTGCTGGCCAGAGAAGATCGCTGGTTTGAGAGATGTCTCAAGGAAGCCATCCAAGTTGGAAAAACTATCTTTAAACAGAGGTGGTGGACTAAGGCACTTTCTGTCACCCACGTACAATGCAGTCCTCCACTCTTTTCATCAGCATTCCAAACATTCACACCGTTTGACGAGACCTGGTGACTCTTTATTATGTGACCCAACAGACAAATGGGAAGCACCCCAACCGAAACTAGGTGAACGACCCTGCCAACCACCCTGCCAAGGACTCTCAGGTGACCACCCGGGCCATTAACATGCCAATGGTCCACAGGGCTATATTTTCAAGCTCTGCCCCAGCAAACTTAGAACTGAAGAAGCTCTCTGGAGAGAGGGCCAAACGTTTTCAAAGAAACCTTTCAGTCCAGTTGACACAGAGAGATCTATTTTGGATTGTACTCTTTTATTCTCACTTTTCTTTTCTGCTGGAAACTGGTTGGCGTCATCGGTAACGTATCGCGTCATTTCCTGTTTCTGCTCCGTCCTACTCGTTCACTTCTCCTGGTGTTTGCTACGGTGGATTTACTGTTGTTAATTATTTGTTGCTTTTTGTTTATCCTGTTTAGTAGTACACAAGCACCTTGGTGAAAGTTTAGTAACCGCACGATCTTTTGGGTTCTATACTTTGCTCTCTGTCTATTTCGTTCCGCGCAGTTGCGCTCACTGCTAGCATGGCTAACCTCGCTTCTCCCACCGTTTCTCCTCCGGTGTTCTGCAAAGTGTGTGAAATGTTTAGTTACTCCTCTGCCTCCCTTACTGAGAGTCAAGCGTGTAGAAAGTGTAGCTTATTTATAGCTCTAGAGGCGAGGCTTAGCGAGCTTGAGGCGAGACTCCGCACACAAGATAGCAACGTAGCCCCTGTAGCTAGCCAGCACCAGTTAGCCTGTGCGGACCAGCCCAGTTCAGCTACTGTTAGCTGTTCCCCCGCAGCCTCCGAGCAGCCGGGTAGTCAGGGTGGTTGGGTGGCGGTTCGAAGGAAGCGTAGTCTGAAACAAAGGCCCGTGGTTCACCACCAACCGCTTCATGTCGCAAACCGCTTTTCCCCACTCAGTGACGCACCCACTGAGAAACCGACCCTGGTTATTGGCGACTCTATTCTTCGCTACGTGAAGCCGACACCAGAGACCATAGTTAAATGTATCCCGGGGGCCAGAGCGGGCGACATAGAGGGAAACTTAAAGCAGCTGGTGAAAGATAAGCGCAAATACAGCAAAATTATCATTCACGTCGGCGTTAACGACGCCCGGCTGCGCCAGTCGGAGATTACTAAAGTTAATATGGAGCCGGTGTGTAACTTCGCCAAAACGATGTCGGACTCCGTAGCGTTCTCTGGTCCCCTCCCGAATCTGGCCAGTGATGACATGTTTAGCCGCATGTCATCGCTCCGTCGCTGGTTGTCGCGGTGGTGTCCAGAAAATAACGTGGCCTTTATAGATAATTGGGAGACTTTTTGGGGAAAACCTGGCCTTATTAGCAGAGACCGCATTCATCCCACCCGGGGTGGTGCAGCTCTTATTTCTAGCAATATAGCAAAGTTGATTGGACAACCAACCTTCTGACAACCCAGGGTGGAGGCCAGGAGGCAGAGTCGCTGTCTTACACGCTTCTCTGCTGCTTCTGTAAAACTGCCGCCCTCCAATAAAAATAAAAATAACAATAAAACTAAAAACGCTCACAGTAACACTAAGTTTAATAATACAATAGAAATAGTGTCAGTACCTCGTCCTCCCATAGTTCATCTAGTAAATAAGTCTAGAGGTGTGAATAATAATAACCTTATAAAAATACACAGCAGTAAACACTCAGAAACAAATAGAACAGTTAGATGTGGTCTGTTGAACATACGATCTCTACGGTCTAAATCTCTTCTAGTTAATGATTTAGTAACAGATCATCTGTCTGATATTTTCTTTCTCACGGAGACTTGGTTGCAGGATGAAGAATATGTTAGTTTAAATGAAGCAACTCCATCAAGTCATATTAATTATCATGTTCCTCGAAGTGCAGGCAGAGGAGGTGGAGTGGCAGCAATCTACCGCTCCAGCCTTCAAGTCAATCCCAAACCTAAAGCTACCTGTAGCTCTTTTGAAAGTCTCACTCTCAGCCTCTCTCACCACAACTGGAAGTCAGAAAAGCCAGTTTTATTAGTTGTGGTGTATCGGCCACCTGCAGCTGCTTACACACAATTCCTGGCGGAGTTTTCAGATTTCCTGTCTAGTTTAGTGGTCAGTACAAATAAAGTCATTATAGTGGGTGATTTTAACATCCATATGGATGATGATACTGACAGTCTTAAGACGGCGTTTAACTCACTGATAGATGCAGTAGGTTTCTCTCAGTTAGTAAATGAACCGACGCACTGTCATAATCACACCCTGGATCTGGTTCTCACCTATGGTCTAGAAACTGAGAACCTCGTAGTTGTTCCCCAAAACCCCCTCCTCTCAGACCACTCACTTATAACCTTTGACTTCACTCTAGCAGCCCGAGCAGCACATGACAGGAAGGTTTACTACAGCAGGTGTCTCTCTGAAGATACTAGAGACAGATTTGTAGCTGAAATTGCAGCGGTGCCCCCTCTAGCGCCTCCTACTGGTGCAACAGATCATTCTGATCTAAATGTTAGTCCTGCAGATATTGACTGCTTTGTCAATGTCACTGCAGCCACACTGCGTATAGTTTTAGATTCGGTTGCCCCACTGAAGAGAAGGTTCACACACCATAGAAGACTGGCTCCGTGGTATAACACACATATCCGAACTCTTAAGCAGGCATCAAGACGGATGGAGAGGAAGTGGTATTCAGCCAGATCAGCTGATTCCCAAAGCGCCTGGAAAGACAGCTTACTAACATATAAAAAGGCCCTCCGTAAAGCCAGAACAGCTTACTACACTTCATTAATAGATGCAAATAAGAACAACCCGCGTTTTCTGTTTAACACCATAGCCAGGTTGACAAAGAGTCACAGCTCGGTTGAGCCTTCTATTCCTGCAGCTCTTAGCAGTGAAGACTTTATGAGTTTCTTCACCAATAAAATCACTAACATTAGAGAAAAGATCGATCAAGGTCGCTCCATGAAAACTGATGAGCTGCCCTTGTTAGCAACTCCATCTAGTCCTGATCCACCTCTGGACAGCTTCCTGCCCATAGATCTCCCTGAGCTGACCTCCAGCATTAATGGATCTAAAGCAACCACATGTCTCCTGGACCCCATCCCAACTAAGCTTTTCAAGGATGTCTTTCCTCTAATTGGGAAAGTATTAGATCAGATCAACTTATCTTTGACAACAGGTTATGTACCTCAGGCATTTAAAACTGCTGTTATCAGACCTTTACTTAAAAAACCTTCACTTGACCCAGGCGTCTTAGCAAATTATAGACCGATATCCAACCTCCCATTCATCTCTAAGATACTTGAGAGGCTGGTTGTCAGTCAGCTAACCGATCACCTAAACAGGAATAGTCTATTTGAAGTGTTTCAGTCTGGTTTCAGAGCTCATCACAGCACAGAAACAGCACTGGTTAAAGTCACTAATGACCTCCTCATGGCATCAGACCGTGGACTTATTTCCGTACTGGTTTTACTGGACCTCAGTGCTGACTTTGACACTGTAGATCACAGCATTTTATTACAAAGGCTACAACATGATAGGATCTGAGACAGCTCAGACTGGTTCGTCTTATCTATCAAGATCGATTTCATTTTTGTTCATATTATTGATGTTTCCTCTAGTGTACAAAGGTTCATCCTTGGTGTTCCACAGAGGAGTTCCAGTACTTAGGCCAATCCTATTTCACTCTTTACATGCTCCTCTAGAATATAATTCCAGAAACTGCGGCATAAATTTTCATTTGCTGTATGCCCGTACATGATTGTATCTATCCATGAAATCCTGATGAAACAGAGCCATTAGCCAGACTCCAGGCATGTCTCAAAGACATAAAGACTGGATGACCTCAATTTCCTTCTTTTAAACTCCAGATAAAACTGAAGTCCTTGACATTCTTGGGGCTAAACATCTGAGGACTAGATTATCAGATAGCATTCCATCTCCTTGGATGATTCTTTTGTCCTCAGTACGCTGCAAGGAACCTGGGAGTTATCTTTGACCAGGACATGTCATTTCTCCTCATATTAAACAGGTTTCTAGGACCGCTTTCTTTCACCTCCGTAATATTGCCAAGATCAGGAGCATCCTGTCACAAAGTGATGCTGAAAAACCCCAGTGCCTTTTTGACCTCTAGACTGGACTACTGCAACTCATTACTGTCAGGATGTCCAAATTATTCCATTAAAACTTGCAGCTGATTTAGGCGCTGCAGCCAGAGTTCTGGCCAGGAATCAGCACCAGGGCATATCTCTGGTTTAGCTTCTTCTTCACTGGCTTCCATTTGATTCAGAACTGAACTTTAAAGATTCTCCTTCTAACATATAGGCTCTAAATGGACTATCTCCATCCTTACCTGCAGGATCTCATAGTTCATTATATACCTAAAGAACATCAGTCACCAGAGTGCAGGTTTACTTATGGTCTAGAATTCATCCAAAGCAGACTGGGAGAGTTGAGCTTTTTAGCTGTCGGGCAGCTTTGCTGGAACAGTTGCAACCTAAGGTCAGAGGCAGACACCACGTCTGCCTTTAGATCAAACAAAACCTTTCTGTTACTAAAATAGCTAGCCTCAAACCAAGTGTGTAGGGCTGACAGATCTAGTTTAGTCAGTTATCACAGTTATAGCTAGAATAGGCTCATCAGACTCTTATTCTTTCAATTTTTAGCACAGCTATGCTGCTATAGGCCTACGCTGCTGGGGACAAACATGATCCACTGAGGCAGTTCCACTTCCCCTCAGCACCAACCACTCCCTCCCGTGTCCTCCTTTTCTTCTTACACTTTCTCCTCCTTTTATTTTCCTGCCCGGGATTATCTGGGTCCAGTCTTCCTTGTCGTTCTGTGTGTCTCCCCCTTCTCTCTCTCTCTCTCTCTCTTTCTCTCTCTCTCTTTGCAGGTTTTCCTCTCCAGACCTTAGTGCTGTGCGGACTTTGGCCTATAGCAAACTCAGGGTCCGCTATACGGCACCTACTATACTATTCCATCTCACCTAGCAACCTGCTATGCTGTATTATGTGTATATATGTCTGATATGTTTGTATTTCTGATTGTATTTTTGTCTGTATTTCTTTGGTTTTTATGATTATCTGTTCTCCCTCTCTCTCTCTTTACTACTCTCTGTCCTGTCTCCCTCTTTTATTCCTCCTTTTAGCCAACTTTCAATAGGATGGTTTTCCCCATATAACCTGGTCCTGCTCAAGGTTTCTTCCTGTTAAAGAGGTTTTTCACCCTTTATTAACACCTGGGGTTTTCTACCTCTGTAAAGCACTTAGAGACAATTTTATTGTAAAAGGTGCTATATAAATAAAATTGAATTGAATTGAATTGAATGACCAGGACCCTGCAGCAAAAAAGATGGTGCTAGCCACAACAGACTGATAGAACATCTGCAACATCTTGTTGCAGACATTAAAGGACCTGAGCCTCCTCAAGAAGTAAAGCCGGCTCTGGCCCTTCTTGTAGATGGCCTCTGTGTTAGTGGACCAGTTTGTTATCCAGTGTAAGTACCAAGTACCTGTATGAGTCCACTAAATCCACATCCGTCCCACTGATGCAGACAGGGGACGGCAAGGACCTGTTCCTCCTGAAGTCCACCACCATCTCCCTTGTCTTCGCCAAGTTTAACTGCAGATGGTTATCTCCGCACCACTTCATAAAACAATTAACCAGGTCCCTGTACTCAGCCTCCCTACTCCCCTCCACACACCCCACAATGGCCATCTTATCAGAGAATTTCTGCAGATGACATGACTCAGTGCAATACTTAAAGTCTGACGTGTAAGTGGTGAAGAGGAAGGGAGACAGCATAGTTCCCTGGGGGGCCCCGATGTTACTAATCAGACGACCAGACACACAGTTCTTTAATCTAACGAACTGAGGTCTGCCCGTCAGATAGACACCAACCCAAGTGACGAGGGGACCACCCACCCGCATAGTCTCTAGTTTGGCCTTCAGCAGCATGGGCTGGATGGTGTTAAAGGCACTGGAGAAGTCGAAGAATTTGATCAACCTCTAAAACAAATTGAACAGATGGGTCTGGGTGGACAAGAATCGGAACTTTGGAAAATAATTTCTTAAGCCTAATAAACGTTGCCTCTTCAGTAGATGGCCAGATAAATACCAATTTGATAGATGTGAGTCTAGTTAAGGGTGTCACAACTTTATTGTAATCCCAGATAAATCTACGATAGAAATTAGCAAATACAAGAAAACGTTGGAGTTGCTTCCTTTATGTAGGGGTGGGCCAGTTGACCATTGCCTTAACCTTGGCAGGATCAGTTCTCATTTGCCCTCTTTCCAAAATGAAACCCAGAAAACTAATCGAAGAAGCATGGAACTCACATTTTTCAGCCTTGAGAAAGAGTCATTTTCTAAAAGACGCCGTAGGACCAGTTTAACATGTTGAATGTGCTCTTGAATATCACGATAAAAAATCAGAAAGTCATCAAGGTAAACAAAGACAAAGCGGTTAAGCATACTAAATTATAAAGAGAGAGAGAAGAGTGGGAAAGAGACACAAAATATCGAGGAAGGCTGGACACACTGATAATCTCTGTGAGAAGAAAATAAAAGGAAAGGAGGAGAGGAGGTGAGGGAGTAGAGATGGTATCCATATATGCACATATCCATAAGAACGTCATTTAATAACGCCTGGAAAACTGCACTAATTCTTAACAGTAATATCATTCAATCCCCTATAGTCAATGCAGGGACGGAGAATCTTATCTTTCTTCTCCAAAAAGAAAAACCCAGCTCCCACCAGAGACAAAGATGGTCTAATAAGACCTGTTGCCAAAGAATCAGTGATGTATCTTTCCATGGCTTCCCTTTCTGGTTTCGACAGATTACACAATCTACTAGACCAGGGGTGGGCAATTATTTTGCCTGAAGGGCCACATTGGCTTTTAGATCTTGATGAACGGGCAGGCCAGGTGGTGCGGGAAATCAACCCCCCAAATGAGGAACTAAAAATTGTGCTTGATGTACTATTGACAGAAAATATTTAAAAGAGCCTGTAAATTGGTCCAACTAGAGATGGATGATGAAGCTCCAAATGATGTTTGACCCCACCTTCTTGAGAGGACATGTTAGCATGATCCCCCCAGGTGAAGGGGGGGTCAGAAACTTTTTCTAACCAATCAAACTGACAACCCTCTAATTTGGCTTTTGGAGAAATTATTGTGAATGCTCTGCGGGCCGGATTAAATAGTTCAAAGGACCACATGTGGACCCCGGGCCTTAGTTTGGCCACCTCTGTACTAGGCAGAAGGGGAACCCCAGGAAGGAGATCTATATTGCAATCATAAGGGCAATGAAAGGGAAGGGAAATGAAAGAGCTTGGTCTTTGCTAAAAACTGTCTTGAGTTCATGATACTAGGAAGAAATGGAAGACAAGTCAATGGGTTCAAGTGAGATAGAGGTAATATCAGACAGCAGCACGTACACAATGAGCATGACAAAAGGAGCTCCAATTAATTATTGTGGCATCAATATGGGTTCTAACAAACACTCTTGCTGCAACTTAGACACAATATCAGTGTTGTATCCTGGGTTCATTGGGTGTTTCAGGTCTCACAACAGACACCCTCGCCCAGGTGACCCAGCCGGGGTTGATCAGGCTCCAGCTTGTGTCTAAGTAGCTTGTAGCCACGAGTCCCCCCGCTTGATCCACAGCCATCTTGATGCCTTTTCTGCCGTGTTGGTGATGTCTCTGATGGCTTTCCTGTTCTGCAGTCCCTTCACTCCCAACATCTTGAGTGCCTTGATGAGAGACTGGCTGACAAACCCTCTGCACCCGACCTCAATGGGGTTACACCGGGTTCTGCATCCCCTGCTTCGGCATTCGCCTGCCAGCTCCTCATACTTGGCCCTCTTCCTCTCAAAGGCTTCCTTCATCCGGTCTTCCTAAGGAACAGTTAGGTCCAGCAGGACACTTGGCTTTTTGTTTCAGACACCAGGACTATGTCTGGCCTGAGTGTGGTCATTGCAAAGTTCTCTGGGAACTTGAACTGTCTCTCTAGGTCAACCTTCAGCTGCCAGTCTCGAGCTGTTGCCAACAGCCCCCCTGCTTGACTCCGGTGCTGCTGTGGCTTCTCCCCAGCCCTAACAAAGGCTGGGGAGACTGTCTTGTTGGTTGTTGATGTTTGCTGGTGGAGATCCCTATGTTGATGACCTCTGCAATGACTTATAACACTTGGTCGTGGCACCAGCGGTAACACCTGTGTTCAAGTGCCCAGCCAGGAGCCAGCAGCAACTGGATGTGTTCCAGCAATTCAACTTTCTGGCAGAGAGGGCACAGTGGAGTCTCGGCCAAGCCCCAGCGAAAGAGACTGGACTGACCTGGGAGTACATTGTACTCCGACTATATGAGGAACTTGATCAGTGTGGCTCTGATCTCCATAGCTCTGTCCACGAGATCTTCCGGTCAGCTACCTCTTCCCATCGGGTCCATACACCCTGCTGCCACATCCCTACTGTCCTACTGCGGCGGGCTTCCTCCACCCCTGCTTGAACCTCCTCTGGGATCAGCTGTCGCCTTTCCTTTCCTTGGGACTTGCTGTATTGAGGTCTTGGATTGCTCCCGAGACCTGCCCCTACGCATGCCACTATTCCCACCATCTCGCTGTGTTTTTGGCCTGGTTGACTGCCTCGTGAGCTTTCCACTTCCTGCTAGTTCTCACTTCTATGCCTGCCGAGGAGACTTTGTTGTCGCTGGAGTCCCTATACAGCAGCACCTCTCTTACTCGGGTAACCATAAACTCTGTCAGACTACTGATGGGCAGTTTAAGCTTGTTGTTCCTCCCCTACAAGGCAATGCTGCAGAGGCTTTGTGGTAGGCCCAACCACTTCCGCAGGAAACAGCTGACCTTCCTCTCAAAGCACTCGACAGTGGTCATTGGCACCTCGTAGACCAGCAGAGGCCAGAGGAGTTGGGGCAAGATACCGTGCTGGAAAATCCAGGCTTTAAACTTGCCTGGAAGCCCGACTTATCCACCACTGTCAGCCAGGTTCCCAACTCCTCTGTTGTTGATTGGAACACTGTGGTGTCCTTCAAGGTGCAGTCGTGGATTTTGCCCAGGCTCTTGATTGGCTTCTCTCCCACAGGTGGGATGTGGATGCCTCCTATCGAGAAGCGAAACTGGTCTGTGACCTTCCCCCTCCTCACAACCAGGGACCTGGACTTGGTTGGGCTGAAGTCCGTCTGTGCCCAGCTGATGAGATGCTCAAGGCCTTGCAGGATACATCTACAGCCCGGGACTGATTTTGTAGTCACTGTCAGATCATCCATAAATGTTCTGATGGGGGGCTACCGCATACTGGAGTTGGTGAGTGGGCCTCTGCACTCCACCTCTTCTGACTTCACCACGATATTCATGGCCAAGGCAAACAATATCATTGAAATGGTGCATCTGGTTATAATGCCCTTCTCCAGCCGATGAAATCCTGCATGATCCTGCATGGCCACTCCCGCATGTTCCACTCTTGCACTGTCACTATAGGTGGCACTGAGGTACTTGTTAATCTCATCTTCAAAACTGTCAAGGTGGCCACTTCTTCTCTGCCCGAGGATCTTTTTGATGAAGCCAAAAGGATTCGAGATGAAGGCTGCACATTTCCTGGCTGTTTCCCTACCCGTCCTCCTATGCCACTCGGCTCGACGGAGGGTGGTGAGTTTTTTCCTCAGGATGCTGCGGAGCTCTGCCAGACCAGACTCCTCCTCCCTTGCCTGCTTAATCTGCCATCCAAGCAGTCTAAGCTCTTGCCGAAGCTGTCTTATCTTCAACTCCCTGCTGTTTGGCTCCCCTCATCCTCTGGTTGGCTGATGTTCGTTTATGCCAAACCTCTCCACACCAATGCTGATGTGGATTGTGTCTGACTAACCAGGACAATCCAGGAACCAAAGGATTATTAGGAGACGAAATCAGGAAAAACGACAGTTCATGGTGATTGCCTGATAGACAGAGGGAGAGTCGAAAAGTACAATGAGTATACTTTGAGATTAGTCGACCCTCTAATGCGTAAATGTCTCTGAGTTCCAGTAAGCTATGAACAGGAATACCATGCAGAGAAACAAAACCAGAGTCAATGAAGTTATCATCTGCCCCCAAATCAATTAACAATGGTAGAGAAACAGAAGACTGTAAAAGGGAAAGGGTATCAGGAAGTTGAACACAAGGCAAAGATCTAGATTCCTGATCCTGGCTCATCAACACTCCTCTGCTGGCAACCAGGTTCGAAGAACACGGCTGATCTGGGCATCTGTTCGGGCGGTGTCCTTCCTGGCCGCAGTAGAAGCAGAGACCCAGATGCTGACGCACCTCAGGGGTGAGACGAGTGCGTCTCAGCTGCATAGCCTCCTCAGTGGGAACTGGAAACGGGGATGGACTTGATGTTTCTCTGCCAGCATCCGGTTCAGAGTTATCCCGAAGCACGTCAGCTAGCTCCCAGGCAGTGGTGACTTTGTGGTGAGGGACTCTCCTTGCCATCCGCTCCTGTGTCTCTCCTTAAGGCAGCTGTACAGGCGGATGGTGACAGTGATAAGTTTCTCGAGTCCAGCGGATTCGCCTCGGGACACCAACTCGTTCTTCAGCTCGTCGCATAATCTACGACGAAAAATACCTTGTAGAGTGAGTTCGTCCCATCCGCACTCAGCAACCAGAATGTGGAAGTCGACAGCGTCATCTGTGGCTGACCTAGTCCCTTGACGGAGAGAGAGAGTAATTGACTCCCAGCATCCATGCCCAGTAAGGGACGGTCAAAAACTCTTGACATCTCGAAAATAAAAAGACAACAGGAATGACCAACCGGTGAGTCTCCACAAAAAAATAGCGAGAGCCCTGACAGCCGCCTTCTCAGTGAGCAAACTCATAATAAAAGCAATCTTGCTCTTGTCAGTGGCATACATATGCGGCTGTTGGACAAAAACTAGAGACCACTGGTTCAAAAACTGACTATACTAGCCAGACATGCTTGAAAACCAGGCAGGAATGGGCATGAAGGTCTCATGTGACTGTGGAGTCAGGATTGAAGAGGGCAAGGGGACCGCTGGTTCTAGGGGAGTCGCCACGGATGCAGATGGAGACACAGTGATCAACAGCATCACCAATTGATCAACCCGTGCTCCAAGTTGGGTCACTTGGGTGGTCAGGGCTTGTAAAGGT
Source organism: Pao palembangensis (assembly GCA_015343265.1). Classification (NCBI taxonomy): domain Eukaryota; kingdom Metazoa; phylum Chordata; class Actinopteri; order Tetraodontiformes; family Tetraodontidae; genus Pao; species Pao palembangensis. The sequence continues at coordinate 4,304,515 of CM027091.1, read as the reverse complement.
TCCGTACTTCCCTGAATTGCTCTAGTGCTCCCCAGTGTGATCACCTTAAAGCCACAACGCCTGTTTGATCTTGTCTAACTCTGTTAAGGAACAGTTCCGACCCCAGAGCAGAGAAAGAATCGAATCAACACAGGAAACTTTCAAATAAGAGTCTTTAATAACTAAACTAATCAAAATACAAAAAAAAACAAAACAAAAATCGCTGCTTCAGCAGGTAAACTAGAAAAACGTCCCAAAGTGAAACAGAAAATCATTGCCTGCTTAAGAATTCGAATACCAACGAGTATGTAGAAACAAGAAACAGGTTTTCAATATATTCACCATGGAATCAGGCACAGACATCAGGTACAAAGGCAAACCCTCTGGAAACAACAGCAGGGTAGCCAGAGAATATATGGAGCAGCGAATTAACTCCAATTAGGAGCAGGTGTGCTCAACAAGCACTGCAGCTGCACAGACCACGCCCACCAATTTGCATATAACCTGGGAATCAGAGAGAGAGCGAGTTGAAAAAACCCAGGCCATGACAATCTTTGTCTGTATAAAGAAATTACAGTCAATCTCCACTTGTATGGCCTCCTATTAGTATCTAATCTGCCTCCGGTCATGATTTTATGACCACAATTGATGCAGCTTTTACCTTTAGACAGTTCAATGTCAACCACTTTAGCCCCGTTTTTACTCCACTGTTCTTGTTCATCCACCGGAGTAAGCGCTTGCGCATTGCCCCATTCATATAATGACAGAGGTCTTAAATCCTGTTCTTTTTCCTCACCTCCACCAATGTTGGGAATGTCTAGACCAGCAGCCTGTTTCGCTGCTCTGTCAGCTACTTCATTCCCTTTTGCATCAAGAGACCCATCCTTTTTGTGGGCTGGTATTTTTATCACTGCCAATTTGGTGGGGCCTTTTAAGGCCTCCAAAATGCTTTTTATCACATCTTCATGTTTGGGAGGACCCCCTGTTGCGGTCTTCCATCCATTTCTTATCCATGCACCCAAATTTCTATGTACAACATGATAACAAAAGGCTGAATCAGTAAAAATGTTTACATTTTGTCCTTTCCCCATTAATAAAACCTTTTCCAGGGCCCACCAGTTCAGCTCTTTGGGCCGACAGCGGTTCCACTGAGCCACTGGCTTGAACTACGTAGTCCAGATTTTCTCTTTGTACCACAGCAAATCCAGCCTTTAGGCTCATGTCTGTTCTGTGGCAACTTCCATCTATGTACAATTGCATTATATCTAATGCTTCAGGGAGTGGTGTCGCCTGCACATCAGGTCTCGCCTTTGACACTCTCATTGTTTCTTGGCAACAATCATGTGTTTCTTCCATGTTCATGTGTTGTGCCATGTTGACTTTATCATTTCTGTAGGCTATGTGTGGTTGTGTTAGTAATGTGATGGTTGTATTTTCTCCTCCTGGGATGATGGAAAACACTGATGACTCAATGAAGGCTACGACAGCATGGTCTGTGTTCACAAAAAGTTGATGTTTTTGCATAACCATCCTTGTTTTCATGATGAGCTTAGCTAGGGCTGTTGCAGATCTTGTGCAAGGTGGTGCTTTTTGTTCAATGGGATCTAAAATGATGCTATAGTAGCCTAACACATGTCTCTCCCCCTGTTGTTGCTGATAGAGGCATGCATTTGCTGTCATGCCATTGTCAGCAACAGAAACATCCAAACAGAATGGGATTGAGTAGTCTGGTTTAGCCAGAGCTACTGCACTGGCTAAAACATGTTTGATGTCCTGGAAATCAGACCGTGTTCGATCTGTCCATGTAAGATGAGCTTGTGGGTGTTGTGTGCCAGTGGTTTTCAGGATGTCTCGAAGTGAGGCTGTGCGAGACGCAGTCAGGAATGAAATGTCTAGAAAAGTTAATAAGTCCCAAGAATGACTGTAGGTCTTTAACAGTAACACGTTGCTTATGTGCCAGAATAGTTTGCCTTTGAGAAGTGCTCATTTCAGAACCACGACCAGAAATGATATTTCCCAATTCGACTTGTGTTCAGACCAGCTGGATCTTAGACTTCTTAATCAGAAAGACCAATAGTCCCCAAATATTGTAAGAGAGTGATGGAAGCCTCCATGCACTGCTGTCTCGTATGAGAAGCAATCAACAAGTCATCCACCTACTGGATTAGCAAAGTGTTGTCAGGTAGAGCAGGAGACCTCTGTAAGAGGTGTTTCAAGACAGTATTAAATATACCAGGTGTTAAAGAGAACCCCTGTGGCATCCTGGTATAGGTGTACTGTTGTCCAGAAAATGTGAATGCAAAGACGGGTTGCAGATTTGTACTAAAGGGTAAGCAAAAGAAAGCATTAGCCAGATCAATGACAGTTAACCACTGATGGTCAGGGGTGAGCAAAGATAGGGCAGTAGTAGGGTTAGGCACTGTCTGAGAAGGCTCATGAACAAAAGCGTTAATTGTGCGGAGGTCATGAGCCATGTGATAATTTGTTCCATCTGCTTTAAGGACTGGCAGGATGGGTGTGTTCCATGGTGAGGTGGTGGGATAGTTGACACCAGCCTGTATCTATCCTTCTATGGTGTCTGTGATGCCTGATAGAGCTTCTGTTTTAATAGGATATTGAGGTACATTTACTGGACTGGTTGTGTCAATAGCAAACTCTACAGGTCTGACATTGAGAAGGCCAACGTCCGCCTGATGCGTCACCTACATAGAAGAAGGTAGATTTTCCAGTGCTCTGTCAGCCTCTGGATCATTGGTGTCCTCAGATTTATAGAATGTGAATTGGGGATTTGATGGAGAGGCGAAAACATTTCGTGTGGATGTTTCTTGCCAATCAGAGATCTTATTAGAGGCGGCCACCATAGGACCAAGGGCATTTGCCTGCTTCCCTGTTGTTATGGCCAATGTTATGTGTTGTGCTGAGGTGGGGCCCAATCGATAATACTGGCTTTGTTCATCAGTGAGATGGATCGGGGCGGCTACGCCTTCCGGTCCAACTACGATGCCAGGTGAGACAACTGACCACCCGGTAGAACGTTTGGAGGAGGGACTGGTCGAGGATGTGTCGTCGAGGCACCCATGATCACTCCTCGGGACCATAATCCTCCCAGTCTACCAGGTATTGCCACCCCCAACCTCGACGGCGGATGTCCATTATGCGCCGGACGGTGTAGGCAGGGGCTCCGTCGATGACCCGCACCGGGGGGGGGCTCCGTGGGTGGTGACAGCTCCAACTCCCTGGCAGGCTTGACCGGCGAGACGTGGAATGTAGGGTGAGTCCTCAGGGACGCTGGCAACCTCAGCCATACCGCCGCCGGGTTGACCATCCGCTCCACCTCGAACGGTCCCACGAAACGTGGCGACAGCTTCCGGGATTCCATCTGGAGGGGTAGGTCCCTGGCCGACAGCCAAACCTTCTGGCCTGGTTGATACTTAGGTGCGGGTGTTCTGCGGTGGTTTGCCTGGCTCTGAGCTAGGAGAGAGGAGCGTAAGAGGGAGGCACGTACCTGTCTCCATACCCGCCTGCCGCGACGTAGGCTGGACGGGATGGACGGGGCCGCTGCTTCCTCCTCCTGGTGGTCAAAGAGCAGGAGTTGATAGCCCAAGGCCACCAGAAGCGCTGCTGTAGGAGGTGCAGCATGCGCCTCAGCCCCGGATGGCATGCCAATCTCGATGCATGTCCCCACTGTAACACCACGGGGCAGACAGGTTCGGGGACAAACAGGGTGTTGGGAGGCGTGCCGCCGGGATCAGGGAATGCGTGTAGTGCCTCGCGGACCCTCTCCTCCACTGGCCAAACGACCGCGCCCAGAATGTGCAAGGAGGGAAGGATGGGCTCGGGTTCCGGATCGGGCTGGTCTATGGCGAATTGTCGAGATAGTGCGTCCGGTTTGACGTTCTTAGAGCCCGGCAGGTAAGTGAGCGTGAACTCGAAACGGCTGAGGAATAACGCCCAGCGTGTCTGCCTGGGGTTCAGCCATTTCACGCCTTGTAGGTAGGCCAGGTTCTTGTGGTCCGTCCACACCACGAACGGTTGCCAACTCCTGGAGTGCCAACACCAGGGCTAGAAGTTCCCGGTTCCCCACGTCGTAATTCCTCTCGGCAGCAGTCAGCCAGCGGCTGAAGAACGCACACGGGTGCAATTTCTGGTCGCTCTCGCCCTGTTGCGAGAGAACTGCACCGACTCAGACCTCTGAGGCATCGACCTCCACTGTGAATTGGCGGCCGGGGTCTGGGTGAGTGAGGATGGGCGCCGTGGTGAACAGCACCTTCAGCTTGGTGAATGCCGCCTCTGCATCCGTCGTCCACGCAAATGGCCGTATGGAGGAGGTCAGTCTGGTCAGGGGGGCGGCCACCTTACTGTAGTCGCGGATGAACCGGCGGTAGAAGTTTGCGAAGCCTAAAAATCTCTGGAGCTGCTTGTGTGAAGATGGGATTGGCCAGTCAAACACTGCTTGCACTTTGGCAGGGTCCGGTGCGAGCTGCCCCCCTCCGACCACGAAACCTGGAAAGGAAACCAACAGGGCATGGAACTCGCACTTCTCTGCCTTCACAAAGAGGCAGTTTTCGAGCAGGCGTCTCAGTACCAAGCGGACATGCTGCACGTGTTCCTCCTCTGATTCTGAAAAGATGAGAATGTCATCAGTGTACACAAAGAGGAACTTATTCAGCATATCCCGGAGCACATCATTGACTAGGGCCTGGAAAACCGCCGGGGCGTTCGTGAGCCCAAACGGCATCACCAGATACTCGAAGTGTCCGAGTGGCGTGTTGAACGCTGTCTTCCACTCGTCACCTTGGCGGATGCGAACAAGATGGTAGCCATTCCTCAGGTCTAGTTTGGTGAAGACGCGTGCCCGGTGGAGGGGCAAGAAGGCCGAGTCTATGAGCGGTAGTGGGTACTTGTTCTTTACAGTTATGGCATTGAGCCCCCGGTAGTCAATGCACGGCCGCAGCGACCCGTCCTTCTTTTTGACAAAGAAGAATCCTGCTGCGACCGGAGAGGATGAAGGGCGGATCACTCCCGCCGCTAGTGACTCACTCAAATATCTCTCCATCGCCTCTCGCGCCGGTTGAGAGATGCTGTACCGCCTGCTGGAGGGCAGTGGAGAGCCGGGGAGCAGGTCGATGGCGCAGTCGTATGGGCGGTGGGGCGGAAGGGCGCAGGTGCGATGTTTAGAGAACACCCCACCGAGGTCATGATAAGCCTTGGGGACCGCTGTGAGGTCGGGGATGACCGGGGATGTGCTAGGGCTCGACGGTACGGGCAGCGGAGCAGAGTGCAGACAGCGGGCATGGCAAGCTGCACTCCAACCCATCACGGTACCGGACACACCATGCCAGCTCCTAACACGGATGCCATTGACAGAAGGCTTGCACCAGCGGGCTGTGGTCCGGGTCGATTACCACTCTCCAATAAATGTCGGCAACGAGTAGATCTCCCGGAGGTGAGTTTCCCAGGCACATGATGGCAGAAGTGTTCGATGTTACATTCGTGCACAAGTAGGTGTCACCGTTGGAGAGGGTGACCGTCGTTCCTTCTGGAAGCAGGAGAATCTGCGCCTTAAGAGTCTGGAGGAGATATCGTCCCAGCAGATTAATAGGGCATTGAGTTACAGTTACAGGTTGTTTTTGACAAATACAAGGTCTGGCTGCCAATACCCTGTATTGGTACCACTTCAGTAGAAAGAGGCAAATCCACCTTTTCAGATTAAGTGGAATGGGTGGCTCCCGTGTCCACAAGTAACAAAAAGTCAATTTTCTCTACCTTCATGGAAAGAAAGGGCTCGGCCGTCACGCCCCCTCTGGTGCCAGCTGGGCCTCCCTAGGCGGGGGTGCCATGGTCTCCAGATGGCTGTGGCTGTTGATATGAGCTGTCGTTTTGTTGCTGTGGGCATCGCTGTTGTTGTGGGCGTCTGCGGCACTCTCTTGCCCAATGTCCTGTTCCTCCGCAGTTGTGACACACATCTGAGCAACGTAAAGCTCCATCCCTTCTCCCAACCGGACCTCTGTCACGACTCCGAGGTGGCACTCCTATGGGGAAAGCCTCACGAACACCAGCAACAACGGCCGCTTGAATGTCAGTCGTGGGCGAAGACTGTACCTTTTTAGATGATTTTTTCATTTGTTCAATCTGCATTTGTGTGAGTGATTGCTGTACTGCAAGCTGTGATGCAGTTTGTTGTTGTTCTTTGGTGATAAATCTATCTAACAGAGTGATCAGACATTGTGACCATTGGGCCCATGGAGCTCCAGAAATCATAGGATTATGAAGCATTTGTTGTTTAACTGGTGCAGGCAAACCTGCCATAAGTTTTTCCTTTATCATTACTATTGTGGGTGTACTATCAGTCGAAGGCTCACCTGTAACTCCGATCCACTTACTTCTTCCCATCTGGAGTCACGCCTCAGGGGTGGTTCCCTCCTCGGTCTTCCATGGATGTGAAAAGGATGCAAGCGCTGCAGCACTGACAGGAAACATAGGTCGCATAGCAGCAAAGAAATTCTCAACATAGTCAGTCACAGGCGCAGAAGGTGGCACATCCTCAGTTCGAGTTGCTGCTTCAATCTGGCTCAATGTGTGGTGTCCTACACAGGCGGCTACAATAGCTCACATGTCTCCCATGGCCAGCGTGTGTTTTAAGGCTTGAATCCAGGGACTGGCCCCATTAGGGAGAGGTGGTAATTCATTTCTCAATCCTGTAATGTCGCCCAATTGCAATGGTTTATATGTTGGATTTGTAGCGCCTGGGGCGGCCAGGGAGCTGGAGCACTGGTTCCGCTCCTGTGACCTGTGCTCGAGAGCACGTGAAAGGAACAGAACGATAACTGTTCTGTCACACATCTCTCAACGCTTGCGCCATGCATTTCAGCCTATCTGCCTTCTCCGCTTCACTTTTCCACTTCACTTTTTCAGCACATTCGCTGTCCCTGCCGTAATCTCTGCCTTTTCCTTCTTCACTTTCTGCTCGACAATAATCTGTAATAATTATATGATCTTCACCCAACTTTCCAAGGTTCACTCCAAACTCGGCCGAAAATTCTTCTTGTTTTTTAAGTACTTCTTTTTCTTTTTCTGGCTTCCGTGCCAATTGACGCTCAAGAACAATTTCTATTGCTACTTTCTTCCTGGGTGCACCCATTTTTAATTAGATATTTTTACACAGAAAGGAAAAATATACTATTATTATTATTATTATTATTATTATTATTATTAATATTCCCTCTACAGTGCACTCTTCAGGTCCTCTCCAAGGCCTGGATAACCAAGGCAGTCAGCAATTCTGACCCCACGCACTCCTTCCAGCCAAAACCCAGAAGCGAGCACTGACTTGCTTCGCAGTTAATGCTTATGAAATATACATTTAAACACAGCGATCAGTCCTCCACCACAAAACGCACTTTCGATAAAACAGGTAGTGCTTACCTTTAATCTATGTTGTCCGGACAATCTAAGAGTTGTGGGGAAGGAGAAGATCAGCCCTCCATGCCGTCACCCACGCCGGGGTAACATCGCTTCGTGGTCGCCAATTGTTGTAAAAATTTGGGGTCCGGGCGTGTTCATTAAAGGAATTCACAGGAAACCAGAACTGACAAGCAAGATTTATTCTGCACAATCGGTCGTGGTCTCTCTGCAACACTGTGGTAACTCACACAGTCCCGCGTGGGGGCAGAAGAGCGCCTCTTGAATACTTGACCACGCCCATTCGGTGTATCTGCTAGTTACGTGAAGACCATGAGGTATTGATGCAAGAGCGCGTGATTCAGCGCACGCTGAGTATGGTCAATCGCGAGTGATCCACGACTCCGTATGTGATTGTCCTTGGCGAAGTAAGATATTTGTAGGTCAAGTAGACACAGGACAGAAAAATACACCCTTGTATGATTACATGTACATCAATAATATAAAACAAATCTTCGTTTTGCTACAACAGCAGACGTCAACAAGTGCACCTTGTTGGGCTCTCCCACTCCTCAAAAAAAAAAATTCAAATCATTATTAATATTTGATTAAGAATAAGGTAAATAAACACATTTACTCATATTTTCGTAACATGTATGTCAGAGATTTCGACTTTATTTGGGCAAATTAATTCCCCCTTCATTCCCCAGTGTTAGAAACCACTGAAGGATGAAGCAGACCCAAATGCAGATACCTGGCAGCTCAACAGTAATTTTAATGAGTCCAACAACGGACAAACGAACAACGGAAGACGCTTCACAGGAGGATAAACAGTTCAACGGAAATACCCCGCAGCAACATGCTGGGCTTCGCTCGACTGTCGGCGTCCTTGGATCCATGGAGCTTAGTCCACTCGCCGGCGGACCGTGGCCCCGTCTTTACTTTCCTTTTTTTTTCTTTCTTTCTTTCTTTCTTTCTTTCTTTCTTTCGCTCGCTTGCTCTCTCGCCCTCGTCGCCTCCTGCTTCAATAATGTCTCGACGCCGGTATGCCCGTGAGCACTCCTAAAATAACTGCAGTGCTGATGAGTCGCAGGTGTGTCTTGTCGGCCGCAAGTGTCGCCCACGCCCCCTGGAAAGATGTAACACCAAACAGCTTGTTAACACATGTCTGATCAACTTACCGGCTTGGCCGGTTCCTCACATCCTGAATGGTACAGCCCAGCCGAGTCGTGCTAGTCAGCTGTGCCGTGCCTGCTACAGTCCAAGTTGCGCAAACAGAGTGCAGAGAGGCTGCTGCAACATATGGTAAAGCAAAGTCTGGGTTCCAAAAGAGGAGAAAGAAAAAAGAAAGAGGAAAGAGAGCTCAAAGGGCAACAATATGTCACCCAGTTTTTCTCAAGGAAAGGTTGTTATAGTCTTTGAGTGGTTGAAATCGAGCTGTTTACCAGTTTGATGTTCACAGTGCTGAAGTATCACGGTGCAAAACTGGACACAGTAAGCCAAGGACACATAGGATGCATGAAACACCTGCTGGCCATCGCAATAAAAAAGACGGAACACCTGTCCAGTGCCATTCACTCATTGTCCACACATCCCACGGAGTTGTGGCATTCATGGAAAGCACAAACTTTGCGCTCACAAACAAAAAGTACAACCAAGTGGTCTCAACACTCAAACAACCAAACATCATTCTCCAGTGAAGGTGTCAACATGGCCACCAATCTTCCACACGTGCAAGACATCCATGACTGCGAAACGAGACACAGAGAAGAAAACAAGCTCAAAGATGCCTTATATGATTCACTGCTGCAAGAAGCTCAACACATATACTTCACAGATGGCTTCTGCTACAAAATAGTGGAACTGAACAATTGCAAAAACAACTACATCACCGTAGAAAGTGGAATCATCCCTCAACCAGCCTCAGCACAGCTGGCAGAGATAGTGGCACTAACAAGAGCTTTGGAGTTGCTGGAAGGAAAAACAGGAAACATCACAGACTCAACCTATGCTCATACAGCAATCTACATCGACGCCCCAATGTGGGTGAAGAGAAATTTCTAAACCTGGACAGGAACCACTGTGAAACACTGCAAAACTTTAAAGAAAATTGGTGAAAGCTATGCACCTGCCCATAGAAGTAGCAGTAGTAAAATGCAAAGGCCACAGCAAAAAAGAAGAATGGATCTCACAAGGAAACGATGCAGCTGACATGGCCGCAAAGAGAGCTGGTGGCTACACAATGCTGCTGAAGACAAAAGATGAAAACGTAGAGGAGAAAAACCAAATGTACTAGGACATGAGAGAGGAGCATGAACTAACAGAGACATGGATCCTGGAAATGCAAGAAAAAGCCTCATCAAAAGAGAGATCTCAATGGAAAAACAAAGGAGTTGGAGGAGTGTGGATGAAAAATTTAACTCTGGCAGCATCACTGAACCTGATCCCAATGCTGCTAAGTGAAGCACATTCAGTGACAACACAACACAAGTAGGGATTGGTATATCACCTTCAAAGCCAAGGAGTAGTCGAAAGAGCCAACCGAACACTCAAGAACACCATGGCAAGGATTATGTCCACAGGGAAGACAAATTGGGTTGATGCACTGCCAATCGCACTACTGAAAATGAGAAACCAGGAGAGACAAGGCCTGTTCCTCAGTCCCCACAAGATCTGCACAGGGAGGTCAATGAACTGGCCTGTTGTCCACTCAATGTTGCCGAATGTTGTATGTGAAGGCCGTATCTCACGCGGCAAAAACAGTGTGCCTCCAGGTACATGAAGTAAAGGGAGAAACACCCCAGAAATCACCGACAGAAGACCATGAGTTGGAACCATGATCTTGGGTGCCTCCAGGTACATGAAGTAAAGGGAAAAACACAACCAAAATCACAGACAGAAGACCTTGAGTTGGAACCAAGATCTTGGGTCTTTGTAAAGGTGCACGAGGTACACAAAGTAAGTGTAAGTAAAATGGAAAAAAATAAAATAAAATAAAAAAACTAAGTAGCATAGTCCTTATGAAGTACTGTTGGGACTATCACATTCAGTGAAAATCAAAAAGAAAAAAAAAAAAAAAGGAACCAGAACCTAGATCCACTTAATTGTGCCAAAGCCAAGGGACAAACCCAACACACCTGTAGGCAAGGTGACAGGTGCCCCGAATCAAGACCCCATTTGCCAACAACCCAGAAGCATCATTTATCCCCAATACTCAAATTACCACCCATATGGAGGTGCAGCACCGAGGTGGAAAGCTAACAACAGGAACATGCCTAGACAAGGACCCCCAAGGAAACCACAGCTTCCTCTCTATCTGACCAGTGTTACTGCTGTGGCCTCGCCGGTCACTGAGCTCGGAATTGTAAATACAACTGCCCTTTAATTTATGGACCAGCTTCTCGAGGACAGCAATACAGGACACATTAGATGCCCTTGTTGTGTGGCTCCCCAGCCCCTTGTCATGTTGACTATGACTACACTGACAAGCAACAATGACGATGCCCAGGAGAACCCCCGTAGCCTCAAAGTGTCACAGTTTTTAGCAGAAAATCCCATGTTCAATTTACACACCAACAATGTCCCCACATTTATTCTCATTCATTCATTCTATACCCTGGTTCACACCCCCCTTGAGTAAAATGAAATCCAAAGGATGCCAAATGGAGCACCTCAGCAGGAAAACCAACTTCACCATCCACTGTCAACTCTACAAAGATCACCTACAGGAATACAAACAAGCCCTCTCTCACGCCTGGACCACCTGCTACCCTAACCTCCATTCTGATCAAAACCCTCCTCTGATCCATTGCATTGAGGATTTTATCAATGGTTCTGCCACTCCTGCCTCACCACTCGCTCCATCAGCCCCCCCAAATTACAAATTACAGACCTATTTCTAACCTTCCATTTATGTCCAAGCCAAGAGAGACACCAGTTTATCCACATTTCTCCCAAAGCCCCACTCACTCATGGTGTACCCTAAGGCCCAGTCCTCGGTCCTCTCCTTTTCATCCTTTACATTCCCCCCTTTTTGGTCACATAATCTGCTGCCATGGTCTCCAGTTTCACTGCTTTGCTGACGACATCCAACTGTACCTCTCCACCAAATCCATAACTCCTGCCGCTTAGTCCACCCTCACCGCTTGCATCTCCAAAATACAATTTGGTTCCAGTCCAGTACTGAGAAAAGTGCTTTATTATTATTATTATTATTATTATTATTATTATTATTATTATTATTATTATTATGGTGGAATGCTAACAAACAGTCCAAAATCCAGCTGATCATAATGATATTGAAGAACAATAAATCAGCCAAGTGGAATTAGAAGAATAAAACAGGCACAAGGAAAAATATAGTGGTGAATCAGAACCCAAAAAGGTCAGTCGACTGGAGCAGAAGTCGTCGTTGCCCGCCTCCGGTCTCCAGAGGTGTCCCCAAAATGCTCAGCCGAGACTAAGACACCTCTCTGGACATGGTATGATGCCTTCTGCCCAAGCCGGGTGGTAACAGTTCGCTTATGTGCTTTCTAAAAATGCTCAGTCATACAAAATTTACAGCCAGGTTCATCACATCTTCGCTTCAAACAAATAGTGCCTGTTCTCACATCCTTCAAGGACATAAAGCACAGAGGCCTCAGATAACGCGAGGAGGTCCAGCTGACCTGCTAGGAAATCACAGACAGAGCAGACACCAGCTGACTTGGTGTCTGTATCTTAAACACATTATTTGTTCTTTGTATGAATCGTTTGCTGTTTTAGGTGGTGTTTGACATACATAATGCACACTAGCACATTGTTAGCAGTTATGGTGATTGAGTTCGGTCATACAAGATAAGTATATGGGGAGTCATACGCTAATCATATGAGGAGTCACATAGCGCCTACAGACAGGTTGGGGCATTGGTATAACCTCCCCCCCGCTGACCTGGCGTCGTGGCTCCCCCTTGTCATAGCATTTGTGTTGTACCTCGTCAATCTCAAGTTGTGATAGCAGTTGCCGTTTACGGATGTTGGAACATTGAGCTACTAATTGTTTTGCGGTCAGCCGTGACTGTGGGTTTCGTAGTAACCATTCTGCCCTCATTCTTTGCATGTAACCCCTCTGGCCCCTCTGATATATATATATATATATATATATATATATATATCCTAGCTATAAACCTCCTTGTGTATGAAGAGCTTCTTTTATGTATTAGCTTCTTCAGTGTGTACTACTATAACGTGGTCTTACACTGTTTCTTTACAGTAAGAGGTCACAACTCTGTTAAGGAAAGTTATGCGGTTAGTTAGTTAGGGAAACAATGAGGTTAAGAACAAATCTCTAATAATTCAAAAAGTTGGGTCATTACACTGCTAAAAAAAAAACACCACTTAGCCAATGCTTGTTAACAACAGGGAGCTAGCTTTACTTTAAGCATGCTAGCAAAATGCGCAGGTCTTGAGTAAACCTGCAAACGATGGATGTCAAGTGGTAGAACGTAGAATTTGGTGCTTCAAAGGAAAAAAAATAGCAAAACAAACTAAAAGTAGACTTCAGATACAATTGATGAATTACAGAATTAGATGGGGCAATGAAAATATTATCGATAAAAAAGAGTTGGCTAAAATGAAACAGACAGAAAAAGAGAGGAGACTGTAGGACTGAGGGACAAATGAGATCAATGCAGAATAAGAAGACACTGTTGCTATGACAACTGCCTTCATGTGAGCTATCACTTGCTTGCATGTTCACTCACCCACACACAGAGGAAACAAACACACACAAACAACTCTTGCACATGTCCTGAAATCCCACACTGCCTGGCAACACACCTATTTTGCAAATTCTCCTCCCCTCGGTCATCCACCCACTCTCCAACAGACTGACATCCAGGATTCTCAGTACTCTGCCAGCTTTATGTCTGGTCCCAAGTAGGCGCTTCCTTGGATTATTGTTTATGAGAAGCAGTTAAAAGCAGCAATAGCGCAAACAAAACCCAAATAGATGACCTCTGCAATTCTCTTTAAACTTACATATTGTTTATTAACTGTGTTACTATCACAGTTTGGCCAGGGAGATTTAAGGATGGATGAATAAAAAGCAAGAAATAGCAGGGTAACATAACATATCATTCAGAAAAACCTTTAAAAGACCAGTCATTTAAAATTGGTTTATTTCATGTTCATCATAGCATTAGTTCTCCTTAAAACCAGATTACAATGGTAGCCCTGAGACATTAGGAATATTTTGGCAAAAAAGATATTGCGTGGTACGTTTACAATTATTTCACTGTTGCAGAACCCCACTCCTGCCCATTGATTGGTTGTTTTGGGGGAGCGGGTAGGTCCCCCTATGGATAGTAGGTGGCCTACAGACTGGAGACAGGGGTTTTTCACTGTCCCCATGAAACAAGCTGCTAACATTTTGTAAGAAAAGATTGCCTGTAAATAAAGAATGATATTTTTTCACAGAATTGCTGATACAAAGTTAACACAATACCAAGACGTAGTTTGTGTAGATTCTCACTCATCCAGGTCATAGTTATCCGAAGTTAGATCTCTCTGTGTGCAACTGGACTGTAAGGTTTCCTTGAAAACGTTTCGCCCTAACTCCAGAAGGCTTCTTCACTTCTAAGCTTGCTGAGGGCAGAGCTTGAAAATATAGCCTTTGTGGACCATTGGCATGTAAATGACCCCGGTGGTCACCTGAGAGTCACTGGCAGGGTTGTTCACCTAGTTTCAGTTTGGGTGCTTCCCCTTTGTCTTTTGGGTCACATGGTAATGAGTCACCGGGTCTCCTCAAACAATGTGAACGTTTGGATTGTTAACGAAGAGAGTAGAGGACTGTATTGTATGTGGGTGATAGAAAGTGCCTTAGTCCACCACCTCTGTTTAAAGATGGTTTTTCCAACTTGATGTGGATGGCTTCCTTGACACCCCTCTCAAATCAGCAATCTTCTCTGGCCAGCACACATACTTGAATGTCCTCAAATGAGTGTCCGCTTTCTTTTAGGTGTAGGTGTACTGCTGAGTCCTGTCCTGAAGACGTGGCACGTCTATGTTGGGCCATTCGTTTATGGAGGGGCTGTTTTGTTTCTCCAATGTGTAGTTCCTTGCATTCCTCCTGGCACTGTACAGCATAGACAACATTGCTTTGTTTGTGTCTTGGTGTCTTGTCCTTTGGGTGGACCAGTTTCTTTCTGAATGTGTTGGAGGGTTTGAACTGTACTGGAATGTCATGTTTTTGGAGGATTCTCCTGAATGTTTCTGAAACTCCAGACAGGTAGGGGATAGAAATGCTCTGACGTTTATTTCTCTCCTCTTCTTTGCTGGGGTCTTGTTTTTTGGAAGTTTTTGTGAAGGCCCAGTCCACACGTTTTCAAGGAAACCTTACAGTCCAGTTGCGCACAGAGGGATCTAACTTTGGATTACCAAGACGTGTTTAAATTGAACTTGTTATTGTGCGTTAGGTCAGTATTTTTTTTTTTGTAATTGGTACCTGGCCCCTCCTGGGCTGCCACCTTATCGTGGTGGAGGGGTTTGCGTGTCCCTATGATCCTCGGAGCTCAGTTGTCTGGGGCTTTATGCCCCTGGTAGGGCCTCCCATGGCAAACAGGTCCAAGGTGAGGGACCAGACAAAGTGCAGGGACGCGGGTCACTGGGGCCCCCTCCTGGAGCCAGGCCTGGGGGTGGGGCACGCTGGCGAGCGCCTGGTGGCCGGGCCTTTGCCCATGGGGTCCGGCCGGGCATAGCCCGAAGGAATGACATGGGACCCTCTTCCAGTGGGCTCACCACCTGCAGGAGGGGCCAAAGGGGTCGGGTGCTGTGTGAGTTGGGTGGCAGCCGAAGGCGGGGACCTTGGCGGTCCAATCCCCGGCTGCAGAAGCTAGCTCTAGGGACGTGGAACATCACCTCTCTGATGGGGAAGGAGCCTGAGCTGGTGCGTGAGGTCGAGAGGTTCCGACTAGATATAGTCA
This sequence comes from Pao palembangensis, assembly GCA_015343265.1. Classification (NCBI taxonomy): domain Eukaryota; kingdom Metazoa; phylum Chordata; class Actinopteri; order Tetraodontiformes; family Tetraodontidae; genus Pao; species Pao palembangensis. Next base: position 4,289,174 of record CM027091.1, on the reverse strand, counting down.
GCCTCACCTCAACGCATAGCAAGGGCTCTGGAACCAGCCTTCTCGAGAGGGGTTGGACTCTCTTCTACTCTGGAGTTGCCGACGGGGAGAGGCGGCGGGCAGGGGTGGCGATTCTTGTTGCCCCCCGGCTTAGTGCCTGTATATTGGAGTTTACCCCGGTGGGCGAGAGGGTAGCCTCCCTCCGCCTTCGGGTGGGGGGACAGAACCTGACTGTTGTTTGTGCCTATGGCCCCAACAGCAGTTCAGCGTATCCACCCTTTTTGGAGTCCCTAGAGGGAGTACTAGAGAGTGCTCCTTCTGGGGGTTCCCTCGTCCTCCTGGGTGACTTCAATGCTCACGTCGGCAGTGACAGTGAGACCTGGAGGGGCGTGATTGGGAGGAATGGCCCCCCTGATCTGAACCCGAGTGGTGTTCTGTTGTTGGACTTCTGTGCTCGGCACAGATTGTCCATAACGAACACCATGTTCAGACATAAGGGTGTCCATATGTGCACTTGGCACCAGGACACCCTGGGCCGCAGTTCGATGATTGACTTTGTAGTCGTGTCCTCGGATTTGCGGCCGCATGTTCTGGACACTCGGGTGAAGAGAGGGGCGGAGCTGTCAACTGATCACCACCTGGTGGTGAGTTGGCTTCGTTGGTGGGGGAGGATGCTGGACAGGCCCGGCAGGCCCAAGCGTATTGTGAGGGTCTGCTGGGAACGCCTGGCAGAATCTCCTGTCAGGCGGAGCTTCAACTCCCACCTCCGGGAGAGCTTCACCCATGTCCCGGAGGAGGTGGGGGACATTGAGTCCGAGTGGACCATGTTCCGTGCCTCCATTGTGGAGGCGGCCGTCCGGTGCTGTGGCCGCAAGGTGGTCGGTGCCTGTCGTGGCGGCAACACCCGAACCCGCTGGTGGACACCGGCGGTGAGGGATGCCGTCAAGCTGAAGAAGGAGTCGTACCGGGCCTTTTTGGCCTGTGGGACTCCCGAGGCAGCAGACGGGTACCGGCGAGCCAAGAGGGTTGCGGCTGCAGCGGTCGCTGAGGCAAAGATCCGGCCGAGAACGACTTCCGGACGGCTTCGAAAAGGTTCTGGACCACCATCCAGCGCCTGAGGAGGGGGAAGCAGTGCATTGTCAACACTGTGTACGGTGGGGATGGTGTGCTGCTGACCTCAACTCGGGACGTTGTGGATCGGTGGAAGGAATACTTCGAAGACCTTCTCAATCCCACCAACACGCCTTCCAGTGAAGAAGCAGGGCCTGGGGAATCGGAGGCGGGTTCTCTTATCTCCGGGGTCGAGGTAGCCGAGGTTGTTGAGAAACTCCTCGGCGGCGGGGCCCCGGGGGTGGATGAGATCCGTCCGGAGTTCCTTCGGGCTCTGGACGTTGTAGGGCTGTCGTGGTTGACACGACTCTGCAACGTCGCATTGACATCGGGGGAGGTACCACTGGATTGGCAGACCGGGGTGGTGGTCCCTCTTTTTAAGAAGGGGGACCGGAGGGTGTGTTCCAACTATAGGGGGATCACACTCCTCAGCCTACCTGGCAAGGTCTATTCAGGGGTACTTGAGAGGAGGGTCCGTCGGATAGTCGAACCTCGGATTCAGGAGGAGCAGTGCGGTTTTCGTCCTGGACGTGGAACTGTGGACCAGCTCTACACCCTCGGCAGGGTCCTTGAGGGTGCGTGGGAGTTTGCCCAACCAGTCTACATGTGTTTTGTGGATCTGGAGAAGGCATTCGACCGCGTGCCTCGGGGAATCCTGTGGGGGGTTCTCCGGGAGTATGGGGTGTCGGGCCCCCTTATACAGGCTGTCCGCTCCCTGTATGACCGGTGTCAGAGTTTGGTCCGCATCGCCGGTAGTAAGTCGAACTCGTTTCCGGTGAGGGTTGGACTCTGCCAGGGCTGCCCTTTGTCACCGATTCTGTTCATAACTTTTATGGACAGAATTTCTAGGCGCAGCCACGGTGTTGAGGGGGTCCGGTTTGGTGGCCTCAGGATCGGGTCTCTGCTTTTTGCAGATGATGTGGTCCTGTTGGCTTCATCAGTCCGTGACCTCCAGCTCTCGCTAGACCGGTTCGCAACCGAGTGCGAAGCGGCCGGGATGAAAATCAGCTCCTCCAAGTCTGAGGCCATGGTTCTCAGCCGGAAAAAGGTGGAGTGCCTTCTCCGGGTCGGGGAGGAGATCCTCCCCCAAGTGGAGGAGTTCAAGTACCTCGGGGTCTTGTTCACGAGTGGGGGAAGAATGGAGCGGGAGATCGACAGGCGGATCGGTGCGGCGTCCGCAGTAATGCGGACGCCGCACCGGTCCGTTGTGGTGAAGAGAGAGCTGAGCCGAAAGGCGAAGCTCTCGATTTACCGGTCGATCTTTGTTCCTACCCTCACCTATGGTCATGAGCTCTGGGTAGTGACCGAAAGAACGAGATCGCGGGTACAAGCGGCCGAAATGAGTTTCCTCCGCAGGGTGGCTGGGCTCTCCCTTAGAGATAGGGTGAGAAGCTCTGCCATCCGGGAGGAGCTCGGAGTAGAGCCGCTGCTCCTCCGCATTGAGAGGAGTCAGATGAGGTGGCTCGGGCACCTAGTAAGGATGCCTCCCGGACGCCTCCCTGGTGAGGTGTTCAGGGCACGTCCCCCCGGTAGGAGGCCCCCTGGAAGACCCAGGACACGCTGGAGAGACAATGTCTCTCGGCTGGCCTGGGAACGCCTCGGGATCCCCCCGGAAGAGCTGGACGAAGTAGCTGGGGAAAGGGAAGTCTGGGCTTCCCTGCTTAGGCTGCTGCCCCCGCGACCCGACCCCGGATAAGCGGAAGAAAATGGATGAAATGGATGGTAACTGGTTTAGGTGTGAAATGGTTATGTCTAAAACAGACAATAACCTCCTTGGTTTTTGGTTAAGAAATAATCATCAAAAGAAAGCAGATAAGGCCCAGCCAGGGTCTGTATAAAATGTTGCAATATATGTCTTTAGTTTTGTGTACAAAAAAAGGTGACAGAACCCAACCCAGGGGTGAGCCTCTACCTGATACCCTGATGGATATGCAGCCATCCAGATATAAGGCATCAGCAATAAAATAGTAGTCCTTGTTTTTTTTTTTTATATCATTTTAATCCAGTTGTTTGAAAACTGTAAGAGGTGCATTTACCATCTGTGAAGACCGTCCTCATCAGGCGATCAATCAGAATCAAGTGTGATGGTCCACTTGGGGGCTCTTGATTGTAGGTGTGCGGAAGTCTGATGAGGCAAATTCTGGATAGTGGTGGATGAGGATAAACCTATTCGGCGAAGAGCTCCTTGTGTCTTCGCTATCACTTAAATTTCTTCTTCTGACCTTCTGGAGTTTGATTTAGACCACAATGTGATGGAGCCCACAAGTCTTTAAACCCCGTAATATATATAATATAATATAATATAATATAATATAATATAATATAATATAATATAATATAATATATCATAAATTAGCCTCACGTTGCTTTTGGCCCACTCATGTCTATTGATACATATTCCGTATATACCAAGGATCATAGTGGAAGCACTGCTGGCAATTAGCAGACATAAACAACTTTTTTCAAATAGACAAATTACAATATTTACCTATGCCTCTACAAGAACAATGTTGTCTTTCAATTGCAAAGCGGCAATAGCTGAATCAATAAAATTATTCTCATACTAGCCACCAGAAAGATTTAATTACGTTATTCCCCGTTATTGCTGGTGTACTAATTTGCATCATATTGAAACTTTCTATCTATTGTATGTTATATATTTAAATAAACAGTCTCTGCTTAATTTAGTATCTGCTTGAATGTAAACACAAGATTGCTTTATTTGTTTGTATAATTGTAAATGAATTCAGTCAGCATGGGGCTAATAGTGTTGGCTGCAGGGGTCGGTGACTTGGCTGCAGGGATCGGCGACTTGGCTGCAGGGATCGGTGGTTTAGCTGTGGGGGTTGGCCTTTCTGGTGGCTACAGATGCAGACTTCATTGGTGCAGCGGCAGATCTGGCTGCTGCAGGAGGACTCTTTGCTGGAGCGGGGGCGGACTTGGCTGGGGTAGGACCAGGGGCTGACTTGGCCGGTGCGGGGGCTATCTTGGCTAGAGCCCTATCATCCTTCACAGGAACCGTCCCAAGCCACTGGTTCAAAAATGTTGATGACACCTGGGTCAAGAGTCAAACAAAAGAATTGGAAGCATTCTCAACCCACCTCAATAATATAGATGACTAGACTAGACAGACTTTCCCTCTCTGGTGAATTTAACTTAAGAGGGGACATAAAAGATGACAGTCTGGCCTTCTTGGACTGTGCAGTCAAGATAGAGGAGGACAGAAACCTTAACACTGAAGTCTACAGAAAACCTACCCACACAGATCAGTACCTCCTTTTTAACTCACACCACCCACTGGAACACAAACTGAGTGTTATCAAAACCCTACAACATAGGTCCAAAGAAGTACCCACCACAACCCAAGTGAAGAAGAAAGAACATCTTAAAACAGCACTCAAAACATGTTGTTACCCAGACTGGGCCTTCACAAAGACCTCCAAAAAACAAGACCCCAGCAAGGAAGAGGAAAGAAATAAACGTCATAATTTATACCCCCTACCTGTCTAGAGTTTCAGAAAAGTTCAGGAGAATCCTTTATAAACATGACATTCCAGTACATATCAAACCCTCCAACACACTCAGACAGAAACTGGAACACCCAAAGGACAAGACACCAAGACAGAAACAAATCAGTGTTGTGTATGCTGTACAGTGTCAGGAGGAATGCAAGGAACTGTACACTGGGGAAACAAAACAGCCCCTCCATAAACAAATGGCCCAACACAGATGTGCCACCTCTTCAGGACAGGACTCAGCAGTACACCTACACCTAAAAGAAAGCGGACACTCCTTTGAGGACATTCAAGTACATGTGCTGGCCAGAGAAGATCCCTGGTTTGAGAGGGGGGTCAAGGAAGCCATCCATGTCAAGTTGGAAAAACCATCTTTAAATAGAGGTGGTGGACTAAGGCAGTTTCTGTCACCCACGTACAATGCAGTCCTCCAGTCTCTTTGTCAACAATCGTTCACAAAAACGTTCACACCGTTTGACGAGACCTGGTGACTCATTACCATGTGACCCAACAGACAAAGGGGAATCACCCAAACTGAAACTAGGCAAATGACCCTGCCAATGACCCTGCCAACAGCTCTGTCAACAATCCAAACATTCACACCGTTTGATGAGACCTGGTGACTCATTACCATGTGACCCCACAACAAAGGGGAAGCACTCAAACTGAAACTAGGTGAACGACCCTGTCAACGACCCTGCCAACAACTCTCAGGACCACCAGGGTCATTGACATGCCAATGGTCCACAAAGGCTATATTTTCAAGCTCTGCCCCCAGCAAGTTTAGAACTGAAGAAGCCTTCTGGATAGAGCACGAAACGTCTTCAAGGAAACCTTACAGTCCATTTGCACACAGAGTGATCTAACTTTGGTTAACGGCTTGAATAAATTATGGGCAATTTATAACATTTTGTAAACCCGTAAGATTTTGTAGGATTATGGATTAATTCTGTAATTTTAGGGTGAGGATCACTTCTGAATCAAAAACATCAGATTGGCTGCAAAAAATAGTAATAATGGCATCCACAATCCAAGAGTCTGCAGGTCATTTCTTTTTCATCTTTTTCATGATGTTGTTGGTCAAGTCTGATGGGGTAGAACGCAAATGCCCTCTAGCAATCTGTCTTAAATTATCATTAACATGAATTTACCACCACAACACCAGAAAAAGAAATGCCATAGTCAAAACTAATAACCAACAGTGTGGGCTTGGATACTTCTAAATATCTGTGGGCAGAGCCCAGTTCAAAGATACGCACCACCTTACTCTGGAAGAGAACTGAGTCAGTGTACACATAATTTGAGTAATTACAATCTTTGACAAAATGTTGCCTACACATCGTCGCCATTGCTATTTTACGATTTGAAAAAAATGGACATGTGTCATGAACCGAAGGCTTACTTAGATGAAGGAATGTAGATAAAATGTAATGTTGGCTGGCTGCAGTCACATACCAGGTCAAAGGCAGGTCAGGAAAACATCCACGTTTGGATCAAGTTGGACATAAATTGGATAGGATCTGCTTTTCAGCAAGGCCTGTGGTTTGTGGTGACTTAAAGCAAGTCAATCAGGTGGTCCCCAAAACAATCTCCATGTGTTAATATAGTAATAAAAAGAATGGATAAATATCAACTAATTACACTGAACTGTACCCACAATGATATGCTTACACAATGTGCATCCACAGTATAAATTCTAAATAAATAAATAAATAAAGATTTTGCACAGACTACTGCACTTGGAGTTTGACTATTTACAACACTATCGCTGTCTTTAATCAGTTAAGTAGACCTGTCATATTTCACCCATCTTCTTCATGAACACAAATATAATTTAAATATAGACAAATAAGCTATGCTTTATTAATCTTTTATATTAATATTAATATTTGCATGTTGATATATGACTTATTCCATAATTACAAACACTACAAGTACTTTACACTGGAATATAAAGTTAATATAAGATGTGTATATATATATATATATATAGTCCAAAAACATGCTTGTTAGGTGAATTGAGCAATCTAAATTGACCATATGTGTGAGTGCTTGTCTGTCTTTGTGTTAGCCCTGCGATAGGCTGGCGACCTATCCAGGGTGTACCCTGCCTCTCGCCCCTTGACAGCTGGGATAGGCTCCAGCAGACCCCTGCGAACCAAAGTATGGATAAGCAGGTACAGAAAATGGATATAAATATATATATATATATATATATATATATATATAAAACCAAACAAGAAGAGTCAGCATTTCTTCTTATGTGTTCATTAACAGTGTCTCCATAGTAACAACAGCAGTAATGTCAGAATTCAAATTCACCCACAGGGTGACATTGTCTTTGACAAGCACATAGGGTTCCATCTCACTCTCTCTCTCTCTCTTTCACGCCCCCCAGAACACACGTTCCCACTCAACTTGCAACAACACAAAGAAAGAGACCCAGCTGTTACTGGGATCTGAAGCAGGAAGAGCATGTTCCGCCTTTGTCTTTTTCTAACTGCGGGGAGATTGTGTTAGGCACTTCTGACTGGAGCATGTCTTTCTCACTGGCAATGATGTGCTTCACCAGACAGTTAGCTGCTTCATCGATGTTGATGTTTTCCTAGAGGAATGGGAGGGAAAAAGCAACAAAATGAGATGGGTGACTACATATTTAAATTTCTGTGTGTCGAAACCTTCTCACCTTAGCAGATGTCTCATAACATCCAACAAATCCATTCTCTTGGCAGAACTGCTCCATCTTAATTCCATTATTGGTCAGTACATCGTTGCCCTGGTCACATTTGTTAGCCAAAAGCACAGTGGCTATGTGTTTCCCGTTAGCAAGTGTCAGTTTGGAATCCAAGTCTTCTTTCCATTTGGTGACAGCCTCAAAGGAGGCAGGCCTTGTCACATCGAACACGATGAAGGCGCCCATGGCCTCACGGTAGTACACGCGGGTCATGTTGCCAAACCGTTCCTGACCTGCAATACAGCCAATGGCGCATACACAAGCAAGAAATTTGATTAGTGCGTGTACGTGAGCAAAAAATATTTATACACAAATTGTTTTTTCTTTCCGATTTGAATTTTATGATTTGCAACGATTATTCCTGCATAAAATAGCCTACTTTTTAAATACATCTACATCTACAGTCCACACAAGAGGCACTTGCCATCTTGCTTTTATCTGGTTAAGAAGCTGTTTAACAAGTTTAACAGGTTTTTATGTTAATTAATCAATTGAATGGCCAATCATTTAAGAAAACTCAATGGCTGCAACAGAAGATAATATATTTTCATTAACAAATTATTACATTAACGTTTGAAATTTTATTTTGATATCTGTGTACTGTTCATGTACTAAATATAACATAGGTTTATGGTTGCACCTCCAAATGTTCACTTAAAGGGCCATCGATGGAACACATAAAGGAGTAGCTCATAATATAAAATATCTGTACACAAGGACCCAGGACCTCAAATCTCACTCACATGAGTTTGAGACATATGACAGCTTATGCCTACTGGAAAGAACTCAAAGGAGGGGAGAGAGCAGCCGGTCAAGAATTCTTTCAAACCTCAGCCGACACTCATGTGAGATGATTCTGCTGTAGCCTTCAGGTTTGCTGTCTTTCCAATAGCAGCATGCCTAATTTATGTACACGCCCGCGCGCGCATGTAAACGTCTCTGTAATTGAATGTCATAAAAGTCTGGTTCACTCATCAGATGTAGGACAGCAACTTCGATCATTCAAAAATGATCAGTTCATCGCAATAATTCAGCTGTCACGCAGGACGATATTTACAGTTTCTGACTGTTGCGGTGATGACATTTCTCTTACGTCAAGTGGTAAGGTCACATGACAAAAAACAATTGCAGCTCATTAAGATAATTTGCAAGTCGTTTTCGGTAGTTTCCCTTCATGGGAGATCACAAATTAAACATTTATAAGCCTAATGTTACGGTATTTCTGTCTTCTAAGCCGCCACAGTAAACCAGAAAGAAATACAGAGAGAACCTTTATTGCAGAGATTTGTAGCCATGTGATTTGTCAACAGGACTGTTAACCCTAGATAAACTACTTTACCCGGTAGTGAGGCCTATTTCTAGGAGAATAAAATAAACATTTTTTACGTTATGAAATTGCAGCCATACAATAATAGAATCCTAAAGAATAACATTTTGCTCCGTGGCTGAAGGGAAGGGAATAATTTTCATCAATTTACAAAGTGTGGCCTTTGTAACTGATTTAACTTTATTATTCTTGTTTTTACACAAGACGAGCAGCGTCTTAATTCTGACTCGTTCAATGTACGTTTTTAGATTAGAGTTCAATTTAAAATACCTGCGATGTCCCACAACTGAAGACGGACCGTCTCCTGGTCCCAGTTGAGAACTTTGAGAGCAAAATCCACCCCGATCGTGGCTCGGTAGTTGGGGCTGAAATTGTGATGGACGTAGCGCTTGATGATGCTGGTCTTGCCAACCCCTAGGTCCCCAATCACAAGGATCTTATACAGATGTTCCCTCTGGTGGTTGTTGTGCATGGCGATTGAGGAGCGTACGAGCTGAGCATGAATACACCAGAACCGAGAGGAAATGGCACGGATGGCGAGCGCTGAGGGAGACGTGTAACGGTACGCATAGGTCTGGGAAGGGACTATGAGGTCCGCCCCAGTCCCAGCTGAGAAAAGGGGCAGAGGACTGTGGACCTTGTGACTCACTCAAGGGAGTGCCACCAGAGAGGAGGAACACCGTCAACTGCTGGTGGTATTTCCAGCCTGTAATGGAATACACTTTGAACAATATCAATCTATCGTTAAAGTAAAAGGATAAAGCTATGATGGGTCAAATGGCAATTTTCCAGGCATTTATCAGGAGGAATTTGAGAGTTTTGTAGCTGTGAAAATAAATCCATGCAATTAAATATCCGGTGTAACGCAATATTCGCCAAATAGACGTAGTTAAATTTACCCCTCAAGGAGCAGAGATTGTACTTCAAATTATTATTTTTTAATTATTATTATTGTTTCACGTATGAAAATACAGTGCAATCATCACAGGTAAAACATATGGCAGCATAATAAACACAAACAAAATAGTAAAAACAATATACTGTGCATAAATCTTTTATGATTCCCTTTAAAATGTTCCCAAAAAAGTGCTTTTGATTAAATGCAAAGCCTGAAGATCTTACACTTGTTTCATGAGCTGATTTGTTTCAGGGCTAATCTATTTTAATTGTGTTTTTTTTTTTTTTTTTTTTTTAAGAAAGAAAGAAAAAAGCTAAAAGAGAAAATATAGATAAAAACAATGCAATTTTAAAACTGATTTGTTTGACCTTCTCCCTTTCTGAAATGTTTACAGCTTAGGGATGGGGCTGGCAGCGACCGCAATGCTCTCGATACCGCATTCGTCGCTTCCTCTGCGAATTCGGAAGTAACCGTCTTCACCCCAGTTGGTGCCCCAGCTATTCTTGACAATCCAGTACTTCTGTCCAGTCACGTGGCAGCGGCCATATCCCACCAACAGCACTGCATGATTGGTCAGCTCAAAGGGGTTAAAGTGGTCAGTCAGGCCTGTGTGGTGGTAGATGCCCCCCTTGTAGTTCATGAAGTCAGGATAGACCTGTGAATTGATCAGCAAATATTAAGTATTACTAAGGAAATATTCAATATAAGGTCACTTTTTGTCTCTTAAACATGATTTCATTACATTTTTGTTAAATGTGCAGATGGATGCTCCTACTGTTTTTAGTCCACTTATTGCAGAGATTACATTGGCATTTCAACACTCATCCTGCTAATTACCAATTAGTTGGTAATTAGAAATGATCTTTTATTTATTTATTTTTGCATTGCATTAGATAGATAGGTGAGCAAAACGAACAAAAAGCAAAAATTTATTTGGAATTAAACCATTAGGCGATCAGAATGTTGAAAAACTATGGAACAATAAAAACAAATACATTGTTATTTCTTGGATTTTTAACTCCAACGAGGTGTCTTGATGAATTTGAATAAGTAACATACTGTGGAAGTAGGATATTGCTTAGGGAATTGTGGTTTGATACCTCAAAGGCCACTGCCATTGGTCCGTTGTTGACCAGTTCCACTATCATGGCTGCCTCACTGCATCCGCCATAAAACCCACCAACATACTTGTACTCTGCGGTATAAACACGTCTGCAGCTTGGGGAAATGTCACATGGAGAGTCTTTCCCAGCGTATGGAAAGCATGACTCATCCACAATGCCAAAATCTTGGACGTACTTTCCGATCAGATAAGGGAACCCACCATCACAGCCTTAAAAAAGGAGAGAAAATTGTCAAAAACAACATTTTAAGACGTTAATTTCTCAAAGATTTCTCACTCCAAAAGAAAATTGAATGATTTGCTTGAGTTTAGTTTCTGAATTCCTGAAAAGATGATAGCAAAGTAATGGTGGAACATGCATGTCTTTTTCTGATTGCAAGACAAGTACCGCACTTTTCAATTTTCAATCTATACATTTGACATGGACATAAGATGCAGTGTTAATAATATGTATATATATATATATATATATATATAGTATTATTGTCATTCTGTGTCTCTCTCCCCCTCTTCTCTCTCTCTTTCTGCAGGTCTTCCTCTTCTCTCTCTCTTTCTGCAGGTCTTCCATCTCCAGACCCTCATGCTGCACGGGCCTCGGCCTCTGAAACCCAGGGTCCACTGTCAGCACCTTCCTATGCTATTCCCTTTTTTATTAACACCTGCCTATACCGTTCCTTTTTTTATAACAACCTGCTATGCGGTATTATGTATGTATTATAACATATGTATTATATATATTATGTCTGATATGTTTGTATTTGTATAATTTTACTTTGTATTTCTTTGGTTCTATGATTGTATCTGTTCTTTTGATTGTATGTGTTCTCCCTCTCTCGTTTTACTCTCTCTGTCCTCTCTCCCTCTCCTTTTCCTCCTTTACCCAGCTGATTTTCAGCAGGATGGTTCCTCCTTGTAAGCCAGGTCCTGCTCAAGGTTTCTTCCTGTTAAAAGGGAATTTTTCCTTGCCACTGTGCTTACCTGGGGGTTCAGGCTCTGGGTTTCTACCTCTGTAAAGCACCTAGAGACAACTTTTTTGTAAAAGGTGCTATATAAATAAAATTGAATTGAAGTTAATATATTATATGTGTGTGTGTCTATGAAGTAGTACTGCATGTCTGTCTGTCTTTGATCTTTGGAAGATCAAAGTCCCTCTGGGATCTAGAACATCACCAAAATTTAATCATCTGTTCCTTGTCCCATTATCAACATTTCCTGAAAATTCATTAAAATCTTTCTGAGTTATTTTGCTAAAAGGCAGATCAACAGATGAATGGTTAGATAGATAGATGTCGTCTGTCACCTAAACTCCTCCCTTGGCAGAGGTAATGAAATTGATAGGGTCAGTTTTAAACTAACTGGCACTCACCTTGAGAATATTGAGAACAGGAAACCACTTGTTGTGGACTTAAGACAGGACTCTGGCTATTATTGGTGAGTATTCGAAGACGAGCTTCCAGCATTCCCATTGTGGCAAAGCAATAACAGCTACCGCAAGATCCTGAAACCCAGCAGCACAGATTTACACGACTGAACACACAATTATACAACAAAGGCTAACACACAATACAGTGTATAAAAAGACACATAACCCATTTTCCCCTCACTGTCTGACAGTAAACCAGGTTAATTATTTTTGTTTTATATCAGGTGTTATGACTAAACTTATATCTATATGCTAAATGCCATATGCCATCTATCTAAACATGAAACTCATTTTCAATATTTTATATCAGTGATATTTTGGATATACTGTTAAAGCAAGAGGGGAAAGCAGAAAAGACGAATCCTACAAAAAAGGGAACCCTAGGAGTTTTGAGCTCTTACAAAAGTCATAATCCACTTTAAGTTTACTGCAAGCTTCACAGCACTGTATGATGGATTTAGAGGGCTTCTACTGAAACAATCTAGGCCTCTCCAGGCCCTTGAAGCGCTACAGAGGCCCTTCTCAGACACTTAAATAACTACCTGCAATTGCGAGCTGTGCGGCAACACAAAATGAGGGGTTGAAAGTAGCTGCCAAGCTGCTGTTGAGAGTCTGTTTTATGATCTCATGTTTTGTGATAAATCTTAATGTTTGGAAATTTGTGATAAATCTTAATGTTTGGAAATCTCTCCTGTCTGTTTTAAAAATAATTTTTGCCATGCTAACTCAATACCTTTGTATGTGAGCATTCAAATTAAAATTTGAAAAAAATAAATCAATAAATAAAAAATAAAAGAGAAAGTGGCTTTCACCTTGGTTTCGCACAGGGCTGACAAAATTAACTCCCTCAGTGTTCCGCCAGTCCCAGTGTCTGGGCAGAGCTGCTGCCTTCTTTGCTAAATCGGCGGTTACAGTCATCGGATGAACGCGTCTGAAGTCATACAAACAATCACATTTTATTAATTACAACATTTAAAAAATTAAGGACAGTTGTGTTAAAACACAACTCTACCAATGACCCAACAACATGAGAATGTACATTATAAATGTTAGCCTTAGTGTGTAAAACTGTTTTATTTATTCTCTTTGTAAAATATAGTTTTTAATGTGTACAGGAAACATGATTGACACACAGTCTTGAATGATAAAATGGACTGCTCTAACAAATAAAAGTAACACATCGACATCGCAGTGTAACTCTGTCAATTATCAACCTGCCTGGTAAGGAAGCAATTATGACTGCGACTCAAGTTAAGACTGCTACAACAACAACAATAATAACAACAACAACAATAATAACAATAATAATAATAATAATAATAATAATAATGAAATGCTAACTTTACTATGGTGAAACACATCTCTTTTAACCATGTGGCTAAACCAGCGTATACAGTGTGTGTGTGTGTGTGTGTGTGTGTGTGTGTGTGTGTGTGTGTGTGTGTGTGTGTGTGTGTGTGTGTGTGTGTGTGTGAAATACTCACATGGGGATACGCGAAGCGAGCCCCCCTGCTCGGTTGATGAGCTCCATCAGAGTGTAGTTCTCAAGCTCAGGGTAACGCGCGGCCTTCCAGGAGCTCTGGACCTTGTTAATGGCTTCAATGAAGTCCAAATTATGCTTAAATGGCACCTGAAACAACCTGCAGGGAGGGGAAAATACTACTACTGTCGACACCATTTTATTCAAATAATTTTTCTCGACACATACCCATTGTTGAAGACTGGTCTGGAATTTGGTCGCGATGGTACTGATTTCACTTTCTTCCCTACGAAACAGGCCCAGTTGTTCCCAAGGACATCATGAGCCCACCCTGGCAGGGTCTGGTCACAGTAGCTGGTCACCTTGGAGCCTTGTTTACTGTACTACAAGCATAGACGACAGTGAGCTTGATAATTCACACTGAAGTCAGTCATGTGAACATATAAACCTAAATCTGGACAAGTTAACAAGGAAGTAAAACTATAAGTCAGTTGCAACACCTTATGCAATTCATTGTCATGGGACTGAGGAGAGACTGCTCGATTTAGTCATATTTTTTGTTTAATACAATTCATTTAAAAGCCAAATAAAGTAAAACTTGTCATGGTCAGGCCAAAAAATGTACCATATATAACATGAGATAAGTTGAAACACTGCGCAAGACTTGCATATTACCCAGTTCATAGAAAATAAAGACATGAATTTGTTTTTTTTTTTGTTTTTTTTTTTAAGAATGCATTTACCTTAAAGAAGGCAAAGAACTTGTACCCATTGATGACCAACTCAAAACCCTGGTTGTAAATCAGGGTGAAAAACCCAGAATTCCCCAGCTCATCATTGACAACGGACAATTTCTGCAAAGTCACAGTCCATGTGCTTTCCCCTGTAGCTGAGGGAGTGAGACATAACAATGCGTTATGTTTTTGGAATGCAGAACATTATTTCAAAGTGGAAAATTATTTTTAAAAAATTATTTTCATTTTCAGTGTTGCAATATTTTTACACATTCAAAAGCAAACACAGTATACAGACATTACATCTTAAATGCGTGTGTCAGGAATTATTTACCTTCAGCAGAGCAGTTGACGGACTTGTCATGTCCTCCTTTGGACATCTGCAGCACCCATGTCCCCAGCAGGTCTTCATAGGTGCAGTTTGCCGGTGTGTCACCCCAAGACCCTTCGATCATAAACAACAACAAACAAAGAAGAGCGACACTCAACTTCATCCTCATACGCAGCGTAACTTCAGCCCACCAAAAGAACACGGAGAAGCGCAGGCCGCCCGCTTATTTTTGCGATTAATTCGTTTGATTTCCTGTTCGCTTAAAGTATCAACCTTTCTTTTGTAACAAAGACTAGGAACTAACTTGTACGGTCAAGATGCTACGCCGAATCTGGCGCATCTCTTTACGCATGCGCCCGATTAGCTAACTGCTTAGCTAATGTTGAGGGAGTCAAAGCGTCCAAAATATCAATTTTACATACACGAAGAGGATATATGACAGACATATAAACTCTAAGCAGACGTTACTTATACTATTGTGATATCTACGTCTGCAGTTTCGCCTATCCCTCACCTATTTGTAACGAAAAAGGAAGTACATGTCATTGTTTATCTCGACGTCGTCTTTTCTCTTCTCTTTTTGCTTTCTGTTTCTTTCTTTCTGACACAAGACCCAGTAAACATGGACATCAGACAAGTAGAAACCACAAAATACGAAGTTTATCTCTGATTTTAACTCTCATAGAAAATTCCAAGAAAAAAGACATGAAAGTCTGAAAAAAAAACGCTGATACGTATATTTCATTGATTTGGATTTCAAATGTGACGAGAAGAGGAAGTCGACAAGCCGCATAAGAAACGGAGAGCGGTAGCTCAAATTCTTCCATTGATAACGACGCCTGCAGCTGAGCCCGAGAGAGCGAGAAAAAAAATAAAATAATGTATTGTGTTTTATAGCTAATTGTGGTATATGATTGTTTAATACATTAATCAAACAGGACATGAGGAAAACATTTTAACACAAACTGACAAAACACACAGATTTATGAGAACATAATTAATGCTGTTTGGCATCCTTCCATTTTTTCTTTTGAAGGTTGCAATGTCTTTCTAAAATATTCTAGACTTCAACCAATAACCCAGAGTGCCACGTCATCAGACCAAAGTGATTTATCCACAGTTTGTTCTACCTGTTTAAAAAAAGTTATCACATACATTAAAAACCTCGCGCTACCAGCACTACTCTGCAGAATTAGCTTTTACATCTGGATACTTACTGGAATACTCCAAACCAAGTTAAGTTAAAACATTCCACCCGATGATAAATCTAATGCACAGCTGTGCATCTGTTGCAGGCAAAACAATTTTTATTATTATTATTATTATTTTTTTTTTTTTTTAAGTGCAATAACTTATTGCGTTATCGGCAAAATCTTATTACCTCACTGACCTCACTCCACATTCTGCCATTTTAGGCATCTGAGCTGTAGAGGAATGTTAAGATAAGATATCCTTTATTTGTCCCACAGTGGAAATTTTACATTGTTACAGCAGCAGAACTCTATTTACAAGTTATATATTCATAAAATGAGCATCACTAAAAATAGTATATTTTTTGTATTATAGAAAAATACAAAGCAGCAAATAGAACGATATATCTATACGATAGATATAACACAAGTCTGCCCGAGTATCTAAAATGTGACACAAATGTACTGCACGTAATAACTATTATACATTATGGTGTAGTACATGTGAAAGTCTCACACAGAATGTTGCAGTTCAGTTAAGTGGCCTACAGAGCACAGTGCTAAAGTCTGATAGCTGCTGGAAGAAAAAGACCTGCGTTGTTGCTCCTTTGCACACTAAGGATGTTTGAGTCGGTCAGTCAAGGAGCTCTCCAGTGCTGTCAGTTTGTTCTACATGGGGTGCGGAGTATCTGCATCATGGATGATGGTTTAGCTATTATCCTCCACTCAGTCCCTGGGTCGAGGTGGACATCCATGGACACAGGTGGCCCGTCTGATCAGCTTATGCTGTTCCCAACTTTCTACTATCTTGCAATAAGCATTGCATTCTCTTATAGTCTAATAATTTAATATTACTTTTTTTTTTCAATTATCATATTCCTGATAAAAGTCTGACCAATCATTGTCAAGGTATTGGATTTGAGTGACAAATATGAGAGTACCTCACAAGCAGTTGTTGTAAAAATCTGGGGTCCGGGCGTGTTCGTCAAAGAATTTACAGGAAACCACAACTGTCAAGCAAGATTTATTCAGCACAATCATGGTCTCCCTGCAACACTGTGGCAACTCACACAGACCCGCGGAGGGGCAGGGGAGCCAATCAGCAAGATCGATCGCGGACTCTTTTACTACACCGGAGCAACTCTCACGGTCCCACGTAGGAGCAAAAGAGTGCCTCTTCTTCCACGTACAGGTCTCTTGAATACTTGACGCCCCTTCGGCGTATCTGCTAATTACGTGAAGACCATGCAGCATTGACGCAAGAACGCATGATAGGCACCGCTGTGTATGGTCTATCGCGAGTGATCCACGACTCCGTATGTGATTGTCCTTGGCGAAGTAAGATATGCGGAGGTCACGTAGACACAGGACAGAAAAATACAGGCTTGTATGATTACATGTACATCAACAATATAAAACAAATCTTCATTTTGCTACATTCCCCCTGTTGGCCTCTGAAAAGAGGACATATTAAAGATCAAACGCAGACATAGGCAGGTCATCTTCATACGGTTCCGGGGCTGATGGATTGGATGGCAGAAGTGGCATCATCATAACTGTTTTAGACTGAGAGCCTTTCTCAATGGTAGAAGAGATGAAACGTACAGACAGAGCGCGAATACAAGGAACATAACAGCAACCACAAGTAAGAATTATAGCCAAAAATGAAGCAATAGAAGTCAACAGAGCAATAATAAAGTTTTCCATTTGCCAAAAGCTCCGGTTTTACAATATCCATCCATCCATCCATCCATCCATCCATCCATCTTCTTCCACTTATCCGGGGTCGGGTCGCGGGGGCAGCAGCCTAAGCAGGGAAGCACAGACTTCCCTCTCCCCAGCCATTTCGTCCAGCTCTTCCGGAGGGATCCCAAGGCGTTCCCAGGCCAGCCTAGAGACATAGTCCTTCCAGCGTGTCCTGGGTCTTCCCAGGGGCCTCCTACCGGAGTGACGTGCCCTGAACGCCTCACCAGGGAGGCGTCCAGGAGGCATCCTTACTAGGTGCCCGAGCCACCTCATCTGACTCCTCTCAATGCGGAGGAGCAGCGGCTCTACTCCGAGCTCCTCCCGGATGGCAGAGCTTCTCACCCTATCTCTAAGGGAGAGCCCAGCCACCCCACGGAGGAAACTCATTTCGGCTGCTTGTACCCGCGATCTCGTTCTTTCGGTCACTACCGAAAGCTCATGACCATAGGTGAGGGTAGGAACGAAGATCGACCGGTAAATCGAGAGCTTTGCCTTTCGGCTCAGCTCTCTCTTCACCACAACGGAACGGTGCAGAGTCCGCATTACTGCAGACGCCGCACCGATCCACCTGTCGATCTCCCGCTCCATTCTTCCCTCACTCGTGAACAAGACCCCGAGGTACTTGAACTCCTCCACTTGGGGGAGGATCCCCTCCCCAACCCGGAGGAGGCACTCCACCTTTTTCAGGCTGAGGACCATGGCCTCAGATTTGGGGGAGCTGATTCTCATCCTGGCCGCTTCGCACTCGGTTGTGAACCGGTCCAGCGAGAGTTGGAGGTCACGGACTGATGAAGCCAACAGGACCACATCATCTGCAAAAAGCAGATACCCGATCCCGAGGCCACCAAACCGGACCCCCTCAACACCACGCCTAGAAATTCTGTCCATAAAAGTTATGAACAGAATCGGTGACAAAGGGCAGCCCTGGCGGAGTCCAAGCCCCACCGGAAATGAGTTCGACTTACTACCGGCGATGCGGACCAAGCCCGACACAGGGGGCCCGACACCCCATACACCCGGAGAACCCCCCACAGGACTCCCCGAGGCACGCGGTCGAATGCCTTCTCCAGATCCACAAAACACATGTAGACTGGTTGGGCAAACTCCCACGCACCCTCAAGGACCCTGCTGAGGGTATAGAGCTGGTCCACAGTTCCACGTCCAGGACGAAAACCGCACTGCTCCTCTTGAATCTGAGGTTCAACTATCCGACGGACCCTTCTCTCCAGGACCCCCGACCTTGCCAGGGAGGCTGAGGAGTGTGATCCCCCTATAGTTGGAACACACCCTCCGGTCCCCCTTCTTAAAAGAGGGACCACCACCCCGGTCTGCCAATCCAGTGGTACCTCCCCCAATGTCCACGCGACATTGCAGAGTCGTGTCAACCACAACAGCCCTACAACGTCCAGAGCCCTAAAGAACTCCGGACGGATCTCGTCCACCCCCGGGGCCCTGCCACCGAGGAGTTTCTCAACAACCTCGGCTACCTCGACCCCGGAGATAAGAGAACCCGCCTCCGACTCCCCAGGCCCTGCTTCCTCACTGGAAGGCATGTCGGTGGGATTGAGAAGGTCTTTGAAGTATTCCTTCCACCGATCCACAACGTCCCGAGTCGAGGTCAGCAGCACACCATCCCCACCGTACACAGTGTTGACAATGCACTGCTTCCCCCTCCTCAGGCGCTGGATGGTGGTCCAGAACCTTTTCGAAGCCGTCCGGAAGTCGTTCTCGGCCGGATCTTTGCCTCAGCGACCGCTGCAGCCGCAACCCTCTTGGCTCGCCGGTACCCGTCTGCTGCCTCGGGAGTCCCACAGGCCAAAAAGGCCCGGTACGACTCCTTCTTCAGCTTGACGGCATCCCTCACCGCCGGTGTCCACCAGCGGGTTCGGGTGTTGCCGCCACGACAGGCACCGACCACCTTGCGGCCACAGCACCGGACGGCCGCCTCCACAATGGAGGCACGGAACATGGTCCACTCGGACTCAATGTCCCCCACCTCCTCCGGGACATGGGTGAAGCTCTCCCAGAGGTGGGAGTTGAAGCTCCGCCTGACAGGAGATTCTGCCAGGCGTTCCCAGCAGACCCTCACAATACGCTTGGGCCTGCCGGGCCTGTCCGGCATCCTCCCCCACCAACGAAGCCAACTCACCACCAGGTGGTGATCAGTTGACAGCTCCGCCCCTCTCTTCACCCGAGTGTCCAGAACATGCGGCCGCAAGTCCGAGGACACGACTACAAAGTCGATCATCGAACTGCGGCCCAGGGTGTCCTGGTGCCAAGTGCACATATGGACACCCTTATGTCTGAACATGGTGTTCGTTATGGACAATCTGTGCCGAGCACAGAAGTCCAACAACAGAACACCACTCGGGTTCAGATCAGGGGGGCCATTCCTCCCAATCACGCCCCTCCAGGTCTCACTGTCACTGCCGACGTGAGCATTGAAGTCACCCAGGAGGACGAGGGAACCCCCAGAAGGAGCACTCTCTAGTAGTCCCTCTAGGGACTCCAAAAAGGGTGGATACGCTGAACTGCTGTTGGGGCCATAGGCACAAACAACAGTCAGGATCCGTCCCCCCACCCGAAGGCGGAGGGAGGCTACCCTCTCGCCCACCGGGGTAAACTCCAACATACAGGCACTAAGCCGGGGGGCGACAAGAATCGCCACCCCTGCCCGCCGCCTCTCCCCATCGGCGACTCCAGAGTAGAAGAGAGTCCAACCCCTCTCGAGAAGGCTGGTTCCAGAGCCCTTGCTATGCGTCGAGGTGAGGCCGACTATATCTAATCGGAATTTCTCAACCTCGCGCACCAGCTCAGGCTCCTTCCCCATCAGAGAGGTGACGTTCCACGTCCCTAGAGCTAGCTTCTGCAGCCGGGGATCGGACCGCCAAGGTCCCCGCCTTCGGCTGCCACCCAAATCACACAGCACCCGACCCCTTTGGCCCCTCCTGCAGGTGGTGAGCCCCTGGAAGGGGGTCCCACGTCATTCCTTCGGGCTATGCCCGGCCAGGCCCCATGGGCAAAGGCCCAGCCACCAGGTGCTCGCCAGCGTGCCCCACCCCCAGGCCTGGCTCCAGGGGGGGGCCCCGGTGACCCGCGTCTGGGCAAGGGAGACCCGGCACCAAATATTTTATTCATCATAAGGGGTCGTTTTGGGCTGCGCTTTGTCTGGTCCCTCACCTAGGACCTGTTTGCCATGGTGTGCCCTACCAGGGGCATAAAGCCCCAGACAACTGAGCTCCCAGGATCATAGGGACACGCAAACCCCTCCACCACGATAAGGTGGCAGCCCAGGAGGGGGAGATTAATTCACTGAGGGTTAATTGAGTGAAATCTGAGACAAAAACTAAAGGTATGTTAACAGAATCTACTAATTGGGGTTTTACCCCGGTGATGTTGCCAGTTTTTTCTGTCACTAGTGCAGGGTCATGAAAATTTAGTCCAACAAGGCCGAAAGCATCTTTTCCAGTTAGGCTCACACCCAATGCCAAATGCATAGATGAATTGCTAGTGGGAAACATCGTTCTGGCTAATAGGTCCGATAACATAATGGGATTCGTTTGGTCGTTACTCCATCCTCGGGTAAGGGTCAAACTAGTTTAGAATTCTTTCCAGGGACTGTAATATTTAGGTGTGACATAATAACTCTTGTGTGGTCCAGACATAGTGTACACATAGGACCAATCGGGACACCAAGGGCCATAATATGAGGGACCTACTGCCACAAAATTGAACAAGTAAACATCATATCCCCTCCAACTGCCAATATCTGATCCACAATCAATAACAGAGTAAAGGTCAAAAGTAAATGTAGCTGTATAGTTTAACTGTAAAGCACGACTAGTAGCACAAATAGAGTAGTCCTGACTGCCCATTGCTGATCGTTTCATCCGGCGCCGCACTAAGGTTGAATTAAGGTGAACAGAGCGGTTTCCACAAACCAGCGATTTTTGAATGTGAGTAGTGAGCTTATTAGTGGCAAACAAGGCAACGAGAACAATGAAAACAATTAGCATAGCTATCCAAAAACAACAATTGAGACATTGTTTCTTCAATGTAGGACGGATCCTCCTTCGTTCCTGCCGTGGCGGTCGGGGTGTCTCGTCCTCTGATGATGATTCCTCTTCCGGGAATGGATCGATGTATCGGGTGATCCCCTGTGTGGGAGCCATCGTTGCAGGGAGAGGTTACTAGCACTTCACCTGTTACGCGTTGGGGGTATCTGACGTCGCAGTCCCCTTTTCCTCTGATGTTTTAGGCACTCTGGCACACTGTGACAGATGAAACCACGTGGATCCTTTCCCTTCAAGGCGAACAGCTGTGGTGGTCTTTGAAGTGACATGGTGTGGCCCTGTCCAATGGGGTTCCTGCCACTTCCTCTTGAAGACCTTCAGCAGGAGGAATTCTTCTCCTGCTAGCTCTGGTCTCTCCTCTGTCAAGGGTGGAACCTGGAGAGAAAGACTGATAGCCATATGTTTAAGAATTTTGTACATTACCTTTGGGTTGCAAGTTATGAACGGTCCAACGGCGCCCCAGGGTCCTGAGAAGGGACGTCCGTGTTGGAGCTCAAATGGAGTGAACCCTGTTTGACGGTTCACCGAATATCTTATGGTCATAAGGACCAATGGCAATGCATCAATCCAATTGAGGCCAGTTGAGGCCATTGTTTTAGCCAATTTAGTTTTGATGTGTTGAGTCATTCTTTCCACCTTACCCTGTGACTGGGGGTGGTAAACTGTGCCTTTTTAGATAATTTTTTTCATTTGTTCAATCTGCATTTGTGTGAGTGATTGCTGTAATGCAAGCTGTGACGCAGCTTGTTGTCGTTCTTTGGTGATCTATCTAATAGAGTGACCAGACATTGTAACCATTGGGCCCATGGAGCACCAGGAATCATAGGATTATCAAGCATTTGTTGTTTAACTGGTGTAGGCAAACCTGCCATAAGTTTTTCCTTCATCATTACCATTGTGGGTGTACCATCAGTCGGAGGCTCACCTGTAACTCCGATCCACTTACTTCTTCCCGTGTGTGGAGCCATGCCTCAGGGGTGGTTCTCTCCTCGGTCTTCCATGGATGTTAAAAGGATGCAAGCGCTGCAGCACTGACAGGAAACCTAGCTCGCATAGCAGCAAAGAAATTCTCAACATGGTCAGTAACAGGCACAGAAGATGGCACATTCTCAGTTCGAGCTGCTGCTTCAATCTGGCTCAATGTGTGGTGTCCTACACAGGTGGCTACAATAGCTCGCATGTCTCCCATGGCCAGTAACACCCCTTGTGTGTGGCCTTTTAAGGCTTGAATCCAGGGACTGGCCCCATTAGGGAGAGGTGGTAATTCATGTAATGTCGCCCAATTGCCATGGTTTATATGTTGGATTTACAGCACCTGGGGTGGCCACTAGAGGGAGCTGGAGCACTGGTTCCGCTCCTGTGACCTGTGCTTGGGAGCGCGTGAAAGGAACAGAATGATAACCGTCATTTCCTGGTGTGGAGTGAATGGAGAGTGTAGACTGTGGTGGCGTCGGGATGGAAGTCAGGAACGATTGACCTGGTTCCCCCTGTTGAGGTGTCATAGGTTACGTGTGAGAAGACGTGTGGGATGCACCTTCTTGTGGTTGTGTCTGGAATTGTAAATTACGCAGCTGTGTTTCCAATTCTGCCATACGCTTAGACATGTCCTCAGCGGGACGCAATAAGTCTGCTGCCATCTGTCTTTGCCGTTTAACCCAGCCATCATCTTCCTGTGTTGAAGTGTTTTTTATTGCAAAAGGGTTCAACGCTGAAAGTGCCAGGACAGATGCTGAAGCTGACGATTGCGTCTGACTTCCTTGTCCACCACTGCTCCATGAGCTTCAAATTCCACATTCCCACCAGCCAATTGTACTGTGCCTCCTGCTATTACTGGATATAATGCTGCCCCACCCAATACGGTGGAGGTGACTGCCCTGTGCCCAGCTCTTTAGTCACACTTTTTCCTTCTTTGTCTTTACGCCATTTATTCGCTGCGCGCGTAGTCATACACACATCTCTCAACGCTTGCGCCATGCATTTCAGCCTATCTGCCTTCTCCGCTTTACTTTCCCACTTCTTTCTTTTCAGCACACTCGCTGTCCCTTCCATAATCTCTGTTTCCTCCTTTTTCACTTTCTGCTCCACAATAATCTGTAACAACTGCACCAACAGTTGATCTTCACCCAACTTTCCCAGGCTCACTTCAAACTCGATCGAAAATTCTGCTTGTTTTTTAAGTACTTCTTTTTTTTCTTTTTCTGGCGTCCGTGCCAATTAAGAAAAATTTCTATTGCTACTTTCTTCCCGGGCGCGCCGATTTTTAATTAGATATTTTTAAAGAAAGGAAAAATATACTATTATTATTATTATTATTATTATTATTATTATTATTATTATTATTATTATTATTATTATTATTAATACTCTCTCTACAGTGCACTCTTCAGGTCCTCTCCGAGGCCTGGATAACCAAGGCAGTCAGCAACTCTGACCCCGAGCACTCCTTCCGGCCACAACCCAGAAGTGAGCACTGAGTTGCTTCGCAGTTCACGCGTTTCCCACACAATTTGAAATATACATTTAAACACAGCGATCAGTCCTCCACCACAAAATGCACTTTCGATAAAACAGGTAGTGCTTACTTTTAATCTATGTTGTCCGGACAATCTAAGAGTTGTGGGGAAGGAGAAGATCAGCCGTCCACGCCGTCACCCACGCCGGAGTAACGTCGCTTCGTGGTCGCCAATTGTTGTAAAAATCTGGGGTCTGGGCGTGTTCGTCAAAGAACTTACAGGAAACCACAACTGTCAAGCAAGATTTATTCAGCACAATCATGGTCTCCCTGCAACACTGTGGCAACTCACACAGACCCGTGGAGGGGCAGGGGAGCCAATCAGCACAATCGATCGCGGACTCTTTTACTACACCGGAGCAACTCTCACAGTCCCACGTAGGGGCAAAAGAGTGCCTCTTCTTCCACGTACAGGTCTCTTGAATACTTGACACCCCTTCGGCATATCTGCTAATTATGTGAAGACCATGCAGCATTGACGCAAGAACGCATGATCGGCGCCACTGTGTATGGTCTATCGCGAGGGATCCACGACTCCGTATGTGATTGTCCTTGGCGAAGTAAGATATGCGGAGGTCACATAGACACAGGACATAAAAATACAGCCTTGTATGATTACATGTACATCAACAATATAAAACAAATCTTCATTTTGCTATAAAGTATGATGTCATCAAAAGTAGCGGGAAGTCACCACAGAGTGGTGGAGCAGACTTGGTGGTTATCCAAAATTAGATCTGTCTGTGTCAACTGGACTGAAAGGTTTCTTTGAAAACGTTTCGCCCTCTCTAAGTTTGCTGGGGCAGAGCTTGAAAAGAAAAGCGGACACTTTTGAGGACAGTCAAGTATGTGTGCTGGCCAGAGAAGATCGCTGGTTTGAGAGGGGTGTCAAGGAAGCCATCCACGTCAAGTTGGAAAAACCATCTTTAAACAGAGGTGGTGGACCAAGGCACTTTCTGTCACCCACGTACAATGCAGTCCTCCACTCTTTTCGTCAGCAATCCAAACGTTCACACCATTTGATGAGACCTGGTGACTCATTAACATGTGACCCAACAGACAAAGGGGAAGCACCCCAACCAAAACTAGGTGAACGACCCTGCCAAAGACTCTCAGGTGACCACCCGGGCCATTAACATGCTGATGGTCCACAGGGCTATATTTTCAAGCTCTGCCCCAGCAAACTTAGAACTGAAGAAGCTCTCTGGAGAGAGGGCGAAACGTTTTCAAAGAAATCTTTCAGTCCAGTTGACACAGAGAAATCTAATTTTGGATAACTATGACCTGGATGAGTGAGAATCTACACAGACGACTTGGTGGTTGTTAACATTATTCTCGCCCATCCAGCGGTTCTGTTAATAAAGTCGGAACTCCTGTGGAAATCCTGAAATAGCATATCAAAATACAGTTTATTTGACAATGATATTATAAATTGAATAAAATATTGAATATGAGTAAAATGATTGGCTGAGCATCCTGGCTATCATCTGTCACCACCTCCCTTCCAGTTGCCTACCGTTTTCACCTCTTGTAATTCATACATCTCTCTATCAGAGCAGCAAAACAGTCTGTGAGAGATAGCAAGGCAAAGAGCTGACATTGAATGACCAAGGAGAGCCGCTAATTCCACCCCCAGATGCTCGCACAGGGAAATGATCAGCAAAACCAACCATTATTTTAAGCGTTAGTATTAGAAGTCACAGTTTTAGTTCAATCATTATGGACAGTGACTGTGTTATCCTATCAATTCAATTCAGTTCAATTCAATTTTATTTATATAGCTCCTTTTACAAAGAAAGTTGTCTCTAGGTGCTTTGCAGACGTAGAAACCCAGAGCCTGAACCCCCGGGTAAGAACAGTGGCAAGGAAAAACTCCCTTTTAAAGGAAGAAATCTTGAGCAGGACGAGGCTTACAAGGAGGAACCATCCTGCTGAAAGTCAACTGGGTAAAGGAGGAAAAGAAGAGAGAGTCAGGATAGAGAGAATAAAGAGAGAGAGGGAGAACAGATACAATCATAAGAACAGATACAATCATAGAGTCATAGAAATACAAACAAAATACAATCATAGACATACAAACATATCAGATATAATATATATAATACATATATACATAATACCGCA
Source organism: Pao palembangensis (assembly GCA_015343265.1). Taxonomy (NCBI): domain Eukaryota; kingdom Metazoa; phylum Chordata; class Actinopteri; order Tetraodontiformes; family Tetraodontidae; genus Pao; species Pao palembangensis. The sequence continues at coordinate 4,262,875 of CM027091.1, read as the reverse complement.
TAGCAGGTTGTTATAAAGAGAGGAACGGTATAGGCAGGTTTTAATAAAAAAGGCAATAGCATAGGCAGGTGCTGACAATGGACCCTGGGTTTGTCAGAGGCTGAGGTCTGTGTAGCACAAAGGTCTGGAGATGGAAGACCTGCAGAAAGAGAGAGAGAGAGAAGAGGGGGAGAGTGTTAAGAATCGATTCGGGGCCGGATCCAGGCGCAGGACAGATCAGACAAAACACGAATTGTGACAAAGGATAGCTGCTTTAATGCAGAACTCAACCAAAATGTGCCTTGCACACTGACGCGACAAACAAAAGGCGCTCCAACGGAGGATGGATCTGGAACATAAAGCGGATCCCTGTCAACGGGATGAGGCGACTTCGGGAGGGCCATGAGGGTACGTCGCAACACGGGCCAGGACAAGGACATGAGGAATATCCGGAGACCATAGGCGAGTGACGAGACGATCCGACGCCGGTGGCCAGGTGTCGGAGGCTTAAATCAGTCATTGATGGGAGATCAGCAACAGCTGCCCGTCACCGGCTGGGACTGGGTCGCCTGCGCCCTCTGGTGGAAAAGGCAGAGTATCATCAGACATTTTAGACTCACACCACGGGCCGGCCGAGCCGGCTCCTAACAGAGAGAGACTATCCTAGCCCCACAAGAGTCAACAAGTCATGGAAATAACATGGCATTGTTTATGGTCATATTTGAGTGTCTTTGAAGCTCCAACTTTAGGGTTAATGATGGATTAAAACATTTTTGCCAAGTCCTTTTGCTTTCATCCTTGTCCAATGGATCCTCCTTTAAAGCCTTGTTCACACAATGATTTTAGGCATTTGAGATGACTCACCAAAATCGGGGTGAGTCACTAATCTGCCTGGCGACTGAGTTTACGTACCTCAAAGACCCGAGTAATGACCCTGCCGACGCCCCGTGCAGAGTCGCAGGTGCAAAACTGGATATCAAACCTGGTAGATATCCAGCTGGGTCGTAGTGACGTAGAATAAGCTACAGCTAATGAGAGCAGACATGGGTGTTGCCGCAAAATAAGGAAGTCAAAAGGAGCAGTACAGCAGCTGCAGCAGATCAGAGCAACAAGAAACAACAGAAGATAGAAAAATGGTTTTCCGAGGTCAGTGGACAACAGGAGACCCTGACTCAGCAACTGTCCGCACCATTACCCCACTCCACACCAACTTCAGTTGCACCAATCTGCACTGTCCACTGCCCCAATACAAACCGAACAAAGGTTTTCATCAAGACTGTATAGTTTTCGCCCCGATGTTGAAACCATTTAAAGTTGTGTTGTCCTCTCATCCATTTTTTTGTAAATTCAAATATTTGAGTTGTACATAGTCGTTTTGTAGTTTTAATAAAGGTGTGCTTGAAAAAAGTCATCTTCTTGAGTACTGTGTTTTTCGGACTATAAGTCCTACCAGAGTCGAATCAGTCAAAAAGTGTCTCATGAATAACAAAAATAACATTATTATATATATTGCACTGTACTATAAGTGGCATTTTGGGAGGAGGGCTTTATTTTACAAAATCCAGGACCAACAACAGACATTTCATCACATTTCATCTGTAAGGGCAAGTTACAATAATAACAGTAGAATAAAGAACAACAGGCTCGCGCGTTGTGCCCACGTACTTCACGCGTCAGTCCTGGTTTGAAAACTGGCAACACAGTTGGTCATGCCTCCTGACGGAGAGAATCGAGTGTGAACACTCCCATCGCCGACGAGTCTCGTGGTGTGAACACCCAATACCCCGGCGCCTCACTGACTCAAAAAAGTCGTGTAGTGTGAACAAGGCTTAAGAAAACCAAATATATTTATTTCAGTTACACGGCTTGGGAAGAGTCTTGATAAATTCACACCGCCCTGGAGGTCAGCATTTGTTTTCATTTATTCGCTCTAGAATTGTCAGTTATCAAGTAACGGTGAAGCGATAAAAGGGAATATTGATTGAATGGGTGAGCCATTTACCATTTCACTGCACCATATGTTCGTACTTAGACTTGAATAATTTAATCTTTGCGACAAGCATATGCTACCAGCAGGACTAGACAGGTAGACTGAGAGGTCTAATCAGTTGGTCAAAGGACTCAGGACCAAAAAATAGATGGCGAGGATCTCTTTTGCGTACCCCTGTCTGTCTGTCCAATGTAGGCAGGGTACGGTAGGCTATTTTTTCCCTCATTGCACACAAAAAGTTTAATAATAGGGCTTTCAGAAAACCTGCTGTTAGGAGCCGGCACGGCCTGTCCGTGCTGATTGTTTTGACCTCATTTTGCCTTCTCCCCCCAGAGGGCGCAGGTGACCCAGCCTCAGCCGGTGACAAGCTTTTGCTGATCCTTCATCAGCAGCTGATTTAAGCCTCTGACACCTGGCCACTGGTGTCGGATCATCAGTTCATCCGCATGGTAGTACCAGTTGATTCACTGTGCCCTTGTCTCTGCATTGGCCCGTGTTCTGACTTTCCTTTGCGGTTCTTCCCGAGGTCGCCACGTCCCGTCGAGGGGGATTCACCTTCAGTTCCCGCCCGTCGCAGTGCATGCACCGTTCTCCGTCCTGCCCGCCGACGGTTAATTTTGTTTCCGTTCGATCCTCCATTGGAGCGCCATTTGTTCGTTTCATTCCTGTGCAGGACACCTTGTTTGAGTTGTAGATTAAAGAGTGAGCTTTCCTTGTAACCTGTGTTGTGTCTGATCTGTCCTGCGCCTGGATCCAGTCTGAATTGTTTCCTAACAGAACGATCCAACCAGCATGGATCCAGCAGAACAGCACAGACATGCACTGTCAGCCCAAGGCGCGATGCTCGGCAGTCACGAGCAGGCGCTCACTGTTTTATCACACAACATCGTGTGCCTCACCCAGGCTATCCACGAGTTGGTAACGCAGCCGGAGTCCCCGATGCCTTCGACTGCCAACGCGCACTCGCCTCCCCGCGACTCCCTACGCCTGCGATCCCGAGCCGTTCGACGGCGATCTCGAGAAATACCGGGGGTTTATACTACAATGTTGGCTTGTGTTCTCCCAGCGACCACTCGTGTTCACCTCGGACGCGGCAAAGATTAATTATATCATCGGGCTGTTGCGGGGAAAGGCTCTAGCCTGGGCTCAAGCGTCCTGTGGGCGCACCCACCTGAACATGCTGGAGTTCGGTGCGTTCGTTAGGCGGTTTGAGCGCGTTTTGACCGGCCGAACCGCCTGGGGGACACGTCGGACCGGCTGTTCTCAATCCAGCAGGGCTCACACTCGGTGGCCGAGTACGCGATCGAGTTTGGCATGCTGGCAGAGGAGACCAGGTGGAACGAGCCTGCCCTGCTGAGCGCATTCCGTCGCGGGCTGAGCAACTTGGTGCACAACGCGCTCATTGGAATTCCGCGACCGAGAGAGTTGAGGAACTGATAGACCGCGCAATCAAGATCGACAATCATCAGCATGAGCGACGACGAGAGCGTTCCTTCCGGCGCTAGTCCTGCCGTCCTCGCTCGGGTACGTTCTTTTAGGCTTGCGAATCATTACCGTTGTCCCTGTAGGTGGACTCGGGCGCGGACGATTAGTTTTCCAAAATTAGATCTCTCTGTGTCAACTGGACTGAAAGGTTTCCTTGAAAACGTTTCGCCCTCTCTCCAGAGAGCTTCTTCAGTTCTAAGTTTGCTGGGGCAGAGCTTGAAAATATAGCCCTGTGGACCATCGGCATGTTAATGGCCCGGGTGGTCACCTGAGAGTCCTTGGCAGGGTGTTTGGCAGGGTCGTTCACCTAGTTTCGGTTGGGGTGCTTCCCCTTTGTCTGTTCGGTCACATGTTAATGAGTCACCAGGTCTCGTCAAACGGTGTGAACGTTTTGATTGCTGACGAAAAGAATGGAGAACTGCATTGTACGTGGGTGACAGAAAGTGCCTTAGTCCACCACCTCTGTTTAAAGATGGTTTTTCCAACTTGACGTGGATGGCTTCCTTGACACCCCTCTCAAACCAGCAATCTTCTCTGGCCAGCACACGTACTTGACTGTCCTCAAAGGAGTGTCCGCTTGCATGCTGGACCTCTGTTTGAACACCACCTACTTTCAATACAGAGAGGGCTTCTACAGGCAGAAACATGGTTGTGCCATGGGTTCACCAGTGTCTCCCATAGTTGCCAATCTCTACATGGAGGAGGTTGAAACCAGGCTTACCTCCACCACATGGCCATTCTCGTGGACGACGGAAGCAGAGACGGCATTTACCAGGCTGAAGGTGCTGTTCACCATGGCACCCATCCTCACTTACCCAGACCCCAGCCACCAATTCACAGTGGAGGTCGACGCCTCGGAGGTTGGAGTGGGTGCAGTGCTCTCGCTCTCTGATACGGGGCCGTCCGCTCCCTGTATGACCGGTGTCAGAGCTTGGTCCGCATTGCTGGTAGTAAGTCGAACTCATTTCCGGTGAAGGTTGGACTCCGCCAGGGGGTCCTCCCCCAAGTGGAGGAGTTCAAGTACCTCGTTGCTCACCGGTCCGTTGTGGTGAAGAGAGAGCTGAGCCAAAAGGCGAAGCTCTCGATTTACCGGTCGGTCTTCACTCCTACCCTCACCTATGGTCATGAGCTTTGGGTAGTGACCGAAAGAACGAGGTCGCGGGTACAAGCGGCCGAAATGAGTTTCCTTCGCAGGGTGGCTGGGCTCTCCCTTAGAGACAGGGTGAGAAGCTCTGCCATGCGGGAGGAGCTCGGAGTAGAGCCGCTGCTCCTCCGCATTGAGAAGAGCCAGATGAGGTGGCTCGGGCACCTAGTAAGGATGCCTCCCGGACGCCTCCGTGGTGAGGTGTTCAGGGCACGTCCCTCCGGTAGGAGGCCCCTGGGAAGGCCCAGGACACGCTGGAGGGACTATGTCTCTCGGCTGGCCTGGGAACGCCTCGGGATCCCACCGGAAGAGCTGGACGAAGTGGCTGGGGAGAGGGAAGGGCTTCCCTGCTTAGGCTGCTGCCCCCGTGACCCGACCCCGGATAAGCGGTAGAAAATGGATGAATGGATGGCAGTGCTCTCGCAACGGGGCGAGAGTGAGCACAAGCTGCACCCGTGTGCGTTTTTCAGCCACCGGCTGACTGCTGCCGAGAGGAACTATGACGTGGGGAACCGGGAGCTCCTGGCCCTGGTGTTGGCACTCCAGGAGTGGAGGCACTGGGTGGAGGGGTCCGCCCAACCATTCGTGGTGTGGATGGACCACAAGAACCTGGCCTACATACAGAGCGCAAAATGGCTGAACCCAAGGCAGGCGCAGTGGGTGCTTTTTCTCAGCCTTTTCGAGTTTACGCTCACATATCGGCCGCGTTCTAAGAATGTCAAACCAGACACGCTGTCTCGACAATTCATACCAGCATACCAACCAGAGTGTAGAGAGCGCGCTCAGATGCATAACGGCCAGACACCCCATGACCTGGAGCTCCTGGCTGCCGTGGGTGGAATATGCCCACGGGTTGGGCTATCAACCGACGCTCTTCGACCACCAGGAGGAGGAAGCGGCGGCCCCCTCCATCAAGTCCAGCCTACGCTGCGGCAGGCGAGAGTGGAGACAGGTGCGTGCCTCCCTCTTACGCTCCTCCTCCTAGCCCAGAGGCAAGCGAACCGCCGCAGAGCACCCCCACCGGTGTACCAACCAGGCCAGAAGGTTTGGCTGTCGGCTAGGAACCTGCCACTCCAGATTGAATCCCGGAAGCTGGCGCCGCATTTCGTGGGACCGTTCGAGGTGGAGTGGATGGTCAACCCGGCAGTGGTGCGGCTGAAGTTGCCAGCTTCCCTGAGGACTAACCACATCTCATGGGTCAAGCCAGCCAGGGAGTCAGAGCTGTCGCCACCCACCAAGGCCCCCCCCTCGGCACGGGTCATCGACGGAGCCCCTGCCTACACCGTCCGGTGTCAGGGTGTGCTCATTGAATGGGGGGGGGGGTACTGTTAGGAGCCATGCTGTTTTGTTTTGACCTCACTCTGCCTTTCCCCCCAGAGGGCGCAGGTGACCCAGCCTCAGCTGGTGACAAGCAGCTGTTGCTGATCCCTCATCAGCAGCTGATTTAAGCCTCTGACACCTGGCCACTGGCGTCGGATCGTCAGTTCATCCGCATGGTAGTACCAGTCAATTCGCTGTGTCCTTGTCTCTTCTCCGTCCTGCCCGCCGACGGTTAATTTTGTTTCCGTTCGATCCTCCATTGGAGCGCCATTTGTTTGTTTCGTTCCTGTGCTAGACAAGTTGTTTGAGTTGTAGATTAAAGAGTGAGCTTTCAGTTACAACTTTGGCTATTGGCCAACAAAGCCCTGTGTGAAAAGTTAGAAATACGTTGTTTTTAGCCTGGATTTTACCACCATGTTCCCACCCCGAGGAAGCCTACTGAATGGAGTCTCACTGGATAGACACAGTAGCACCTGAATATCTGTTGATGTTTCCCACAGTTTCCCACACACAACAAAATGTCACATCAAGAAGCTCTCACATGTAATCCGTTAATTATACTGCAGATGTTCTCATATATTTATTTGTCACTTTGTATTTTTGCAATGATTGTGTGTGTGTGTGTGTGTGTCAATATCCTATTTTAGACAATGGGCACTTAATGGAAGTGCGAAAGGCCTTAATCACCATAGCAACCATGACACTGATTGATTCATCATCTTGACAGACCATAATAACCACTCGTCTGAAGAAGGTACAGAAGAAATATTAGTTATGCCATCTCATTAGTGCCATTATAATGTGTGTGTGTGTGTGTGTGTGTGTGTGTGTGTGTGTGTGTGCTTGGGCATGTGCACAGAAGAGCTGAGACAGTCTGAGATGGAGGCATGATAATATGCAGTTTACTAGCTTGAGCCAACTGAAGTCCCTTAGCCATGTGACTCACTGTCCCCTCAGTTTTCTGCCTTCTTTTAACACCTGTGTATTAAAAACAGAAAAGTGAGGTGTCAGGCCTAACAATGCAAAATAGACCCATCCATCCATCCATTTTCTGCCACTTATCCGGGCTCGGGTCGCGGGGGCAGCAGCCTAAGCAGGGAAGCACAGACTTCCCTCTCCCCAGCCACTTCGTCCAGCTCTTCCTGGGTGATCCCGAGGTGTTCCCAAGCCAGCCGAGAGACAAAGTCCCTCCAGCGTGCCCTGGGTCTTCCCGGGGGCCTCCTACCGGAGGGACGTGCCCTAAACACATCACCAGGGAGGCGTCCGGGAGGCATCCTTACTAGGTGCTCGAGCCACCTCATCTGGCTCTTCTCAATGCGGAGGAACAGCGGCTCTACTCTGAGCACCTCCCAGATGGCAGAGCTTCTCACCCTGTCTCTAAGGGAGAGCCCAGCCACCCTGCGAAGGAAACTCATTTTGGCTGCTTGTACCCGCGATCTCGTTCTTTCGGTCACTACCCAAAGCTCACGACCATAGGTGAGGATAGGAGCGAAGACCGACCGGTAAATCGAGAGCTGAGCCAAAAGGCTCAGCTCTCTCTTCACCACAACGGACCGGTGCAGAATCCGCATTACTGCGGACGCCACACCGATCTTCTTCCCTCACTCGTGAGCAACGAGGTACTTGAACTCCTCCACTTGGGGGAGGACCCCCTCCCCGACCTGGAGAAGGCACTCCACCTTTGTCCGGCTGAGAACCATGGCCTCAGATTTGGAGGCGCTGATTCTCATCCTGGCCGCTTCACACTCGGTTGAGAACCGATCCAGTGAGAGCTGGAGGTCACGGACTGATGAAGCCAACAAGACCACATCATCTGCAAAGAGCAGAGACCCGATCCTGAGGCCACCAAACCGGACCCCCTCAACACCACGGCTGCGCCTAGAAATTCTGTCCATAAAAGTTATGAACAGAATTGGTGACAAAGGGCAGCCCTGGCGGAGTCCAACCTTCACCGGAAATGAGTTCGACTTACTACCAGCAATGCGGACCAAGCTCTGACACCGGTCATACAGGGAGTGGACGGCCCGTATCAGGGGGCCCAACACCCCATACTCCCGGAGAACCCCCCACAGGACTCCTCAAGGCATACGGTCAAATGCCTTCTCCAGATCCACAAAACACATGTGGACTGGTTGGGCAAACTCCCACGCACCCTGAAGGACCCTGCTGAGGGTATAGAGCTGGTCCACAGTTCCACGTCCAGGATGAAAACCGCACTGCTCCTCTTGAATCTGAGGTTCAACTATCCGACGGACCCTTCTCTCCAGTACCCCCGAATAGACTTTGCCAGGGAGGCTGAGGAGTGTGATCCCCCTATAGTTGGAACACACCCTCCTGTCCCCCTTCTTAAAAAGAGGGACCACCACCCCGGTCTGCCAATCCAGTGGTACCTCCCCCGACACGTGGTACCGCTCCCGACACGGCCCCGACCACGACAACCCTACAACATCCAGAGCCCTAAGGAACTCCGGGCAAATCTCATCCACCCCCGGGGCCCTGCCACCGAGGAGTTTCTCAACAACCTCGGCTACCTCAGCCCCGGAGATAAGAGAACCCGCCTCCGAGTCCCCAGGCCCTGTTTCCTCACTGGAAGGCGCGTCGGTGGGATTGAGGAGGTCTTCGAAGTATTCCTTCCACCGATCCACAACGTCCTGAGTCGAGGTCAGCAGCACGCCATCCCCACTGTACACAGTGTTGACAATGCACCGTTTCCCCCTCCTCAGGCGCCGGATGGTGGTCCAGAACCTTTCCGAAGCCGTCCGGAAGTCGTTCTCCATGGCCTCCCCGAACTCTTCCCACGCCCAGATCTTTGCCTCGCCGACCGCCGCAGCCACACTCCGCTTGGCCCACCGGTACCTGTCTGCTGCCTCGGGAGTCCCACAGGCCAAAAAGGCCTGGTACGACTCCTTCAGCTTGACGGCATCCCTCACCGCCGGTGTCCACCAGCAGGTTCGGGTTCTGCAAAATAGATGTTATTTGTAAGTGTTTATTTTAGATAAGAAATTAGGAATGGGTTAAACCCAGTGTAACACTTTTAAAAGGCAATATGGCTAAGTTCATAAGACTTTGAGAAGCCAAGGTCAATACACTATTTAGAAAAGAAGTTACATAATACAATTATTAAGACGGAAGGGGAAAGCAACCTCCCATACCTCTCTAAAAGTTAGCCAAATATCTTCTGGGCATCCTGCTCATCATTTAAGACTGTCCCCCCTAATGGCCTGGTGCAGGTGTTTTGTGGATTAAATTTGCAGTATTTCTCTCTTGCAGTTGTTTAGGGATTTTGTGTGTTTTTGTTTTGGCATCATTTCTGTGTTTGCACCTTTTGGCCGTTTGCAGCATTCAAGCTTTAGTCTGATAGTAATGACTTGCATATACTGGCACCTTTTGGCCGTTTGCAGCACGTTGGAAAGTTGTGTAGTGTGAACCTGGCTTTAGTGACTCACGCAGTTTTGGGGGAGGGCGACTTGCCGACGTCCTCGACACCTAAAATTGTGTAGTGTAAACAAGGCTTTAGGTGTAGCTCTTTCTATGTCACTATGACCCGAATGAATACCTAGCATGTTTGATATCCAGTTTTGTGTCTGCGACTCCGTGTGGGGTGTCAGTAAGGTCGTTACTCATGTCTTTGAGGTGATTAAGCTCAGTCACTGAGCAGATTAGTGACTCACCACGATTTGGGGGAGGGCGACTAGCCGACATCCCCAACATCCAATATTGTGTAGTGTGAACAAGGTTTAAGCTGGAAAACCACTACCCTGGTATAAAATTGAGAACAGCCAGAGCTTTATGAGACATTTGCTGGAATGTTACTTTGTGAGGTATTCTTCGTAACTTCCTTCCCTGTAAACTCCTCCAGTTGTTTGTTGTTGGTCAATTTTGTACTGGTGTATAATTAAACAATTTGACTGTCAAGCTGGCTTCCTTCATGTCCTTCCTCCGTCCCCCACCATCATCGGAGAGTATGATGTCAGTGAGTGATATGCTGCCTCTTGTGTTGTCAAATTATTTGAATGATGATATTTAATATTTGTGATGATCAATTTGGTCTACATATCTATCTATCTATCTATCTATCTATCTATCTATCTATCTATCTATCTATCTATCTATCTATCTATCTATCTATACTGTATATACCGCTGTATATACAGCGGTATATACAACAGCAGCGGTATATATATATACCGTTGCAATGTTTTGTATGGGAAAAAAGGCACTCATAGAGACCTCTCCCTCTTGGACTGGGATCAGTAAACTAGCTTCCAAGGACAGGTGGATTAATGTCTGGGGAACGGATAGGCCGGTCAATAATGTCAGCGCCTTGATGATCCAGGAGCTACTGACACTATCCATTACAACAGGTCAGGAAGGAAGGAAATAGAAGCAGCCCAATGCCCACTGATACAACAAGGTTTGATAATGTGTCTCTCGATCCCAATATCAAACAGAAGTCAGGGTACCTCTGTTTAGCATGAGGATGTCTGTGCAGCCCTCTAGAAAATGAGAAAATGGCCTCTCCAGACAATCACTGCAACTGCTGGAGTTGCCAGTGTCTCCCGACTCTCCCACATCGTACTCATGTGCTAAATGTGACCCTGATCTTATTTGCAAAGAGAAACAAGGTGCTAGTGTTAAAGCTGTCAATTATGGTGGTTTCTAGCTAGTATCAACCAGACGGCATATTACCAGGCAGTAAGCACAGGGCACACATTCAGAGCACCAAAGCCGCTTTTGAAAGTCTGGGCAGAAACATGCAGACAAGTGACCTTCTGGATTTTCTGGGGCTCTAACAGTGCTGCTCATCTTACCCCATTTACAAGGGAGCAGACCGTGGGCCTGATGCTGGGTTGTTGCTGTCCTCTGGTACCATCCACCTGTCCTAGTACACTGGTCTGTATTTGCTTTCCAGTTGTTGCTATCCCGTCTGACTGACCAAGAGTTACAATTATTATATGCTATTTATGTTTTTCAATGGTGTACAATAAATGAGAAATATTCTTTTTGTTGTTATGAGATCTTCCTTTACATTTTAATTTTCTCCTGACAAACCTCTGAGGTGTTGATCTTTTACCTGTAGATGTATGCTGCTTAAGGCAATAAATAAATAAATAATAAAGTATGATCTAATTTAATTTTTTTTTCCAATAAAATATCAAATGGAATACTAAAATTATTCTTCCTTGCTGAATCATTTCATATCAGTATCATATAAATCTTCAGATTATAATCATATGAGCATCAAAGTCAAAGAGTCAGAGTAGGTCTGTTCCAAACATCCAAACTAATTTTCTTACCAAGACACTAGGTATGCTATCGCCTCTCTCCCATTGGCTTTTTTTAAGGTCATTAACTCAAGAGTTCACATATTTTTACTTTTCCTCGCACTGAGTTTTTTTTTTATGGTTTTCAATAAAGACAACAAGGATTAGAATTTTTTGTGACTTAGATGACAGATCACATTTTATGACAAATTAAGGCAGAATACCATAAAATTCCAAATCCTTCATATGCTTTTCCTACCACTATATTATTACTTGTTTGTCCCATAATCTTGGCATCAGCATAGTTGAAACTTTAGAAAAGCATATCTGACTGAATATATATACTGAAGAATAATCTAATCTTTTGGGTTGTGTTATTATAGGTGATTTTGAGTTCTAAAATATAACGATTAAATCTATTTCTCCATTAAAATCCAGGTTAATGCAATATTTGAGTTAATCTCAGCAAACTGGGATTAATTATAATTATAATTAATTATATTGTAATTATAAAAAGTAAAACAGGCAGTTTAAAAACAACTATAAATGGACGGCTATTACAGTTGGAAAGATAAATCTGTTCAAAGATTCTAATGTTATGAGTGCATTTTCATTAGTAACAACTTAAAATAAAATTTAGAAGTTAACGAATACCAAGAGCTTCTGGAAAACAATTTCGCTGTGCCCTATACAGTGACAATAAAAACCCTTGAATCTTAGCATAGTTTATATATAAGCAGTTGTAATACATGATTACATAACATCGTGGGTTGCTTTATGATCAAAGCCCCTTGACCTTTGATCCTGGGAAGATCAAGGGTCAAAGTCCCTCCATTATGTGGAATGTCACTAAAATTTAATCATCTGTTCTTTGGCCAATTATCAATATTTTCTGAAAATTTCAGTAAAATCCCTTCATAACTTGAGTAATTCTGCTGAAAACAAACAAGTCCCAGCACATGACCACCTTGGTGGAGGTCAATAAATACAAGATTAAGATTTCAAAAAAGAGAGAAACCATTTAAAGTGATTTTTTTTTTCTTAAACAATCACTTAATTTATTGTTATTACAAAGTACCCTAGTACACCTACAGTACAGAATAATTTACCGGTCACAAAAAGAAAATGTGTTGTTTTTCTCTCACACCAAATTTATGCTGTGCTTCACAGTGACTGGAGGGTCCCCATAATACTGAGTAACCCCAACATTATGGAGAGTTGTGAGTTGTCTGATGTAAGTTTGTTATGCTGTTTCTTTTAAGATCTCAGGGAACTCTTCATAATACACAGTGATTCTGTTTTCCATTATATTAAAAGCTGCTTTTTTTCCTGTCACATTGTAAAAAAAAAAAAAAAAAAAAAATTAAGAAAATAACAACAATGATTCAGGAAGCATTGTCTTACCACCGCAGATCCTTAAAGTCTCAAATATTAGGTCTTGAGGTGGCTTCAGTAACTATAGAGTTCATTTTCAGTGGGCAAAAAAAAAAAAAATGATTCAAATGGAAAGTACTTCTTATGAAGCCATTGACTGTATTTCCATGTCTGTTGGAACCCTCCAGAAACCTGTGAATGAGACCTCAGTGACAAAAGAAAAATCCTTAAATTTATTTTGCGGATAAACCTGTTGAACCATTTTATGAGCTTTCTAAATTAAGCTAATCCTTAGGCAAATAAAAGAGAGAATTTAAAACAATAACACAAAACTATTATCCTCACTGATACGTGTACTCCTACATCACACATTTCACAAAGCCGCATAAAAATACAGTATTAAATTGAGAATCAAATATCTATCTATCTATCTATCTATCTATCTATCTATCTATCTATCTATCTATCTATCTGGCACACCTTATTAATTAGCATGAGGTTATATTTTGTCAATCAGGATATCAGTGAGAAAAAAAATATGTCAGATATAAACACTACAAGGCCTCAGTTACAAAATGAACACATGAACAGTTTTGTTTACACCAATATTCTGTGGAGGCATGTTACAATTTGGTCCAGTCTTTGCACTTATATGTTTCTACAAACAAAGACTTTATAATATGTTAAAAGTCAATTTATGCCTGCGCGATTGATATAGAGAATTTATCTGATTTATCAACTTTTCCTAAAGCTGAAACAACTACAGACAAAGGTGTGATTTAATTCACAATGTAAACATTTTATGTGCAGGTAGGGTGCATCCTATTAATAACTGACATCTGCTTTCTGATCATTTACCCTCAAAAAAAAAAAAAAAAAAGTAACATCATTATAGACTTTAAATCTCCCCAGCACCTAAAGAAAGGATAACTTAGATTATTAGAACCCAAACATCGCTTCTATTAAGTATTCATTTCCTTATTAATATCTCACTCCACTCTCATTGTACAGCAAAGCCACTGGAAACACACTCTAAACAGAATTTAAAGCAGGATTTTTTGTGTATCTCTGAATATACAAGAATATAAATGGCACACAGCATGTACATGCACAACCACCCAAATTTGTGTTAAAGTCCTGCAATATAGAAACAGAAATATGGGCTGAGATCGTTAAATATAATATATTTATGAGCAACCACAGTACAATACTATAAATACTGCAACTTCTACCCTGTAAACAATACTGTCATTTCGACTTCTGTTTAACCCTTTCATTTAACCAATCTTTATATGATTGAAATTATTCTAGTACAGAATCTAATCATCATCACCATCTTCTTATATATTCTTATAACTGCCTAAAAAACCTTTCACTGGCTGAAAAAAACAGCTATACATATTGTTATTCTGGTAGAAAATGAACTCTTATTATCAGCAGCATCAAGCAAACTTACAAACATAATGTTTGATAATTCGAAAGATGTCTAAGTTCATTTACCTTCCGAAGTATTGAGGTTTCACTTGCAAATGTGCATTTAACTAATAAAGTAAACTACTGATATGTTGTACCCTGTACTAGAGCACTGATATCTACAGGTTTCTTTTTTGTAAACTACAGCATTTTACCTCAATTCTTGCAGATAATGGAATAATATACTTTTGATGGCCAAAACAATTAGCAGTAATGAAGAAAACTAAAAAAGGTCTGGAAAAAGTGAATGGACAAAGGTTTTTACGGGATAATTTGCTCTTAAAAATATGACCCTCAATTGTATACAATACACATACCTAATTCTGAACCAAAGACTGATTTAAAAAAATACAATACATTAAGGTGTTTTATACTGTTTAGGACGAAAAGTAAATGAACTGATATCGTACACATCGGTTGAGCTGGATTCGTAAGGCCAATAACTCACCAAAGCAGTGACGGAAACAACCCTTTAGGCTCCCATGCTCCATGATGGGACAGTGGTCCGCACCAATCAAATCAAATACAAATGGATGAAACAATGATACACAGACAGCACTCTGATGCACACAACACCCAACTCTGTCTCAACAAATGTGTACATTTCTCTTTGGAGTCCCTCCCACATTTTTTAAGGAACCTAAACAAACTCTTATCAACTCCTCAACAAAGCAAGGATTTTTTTTTTTTTTTTTTTTTTTTTTTTGATTGACATGACATTAAGCTTTCTAAAAAAAAATATTTCCTACTCAGCATGTTTGATGCATGAGAAAAGGTCTGGTCAAAAATAATTAGCAAAGCAATCCTTCACATCATTTGTATTTATAGACAGTTGCTTTTACAGTGAACATGTGGGATATCTATATGGCAAATATTTTAAAAACAGTAAATATAAAAAAAGTACAAAGAGTTTTACACTTACAGTTTTACTTTTCTATGAAACCATCCATGAGCTAAGAAACCTAGACCCACCCACTTTGGCACAAGTATTATATTTATAGTATCAATACATTGTTGAATTACAACACATTTTTATTCGTGAGTAGCACGAATAGTCATTCTAGTCTTTCTAGTCATAACACATTTTTAATTTATTTTTTTTTTTTTTTTCCACCTCTGTTGATAAGTGAATAATAATTCACCATCAAAAGTGGAACCGTCTTTGCATGCCCTTAATATTTACAGAATGTTTTTGTCTGAGTTGATTTTTGCTGGCTTCTGCAGAGCAGGATACTATGCTCACTGGGGTTTTATCCGCTTCCATCACCTGGCACAGTGATGGAAGCGGATAAAATTTCAGCTGAAATGTTTAGCCAAAATCATAAATTAGAAAGTTGTGGGTTAAGCAACCTACACAAAGGTATGTGAAAATTAAATAATCCCTTTCTTAGGTCTGGGAGGGGTATGAAAAGTTTAATCCTAACCCCTAATGGAATCATGTAAAAAAAAAAAAAATAGATATATGCATTCACTTTAAATGGGAAAAGGCCAAACTAGGAAATACTGATAAAAAAAAAATGATGAAAGAGAAGTGAGTGTAAAAGCAGTGTAGGATGGATGAGAAGAAAAAAGGTTGTATGTGTGTGTGTGTGTGTGTGTTGGAGGAATTTATTGACATCCACACAGGTTTTAGGAGTCTTACTTCCTGTTTGCCGTCACCTAAGTACACACTTCATACTACTTCATAGCCGTGTTACCTTAAGATGGATAACTCACTGACAGGAAAGCCATAGCCCTCTGGGGAATATTTTGTGAATCAACGTAGTCCATTTCTACGGCATTTTACACTTCACATCACTGAAACTGTACAAAGAATATAACGGGGCCAAACTTCTTTGTATCTCATTGTAACATTTAAAGACAAACGCAACTTGCTGTCAGCCTCCCACAGCCCGACCTCTTTGCCCTCATGTTTTTAAATTGCTGAGGAATTAATAGATTTCAATTCCACTATGGCATTTTTGCATACTCCTCTTCGCTGTCCTCAGCTCTTTGTCGCTGCCTCACAGAGAGGAGGAGCTCTGGCTGTAGTTTCTCAGTGCCATTCTGCTGTATCTGGGAGAAGGTGGCGAAGGGGGTGGGTGGGAAGGGACCGGGGGGAGACAAAAACCTGCCTCTGACACAGGGGAGCTGCTGCAAGATCCCAAGAAATCGCGAAAAGGAGACGGTGGAGTCAAAGCGATGAGTTCCTCTTCCAACTGTGACTTCCGCAGAGGGGAGTTGGTGAAGCATGTGATCAGTTCTCCGTGAGCAGGGGAGAGGGAGGGAGAAATGTGGGGGTGAGGAGGTGGGAAGGGGTAAGGTGAAGGAGGGATAGAATGGATAGGACAGCCCCGAGCCCGTGAGCTGGACTCAATGAGTGGGAGGGGCTGGACATCTGCATACGTGGTGACGGTTGAGGACATTTGGATGTCATGGGGCAATTGGTATTGTTCAGCGTGGAAAGGCGACGGGGGTCTGTTTTTGAACACAGGGTACGAGTGCGTAGGAGATGGTAACAACATCATGCTGTTGAGCTCGGTGATGTTGGCAGTAAAGCGGTTCACCACGCAACTGATCTGGTCCATTATTGAATGCTGAGGCCCTCCCATCTGCTCATCTACTAAGCAACTTTCGTTCCCGGTGACAACAGAGCTGCTACTGACGGGGCCACAACTGCTGCCGCTGGCGCCGCTGCAGATGCTGTTAGTGTACTTTGAAACACTGCCCATCTGAGGCTCCTCCCCAAAATCTGCCCCAAGCCTTTGGGCGACTGTGCTGATCCGTGAAGGCGTCTGAGGACAGTAGGTCATGGCATAACTCTCCTCTGGCTCAGACAGCTCTTGGGTCTTGTCTGTGGCTGAGTCGGGATGACTGTGCAGAGAGGAAATGGAGGGCAGAGAGGGCAAAGGAATGTGCGGCGGAAGATCCCCACCTCCACAGTAGCGTTCCTCAGACATCTTAGAGAAGGGCTTGATGACAGCTGTCTGGTTGTTCTCCTTCTTCTTGATATGGAAGGACAGTCGCTGCCACAGGTGACTGCTGCGTGAAGTGCTCCGCTCTGTCTGGGCCCAAGAAACTGACTTACCATTAGAGCTGAAAGACAGAAAGATAGGGGGAGGAAAAACGAAAAAGGGGAGTTTATTGGTGAAAACACCCGTTTTTAATGACACATACAGTAGCTATGGTTGTACTACTTAGCATGGAAGAAAAGAAATATGTCAAAATCATGACAAAATGTTCTAAAATGAATATAATGTGGTTGCTTTGTTGGTTGGTTAGATATTTGGCTGGTTTGTTTCAGACCTGGGTAAAAAAAAAAAAATTATTTAATAAATATAAATGGAAAGTATTTCATCATACAGTATATACTGTAACTTGTGATAATTTTAGTGCAGTACTAATACACAGTGAACAATACAACCACATATTTTATGGTCTTGTTAGTCATAATATTATTAACATTATTTTGGCTCCTCAGTAAAACACAATAGTAAAGCAAAATGTTTCATGTTGCACATTTTGCTGTAGTACTTTATTAACTAATATTGCTGCTGTAACAAAGTAATTTCCCATGTCTAGAATAAAGTACTTCTATTCTATTCTATTCTATTCTAAACAAACAATCAATCAAATATCACATTCCATGACACAAATGCTGCATTTACACATGCCCAGAAATTGATTGAGCCCATCACAAATATAAAAGTCAACATATCCACTTACAATGTACCATATTGATTTTGATTATATTGTGATTAATTAACGTCTGTTGAGATTGACAGGATCTCAAAAGCATCGACTTATGGGGCCTGAGGAGATGGCCGTGCCAATTACAACTTCCCTCAGGTGGATACCAGAGCAAAGACATGGAGTGAGAGACAGGCGAATAAAAGAAAGATAGATTCATCTCCTCACATTGCAGGTTGTAAGTGAAATAGTGCTTGCCAGGGTTTGTTGTTGAAAAAACACACACTGATGTACCTGAGGGTTTCTCCTGTAGATCCTCTATGCTTCCACAAGTTAACAAGACTGGAGGAGCGACTGGCAGCTGAGGACGATTTGCCATCTCCCACGTGCATACGCACTACTGTGCTAGTGGTAAAGGCACTGCGCACATTACGCTCTGGTTTAGCTAAAATGATGTACACCTGATAAGAAAATAAACATGCCATACTGTAATCCAAAATCTTGTTATAAATGTGGCAGCAGATTATTATGTCAAGATGCATGAGTACGACTGCTATGGTTATCTGTAGTTTCATTACAGCTCTGTCCTCTAACTAAAACTAATTAATGGAATAATCTAATACAGCCCATTAAACTTCTTAATGGACTCAAATGAATTGGGATTTTCTGAATTCAAAGAAAATGTAAAAGAACAAATTGTATTTGTAATTAAATGAAATACTGTACTTTTATACTCATCTACATTTTGTAGTACTACAAATTTTGTGGTACTACAAATCCACTGACTTACCCAGTATAAAGTTTCTTTATACTAGATCTTAGACATTCAGTCATTGAAAATATTCAGATACAGAATATGAATCCTATACGGCAACAGTCTCCAACATTTTTTGCGCCACAGACTGGTTTAATGCCAGACAGTATTTTCAGAGACCAGACTTTAAGGTGTGGTGGATAAATACAACAATAGAAAATGATATGACCAGCATGAGAACTGTGGTATTTTCTAAATATGATAATAAACGTGCATCAATAGTGAGCCATAGGCGGATGTAACGAAGAGAATCTGGTAATTTTTCCAAATAAAACATTGTTCAATTTCAGATAATAAATAAAAATAAGTCATGTAAGTTGTTTATTCTTTCTTTACAGCCCGGTACCAAATAACCTATGGACCGGGACCGGTACATGACCCGGGAGTTGGGGACTGCTGCTGTATTTTTCATTTTGAAAAAAAGTTAATAAAAAACAACTTTCAATAACAATAATTAGTATTTTAAGATTAGAAATCTAGATTTAAAAAAAATGGTTTTAGGGGTTGGTGGGGGAAATTGGAGATTATGTGGCAAACAGAAAGTGTGTGACTTTTTCTCTCAGCCTTACCTTCGGCACAAACATGCAGCACAATGCCACGGTTGCGCTGAGGCTGACACTGAAGCACATCGTGATGATTTTGTAGTTGGAACCAAAGTAGATTGGTACAAAGGCCAGCCAGATGATACAGGTGGTGTACATGGTAAAGGCAATGTACTTAGCCTCATTGAAATTGGCAGGGACGTTGCGGGTCTTTACGAGAGAGAAAACAAAAAAAGTGCAAGAAAATATTTATTCTTGCTGAAACTGTCTGCGGATTCATTAAACGGCATTAATTGAAATTTTACCTTAAAGGCATAGAAGGTGCAGCTGAGAATTAGCAGGCAGTTATATCCCAGGGGGGCAACCACAGCCAGATTAGTGGTGTTGCAAATGAGATTGACCTGGCGGATGCTGGGGTAGTCATGGATCACCTACACTCACAAGAAGGTTAACAAGCACATTTTTTTTTTAGTACTCATACTCTAACGAACTAATTATTTTCATGCCAAAGTTAAAATGGATAAACCAGAGTGTGAATGATTTTCTCTTTATGTTAGCTGATGAGCTAGCGACTTGTCCAGGGTGTACCCCTCCAGGATAGCCCCTCCGCAATCTCGTTTCGGGAAAAACAGTATAAGATGGAACGATGGATGGACTTAAAATGCAAACATGACTTATTTGGTTTGCAGTGAAACAAAGAAAATGGCAGATTCGAAAGAGAATATCTTAGAATGTTAAACAAAATTGCAGAGCATTCACGAAGGCAACTGATGGGCTTCAAGGTGTCGCACTCCGACAGTTTTGACACAGAGAAAGATAACAGTAGAAGCGGAAAAAATTTGTATATTTAAAAATAAAAAAAAAAAAACAGACTAAAGTGTGCAAAGGAACATGGGGCAAGAAGGGAAGAGGCAAAAGAGTCAACAGGGCCACTTTAACAATAACAGTTAGGCAGACATGCATGCTGTATACCTCAGGTGGCTCCATTACAAAGAGAGCTATAATGATGCCCAGCTGCAGCAGTATGAGGAGGAAGGCGATAATGAGCTGAGCACAGGCAGACATGAACCGTGGTTTCTTTGTACAGATTTTCTTCTTGCTGCCTGCCAGGATCCGAGCAATGCGGTTTGTCTACAATTACATTGCAAACACCGTCAGTCACCTTTAAAAACGTCATGTACATATCTCCATTTTGACAGTCTGCATTCTGTATTTATATGTTGACATGTTTATGTGCAATATGCTCATTTTGTAGTTCAGCTGCCAGGCATTGCATACTTCTCTATAACCTTTCCATCACAGAACATATTAGATCCAGGCTAAGATCTAACTGGTTCTGTTTATTTCTGATTAGTTTTTACTTAGTTTTTGTCCCTTAATTTATCCCTTATGGTTATTCTGCACATTCTAAAATACATTTCTGCACTTTTTGCCACACTCTACTCATGACTAAATCAAGTTAGCATAGCTTTAATAAAGTGTGCCAGCTGCTATCTCCAGTATTTCATACTTCTCACCTTAGTGACGAGCGCAGAATAGCTCATGGCAGGTGACAGACCTATTCCCAGTCTCTGGAGGTAGCAATGTATGACATGGGGTTTGGCAATCAGACTGAACGTGCACAGGTACCCCAGGCAGATCCCTACCAGTATGATGTAGCACAGCTCCCTACTGGAAGATTTTACTACTGGGGTATCCCGGAACCTTCAACACAAACATATGGAGAGATAGTAATTTGAAATAAAAATTATCCTGAAATATTCTGCACATGGCTACACTACACAGCTAGAGACCGTTACCTGATAAAGACTCCAGTTACAAAGAATGTAGCCATTTGACCCAAACAGGCAAAGACCACAGCAGCAATGGGTTCAGGGTCTCCCCATCTCAGATATTCAACTGGGATTAAATCACAGCCTGTGTACATAAAGTATTATTTTTAATGTAAATTATACTTTTACTATGTATTTGTGAATTGGATCAGTTTAATCAAAATGAACAGGTTAACTGTGGACACGGTGTATGATAGTTGCCTTTGGTTTGTCCTGTCTAAAGAAAAATAACTCAAGGCCTGCTGGTTTTAATCACCTCTATCTTACGTCACTATCTCACAGTTTACAAATGACACATTTTACAATGACTATACACTGTTATATTTTTTCTTTATAATTTCTAATGATAATTAGGGTGAACCATGAATAATTTGGATCTCTTCTGTCTCATTTTTATGGTTTGACACAACCCAAGTACATTTTTGATAGACCGAGTCACATAGATGTACTGATACAGATTGTTAACCTTTTTTTCTCACTGGTTTGCTCTCTGCTTTAGTTCTGTGTCTTGAAGAGAAGTTTAATAAATCTTTTAGTAAACCTTGATGAATGCATCAATCAAGATCTGAAGAACATTTGGAAGTGTTCTTTTTCAGGCTGAAGAAGGCTGTGGATTAAGATGAGCGTGTAAAGAATATCTCAACTAACACCATTGTTTTCTTGTTACCAAGGAGGTTATGGGATAGATGGCATCTGCTTGTTTGTTTGATGGTCTAATTACAATGTACACATCTTATTAACATACATTCATCTTAAAAGTTTTCAATGTTTTTTTTTTGTTTTTTTAAATCGTATTCTTGACAACATGGAGGGGAATTGCTTGTGAAAGTAAAGCCAACATATGGAGACAAACCTGTGAGGTCATAATTTGGCCAAGAACCCAGTTCACAAGCTTTGCAGGTGTACTCATCAAACACAAACTCATTTTCTTTACAGGGAGTGCAAGTCCAGCAGCAGCTCACCTCACCTTTACGGATGACCTGAAAAGGACCAATTTCAAAATGTCTGTGTGTCTCTACTCGGACTATGTATATTATCAGATTCATAAGAGATACTGTATTTCCTCTGTATCTGGCATCTTACCTTTATTTGTCCTTTGTCACAGGGCTCACTACACACTGACTTTATAATGGAATCTGAGTTGGGCCAAATTTCATCATCATCTATCTTTAAGCCTCCATTGTCCCAACTTCCAACGTTAATGTAGTCATAATAGTCCTTTCCCATTTTTTTAAAGTTCATTATTTCATATCTGTAGATAGAAGGCATCTGATTAAATCTAAACAATGTACACATAATTGTGCCATATCACTCCAAAACACGCACATAATGACCACAGCCTACCTGCCGGGTGAGTCTCCATTCTCATCAAATAATATTCCCTCCCCTGACACACCTGTAAAATTGGTTTTCATCAGGAAATCTAACAGTTTTGCACCATCTATAGGACGCATGGCATCACACAGGCCCTGAAAAAGACACAAATAATCGTATCATGCACAGCACCATAACCCACAGGTCCAAGTCATCAAAGCAGCAACAGTCTGGGTGAAAATGAAATCATGTGTGATATAACCTTTCGTTACATTCCAACTATCCTTATTTTCATGCACTAATCTCAACTATTCCATTGTCAGTATGTTTGTTAGTCGAAGCTGTAGCTACCTGATATCCTGGGCAGAGCGCCTGCTGCATGTTATGTAGGCCATGTGCCATTGAGTAAATGGCATTAATAACAAACCCCATTTTGGTGTCCTGTGCATACTGCTGCCGAAGTGACTCTCGCTCTGCGAAATGAAAGAAAAAGGCACACAAATTAAAGAAACCTCCTTTCATTCAACACATTGGTTTCATTTCCCTCCATTTCTCTCATCAGCCTAGTCGTTTTTTTCCAATCTATCGTTATTGCCCACCATTTAGATCCTTCAGCTCTATATCCATTTGACTTTGTTCCGTGGCTTTTTGATTTGTACTCATGCCACGTTTCATTAGAAACGAAGTAGTTTCTTTTAGTTGTTAGGAGATGATATCCGCACATAGGTCCTCAACTTTGCTCTAGCCTTCACTGGGCTTGATTCACTTAATTTCTGAAGACCCAAGGAAGGACATGCATTCTTTGAACCAACATCCTTTGGACCAACATCCTCTCATCTCATAAACAGGGCCCGAGAGTGCAGCATTATGTGCTTTATGGAGTCGTGGCTTCATGCAGACATTCCGGACATTGTGGTCTCTTTAAATGGTTTCACACTCCTGCTCCTCCGGAGAACGACTGAGAGCGCAACTGAGCCACTACAGGCCCGTTGCCCTGACCTCTCACCTGATGAAGACAATGGAGAGGATTGTCCACAGCTACCTCCGCCACCAGGTGGACTCAGCTCTGGACCCACTGCAGTTTGCGTATCGACCTGGCATCGTCATGGATGACGCGGTCATCTACCTGCTGCACCGGGCCCTGTGTCACCTGGAGGCCCCTGGAGGCGCTGTGAGAGTCATGTTCTTTGATTTCTCCAGTGCCTTCAACACCATCAAGCCCTCGCTGCTTAGGAGAAAGATGGAGGACGTAGGGGTGGACCAGCAGATGGTGGCATGGACAACCGACTACCTCACCAACAGACCACAGTATGTGAGGCTGCAGGACTGTGCATCAGAGCAGGTGGTCTGCAGCACGGGGGCTCCACGGGGGATCATGCTCTCACCATTCCTCTTCTCACTGTACACATTGGACTTCAGACACAACTCTGAACAGTGCCATCTCTAGAAGTTCTCTGATGACACCTCCCACCGTTGCCTGTGTGTCAGAGAGGGACGAACACGAGCACAGAGGAGTCATCGCTGACTTTGTGGAGTAGTGTGAGGAGAACCACCTTCTCCTTAACACCAGTAAAACAAAAGAGGTGGTGATAGACTTCCGCAGGACATCCACACACCAGTGAACATCCAGGGTTCGGACACTGAGATAGTGGACTCTTTCAAATAACTGGGTGTTCACCTCAACAAGAAACTGGACTGGTCCCACAACACCAACAACACCAACACCCTGTACAAGAAGGGCCAGAGTCGCCTGCACCTGCTGAGGAGACTGAGGTCCTTTGGTGTGAGCAGGGCTCTTCTCAGGATATTCTACAACACTGTAGTGGCCTCAACAGTGTTTTATGCCATCGTGTGTTGGGGGGACAGGGACAGGACAGGAAGAGACTTAAAAAGCTGGTTAAGAGAGCTGACTCTGTCCTGGGCTCTGTCCTGGGCTGCAGCCTGGACTCCATCGAGGAGGTGGCAGACAGAAGGATGTTGGCCAGGGTGAGATCCATCATGAGCAACTCCTCCCAGCCCCCTGCACCACGATGTGGAGGCCCTGAGCAGCTCATTCAGCACTTGACTGAGTCATCCTCAGTGTAAGAAGGAGCGCTACCGCAGGTCGTTCCTCTCCACAGCCATCAGACTGTATAACGCAGTCTAGGTATCACACAATCTACCTCATGTGCAATAACTGTCTATGTGCAATATGGTTTCATAATTTATGTACAGCACGGTACTTGTATATATATGTTATTTGTGTATAGGGTTTGCCATATTTCCTATTCTTATTTTTTTATATTTTTCTAAAATCTGTCTAATATTTATTTCTTAACGTATGCTGCTGCTGCTGCTGCTGGAATACTGCAATTTCCCCATTGCGGTATAAATAAACATATTCTTATTCTCAAAAATAAATAAATAAATGAAAACTAATACAACCCCTCAGTTGTCCTTTATTCGTGGTTATATGTGTCAGTACTCACTGCTACACGTTCGGTTGTATTTGCTGTTTTCCTGGGGGTGTCCTTTGAGTCGACAATGGAAACGATGCTGCCAGAACTCAGGAAACCAAGGGTTCCTGTGGTTATTCTCTGGACGAAGCTTCAGGTAGTAGTCATCAAACCACTTCACGTCTGCAGACTGGAGCTTAATAGTAATCCCACCAGCAGCTTCTCTGACGTAACCATCCGTAACATCATACCGGTCTGCCCAGCCATCGCTATAAAGAAACACATAAAATAGAGGAATAAGCATTTTACAACATGGCTACTACACAACATTTAATTTCATTTTTTTAAAAAGGCCAAAATCTTTTACTGTTCACTGTTTTGTTTTGGTTTGTTTGATTGTTTTTTATTATTATTTGTTATTATTTGTTAGACAATTTATGCTCTTCTATTTTTCTCTGCTGATATTTCTATAATCTGCCATAATATCTATCTATCTATCTATCTATCTATCTATCTATCTATCTATCTATCTATCTATCTATCTATCTATCTATCATATAATCTAGATTTCTCCTTCACAGGTTTCCATATATGAAGCCATTGGCCTGCACTTCTGAATGCAGTTAAATAGTAAAAAAAAAGATATCAATCTGATTCATGTTAGCATTACCACTTAGCATTATATATGACATTTAAACATATGACATATATATTAGAGTAGTTAGTTTTTTTGTGGAGCACTACTCCTCGAGGAAGGAAGCACAGATGGCCCTATGTGAGAGAGAAAGACAAAAGCGAGAAAGGCAGTCAAAAGGGACAAATCATATTTTCTCTCTGCCAACATGGCCTCAAGGAAGATTATGCACACAGTTCTTAGATCCCTCCAGTGGAAATTCTAGTTTCTCCTTTTCTCCCCCCAATCCTTTCCTTTCTCTCTGACCCTCCAGAGAACAAAACTAATTTTCTTCTACAGCAGTCCTTCAAGCCACAATGTGACTTAAATGTGTATGTTCTGTAGTGATTGATCTGTGAGCATGTGTCAGTATGAGTGGAAACTGGATTGAGAGGGATTTTTTTATCTCCCAAAACATCATCCATAGTCCTTTGCGTCTGAATTTTTGATATGATGCTTCTATGCTTCTGAGCTGTGATTATAACCATGTTCTGGGAGGCCAAGGCTTGGATATGAAAGTGTACCCCATGGTGAAATGAGGGTTCTTGGTTCAGTCCTGGTTTATGTGTTAAAATGTCCTTGGGCGTGATACTGAACACCCAACACCTGCCTATTAAGCTAAGTTCATTAACCCTAAATAAGCCTTTCTTTTTATTAAATTCTAAATGTACAGACTAGTGATATTTGACCACTATATACATATGCAGTAAAGTGCCAGGATGGTGACGACACTAGTATTGTTAGACTGACATCCACACTTTTTGCACACATGCAGACATTTTATGACTAAAAATGTAGGCAGTCGCCTGGGGACTTAAAATTTAAGGAAAGCTAAAGAATAAATTTGTATTCTCAAAATCTATACGCTAAAAGTGAATGCCTCGGTTTCATGAGCCTCAGCACACTTTCCCACCATTTCAATTAGAACTTTTAGTGTGAGAGTGTTGAGAGTACAAAGCTGATAAAATTAAGCAAAACCACCAGTGGCTTTTTAAAGTGGCATTAGCAGTAAGTTTAATATTCATCTATTGTTTGATGAACTACTACTAGCACCAATGCTAGTGTCAATAGCAATAGTGAAATGGAGATGCTACATGTAGCTATTGCTAAGACCATGTTGACATTCCACAAAATGGTGAGGAAGACAATTAACATTTAGTGACTAGTGAACATAACCCCCCCATATATATGTTCAGCAGCCCAACCAACACACACACACACACACACACAGAAGATGACACTGAAACTGCTGTTGAAACATACAGAACCCACCCATTTTCAAATGTGAATTTGGACCACTTAACGTAGACCAATATTATTAAGGGTGGGCTCGTTGGAACCGCAACACTTTAAAATATATGTGTGTCAAATTTCATAACGTTTCTACATTATAGTGTAGAAGAAACGACGAGTTAAACACTCCATACATAACCCCCTATCAACATTAAGAGTGGCCCCTCGCTTCTCCTCTCACACACGCAGCACCCAGTGACGCCATGCTGCAGCTGTCAGTGTGTATGTGTAGAGTTTTTTCTGGAATTATAGTTATAGTAATTATAGTATAGTAATAGTTATTAGGCCGAGGGCAGACGTCCACGTACGGTTGACTGAGCCGCACGTTTTGATGTATGTTTTGTTAATGTGTGACCTACGGGCCCGAGTTTTAGTGGTTTTGTGTTTTCCTAGTCTTGTGAGGATTTTTCAGTTTTTTTTTTTTTTTTTTTTTTTTTTTTTTAGATTTCTCAAGGCCGGCTTGACTGAGGGCTTCCCAATTTCACACAGACAACTCACTGATCGGTACACATGTTTTGGTGTATGGCTCATCTGTGTATGCCGGGGGCCGAAAACCCTCCCATAGGCTAACATGGGGAATTTTGGGGCACTTTTTCACCGATATTTCAGAAGCCATCACTCCTTTAAGAAAGAAAAGTCATACCACACCATTCCTGAATTTTCCGCACGTTTTGATGTATGGCTCATGTCGGTGCAACAAACGTTTTTTTGGGGGGATTTTTTTCGGGGCCCGTTCGACCAAGGGCTGTGAAACTTCACACACACGACCACATTGTTGGGACACACATTTTGGTCTATGGGGCAGGTATGCGCACCCTGCAGACGCACATTTATTCCCATTTTTGTGTCTGAGCTGCTAGGATAGTAACCCGTGCGCCTAGGAGGCACACAGGATTATTATTAAAAAAAAGGTTGTTTTTTGTGTTTTTTGGCAATTTCTCAGATACCGTATTAGCTATTAAGCTGAGGGCCCAAATCCACGTCCGGCTGACTCAGCCGCATGTTTTAGTTTTTTTTTTTTTCCTGTGCAACGTTTTAGTGTTTTTTTCTGTTTTCAGGACTGCAAGTGAGAGAATGGGAGATTTTTCAGTTTTTTGGGGATTGTTTGTGGCACATTCAAGCGAGGGCCTTGAAACTTACACAGACATGATCGCCTCATCAGGACGGACGTTTTGGTTTATAGGGCAGGCGTGCGCTAGAAGCAACACAATTGACCAGAGTTATACTCGTTTCAAAGGGATGTTACATAGAAAAAATTTAAGATTTGTAAGACAATGGAAGTAGCTGAGCTACCAGCAGGCCAAACACTGAGAGGCTCAAACAGTCACTGAGACAAAAATTGGCATTTTGAAGGAGTATGATAATGCCATGTAGACAGACTTTTGCACCAAAGTTATTCTGGCAAACCATCTGATGCCTCAGGGAGGGAAAGGCAAAATGGGAGACGGTAGGGCAGTGGCAGTAATACTTTAAGGCTGTCCTCAATCCTACCAACACACATTCCCTTGAGGAAAGGGCCGATCGTCATGGGCATGGGGCTCTGATTTTAGGTACAGAGGCTGCTACGACTAAATTCACACGGCACGATTCGGGGTGGCACCCGGTGTTCACACCGTGCAACTCGACAGGATCAGTGGGAGCATTGGGTGTTCGCGCTACTATACTCGCGCTAATTAAAGTCCTGACGCTGACCTGGAAGAGTCTTGTGCCAATCCAGACATCAGCCAGCCTGTGTTTGGTATCCAGAGGCCAGCTGACTGATTCCTGACTCATCACATCCTGCACACCCTCTTGGCAGGCTGAACCACTCAAACACCTGTTATTAATTTTGATAGTCTTGGTGTTGATAAATTTGTCATTTATCTTAAGTCTTTGTGTCATAATTCAAAAGTAGAATAAAAGATCCCTTATAAGACTAGCCAAAAATTTGTCTTGAAATATTTAAACTCTGTTTGAATTCCTCCGATTTGCAGAAGTGGTGCCCCAAATTTTACGAATGAAAATTTAAGTTAGTTTGATTTTAAGAAGGAGCTGCTACGGCCAATGAGAGCAGACATGCTCTCATTGGCTGTAGACATGGGGTTGCCGCAAAATAAGGAAGTGAAATGGAGCAGTACAGTAGCAGAATAAAAGATCCCTTATAGTCTCTTATAAGACTAGCCAAAAATGCTGCGGGAGAACAGAACAACAAGAAACAACAGATGATAGAAAAATGGTTTTGCGAGGTCGCTAAGAGGAGAACAAAAGTGTTCAGCAAATACCGCGTAGTTGTGACCCTGATGTTGAAACGTTTGAAGTTGCGTCGTCCTCTCATCTGTTTTTTTGTAAATTGTCATTTTTGAGTGGTACATAGTTGTTTTGTAGCTTTATTAAAGGTGTGCTAGTCCGTGTTTTTCAGACTATAAGTCCCCCCTGAGTCGTATCAGTCAAAAAATGTGTCATGAATAAGGAAAATAAATTGCACTGGACTATAAGTGGTATTTTGTGGGGGAAATGTATTATTTTAAAATCCAGGACCAACAACAGATATTTCATTTGTAAGGGTAAGTTACAACAATAACAGAAGGATAAAGAACAACAGGCTTGTGCGCTGCAGCCAGGTACTTCTCGTGTCAGTCCTTGTTTGGAAACTGGCAGGGCAGTTGGTCACGCCTCCTGACGGAGAGATCTGCACCGTGAGAACCGTCTCAGACGGTTATTGTAGCATTAACACCCAATGCTCCCGCCGATCCTGTCCAGTTGCACGCTGTGAACACCCAGGTGCCCTAACGACTTGAAAAAAATCATGCCGTGTACTTGGCTTAAGAAGTAAATGGCAACAAACTTGTAAGCTCACAGAGTTTTGTTGACTATTCTCTTAAAATCATGTTTTATCTTTGAGTTTTGACAGTGTCTGTGATCTGAGTTTCCTACTCTTAATTGTGAATGTGAGGTTATTAATTTTAAATGCTCCGGAAATTAAGTGTTGCTCGACTAGCCTATATTAAGGTGATGTAATGTGTAAGTGTGATTCTGTATGGATTCTCGAGCTGTGGTATCATATTGATGGTATGAGGTGTATTAAGTATGACGTCACTGAAGGCCTAGGCGTGAAATGCACGGCCTGGCACTGATAATTATTCTAATTACAATTATAAGATAGCGCCGCGTGACTGGCAGCGAGTTCCAGTGGCTCTTCACTTAGCATACTTTTCTTTTGTATTTCCTTGCATTTATTGTTTTATGTTCACTTTTCTTTCCTGCTGCACCGGCATCTTGAACTCTTGCGTGGCCAAGAATTCAAAACTTGTCACAGCTTCACTGCTGCTGACACTATTTTTTGGTCTTTTTGAGACCGCACTGGGGGACCCCTTAGCCATGACTCTATTGATTACACCAGTGAACATCTGCTTGAGCTCAGGCGCCCGGGACTACCGGGACAAGACGGAGATTCCAGAGGAGTTACAGAGGAGACAGAGAGGCTGTCGGGCAGCCTCTCCGCGCTCTCCTGGCACTTAACGCCGGGAGAGGGAATGCCGGTATAAGCCAGGAAACGTCCGCTCTCTTTCCAACAAGATGGACAAACTGACAGCACTGACACAGCTGCAGTGGGAGTACCAAGAGTGCAGCATCATGTGCTTTATGCTTTCAGGCGGACATTCTGGATGGTGTGGTCTCTTTAAACGGTTTCACGCCCCTGCGGGTAGATGAGAGAGGTAAGAGGAAGGGCAGGGGTCTGGCAGGCAGTGTTTGTAAACAACAACTTTGTGGCAGGGACATTGAACTGTTAGCAGTCGGCATACGGCCCTACTATCTGCCATGTGAACTGAGTCACGTGATCATGCTGGCTGTGTACATCCCCCCCTCTACCAAGGTACAGTCCCTCATCCTCATCTCTGGAGATTTCAATTATGCCTCGCTCTCTGCCAGTCTCCCCAACTTCACACAGT
Source organism: Pao palembangensis (assembly GCA_015343265.1). Classification (NCBI taxonomy): domain Eukaryota; kingdom Metazoa; phylum Chordata; class Actinopteri; order Tetraodontiformes; family Tetraodontidae; genus Pao; species Pao palembangensis. The sequence goes on along the minus strand of CM027091.1, from coordinate 4,232,345 downwards.
ATGTTGACTGCTACACAAGGGACAATAAAACTCTGGACTTCCCGTATGCAAATACAGTACATATCAAGGGAGCATACAGCGCTACCCCCAACAACAAGCCCTGGATGACCCTAGATCTGAAAGCCCTGCTGAAGGAGAAGAAGAGGACTTTCACTTCATGAGATAGGGAGGAGCTGAAAAGAGTGCAGAGGGAACTGGAACACACCATTAGGAAGTGCAACGACAGCTACAGGAGGAAGCTGGAGCATGTGTATATATATATATATATATATATATATATATATATATATATATGTGTGTGTGTGTGTGTGTGTGTGTGTAATCCAAATCCACACTGACTTAACTTGGGTCCACAATGTCAGACCTGACGTGAGATTTGATTGTATCATCTGCTCACATCCACACTGATAAATGCTGATCCTTGCGTGGAAATGGTCGTGTCCTGTAGTTACCTACACAACGTCTTCTCAGGACTCTGGTAGGAGCTTCATAGCTCACGGATGTATGAGCCAAAAGTCCACAACAGAAAATTAGATTGGCTAGATAATTTTTTTTTTCTTAAACCAAGGACACAGTGATGCCGGTAACGCTACAAAGTAACGGGCTACTCTAATGTGACTACTTTTTTCCAGTAACAAGTAATCTAACACATTATTTTTTTCCAAACCAGTAGTCAGATTAAAGTTACTTATTCGAGTCACCGTGCGTTACTATTTATAAGTCCTTTTCCATCGTAAAAATATGTAAATTTCTTTCTTCTTGTGTTTCTAGGAGTAAAGTCACGTATGCGCTAAGTCACGTTTTTAGCACGCGGACAACTCACGTATCAAGAAGCCGGCGGAACAGAAATGGGAACGGGAGAGAGATACGCATTTTCTAGCCGGAAATACAATCACAATTTTGAGTTTATTTCCGCTAAAAATAACAATATCAGAGTTCTCTGTACACTCTATGCTGGTGGTAACAAAAGTTTATCTACCTCCAAAAACTCCACATCAAATTTTAAAAAACATCTGGAGTCGCAGCACAGCACAGCACAGTAAAACTTGTGGAGAACGCAAAGCAGAAAGCAGCATCAGTGACACATGCAGGAGGTCCCCCACCAGCCAAACAACAAAAGGTGGACTTCGGTGGTAGTGTAAATCCAAAACCCATTAGTTGGGAAGAACTGAAGAGGTCGGTCGGACGGTATGTTGTGGAGGAAATGCTGCCCTTAAATACGGTTGACTCGCCCATTTGCGCTTCGAAAAGACACATTCGCACTATCTACACTTTAATTTTGAGTGCCTGTCTACATTGCTTCGTACTGTAAAGCGAGTGAGCGTTTTGATGGTGCATTCAAGTGCAACTCTGAAACTCGGTGATATATAGAAATTGATTTGGGATTATTATTATTTTATTATTTAAATACATACAGCTGCCAGTACTTAGTTGTTTTATTACCATTTAAAGATAAAAAAAAAAAAGATTAAAAAACATTACGAATTCCTGCAGTGGCTGTATAGAAAAAGTAATGGAAAAAATAAATAACGTTAATGTATTTAAAAAAATATATTTTCAAACTGTAGATAGAGTGACCGTGCTCTTTCGAAACGCACATGGCGTGATCGCAGTGTTTCGTGCCATCATTACACAATTTAATAGTAGGTTAAAAAAAGTGGTTGTTGTTTTTTACGTCTTTTACTCTAACTTTTACTCTAACTTAGTTACTTTTAAAATCAAGTAATCAGAAAAGTAACTTAACTACGTTTTAGAGGAGTAATCATTAGTCTGATTATTTTTTCCATGTAACTGTGGCAACACTACCAAGGATAAAGATTACAGTCAGTGATTTCCCTGAACCGACTCAAACCGATGTGTTCATGTCAACATTAGATTACTATTTGCCCATAAATGATCCTGATTTCAATATAAAATGCCAACCAAAAGCTTTTGTTAGCATAATGTGCTAAGTAGAATAGCCTGCAATTAAGTTTCGTGGGACATAAAAATGAGACTGTAGGATCGTAAATAACCGCACGTCATTGGAGTGCATAGTAACAAAAAAAAAACATGTATGTCCCCTCTCGCCCACAACAAAACACGTAAGTCCATTTGAAATCATTTTAACAATTTATTGATAAATGTGTCAACATAGCTCCTATATATATATATATATATATATATATATATATATATATATATATATATATATATAGTTTGTGTGTGTGTGTATAATATATAATAATTTATTTATTTTTTGTTATTTTCACTGTTTTCCATTTTGTTATCTTCTCCCTTTTACTCTCTCCATATCAATGAGCTATCTATGAGCCCAAGGCTGTTGCCATGGTTTCCAACCTACACTCAACCTGCTGATCTGTACTTTATGTCGCCTTAGACACAGTAAATTTTAATTATATGCACAGAGAGAGAAAGAAAGAAAGAGAGAGGGAGGGAGAGCCAGACTTATTTCTATTCACAAATCAATTATTATTAGATGGTCTGTCTCTACCGATATTGGAAAAGCTATTAGTACAGGCCTTTGCACCAACTTCTGTGAATCTTCAACCAATTGTACCCTGAGGCAATTACCGTCCCACTGTTCTTTTCTTGTAAAAATAGTAACTGGAACTCATTTGTCAGTTCTTTCTTACTGAATCTCCAGTTAGAAGTGTTTCAGTCTAAAGAAGGGTTGGCTGCTGTTTCAAAAAAGTATAGTGTGATACACTATACTTAGGGTTAGGGTTAGGGTTACTAAAGTGAGATACACATGACAGAGATGTGATCTATTATGACTAGGAGTGAACAATATTAAAATAAATAATGAATACAAATAATTAGATAGTAATTAAAATAAAATAATTGCTAATAATCAAAATAAAAGCATTGCAACAGATCCCACAATCAATGCACTAGCACAGGATCAAAGCACTGTGCTGTGGTGGAAGTTCAATGAAATAAGGTAACTATATGATAATAACAACCTTAAAAAAATCTTTTCAAATATATTCTATTGATAACTGACATTCTATTAATGTCAGTTCTATTTTTGTTTTTTTTATTTCTATGTCAGCTATCTCTATTTTACAGACTTTAGCAGTAGCTAAAATCAATGATGTAGAGGGTGAACATGAAAGGAGGGAGGTCGGGATCCAGAGAGTCACATACAGTGTGGCAGTCACGCATTCTGTGATCTGCCAGTCTGGTAATTAACAGGACACAAGGGGGACATCCACCCACACAAGCCAATAGAGTCAGCCAAATGGTGTCGAAAGCATGAGACGTGCACAAAACTTGACCCTCACGTGCTCGCTGGAACTCACCGCAGAACATATTAACCTGAAACCCTTTAGCCTATTTTCGTGAATTCACCTCAAATGGCTTCCACTGAGAATGAATTACTGAATGCTATTGTTAGTGGTTGTTATTGTGTTAACTGTTTACTATAAGGGATCTTGGGCTGCTATTGTGGCCAGCCTTCCCTTGAAAGAAAAAGGTCAGTGCATCTCAATGGAACCGATCTGGTTGAATAAAGGCTAAATAAAACTAACCATGGCTTGTCTGACCATCATGAGTTGATTTAAAATAACCCTCTCTAGTTTTTAAGCAGTAAATTAAAAAGTGGAGCATTAAGTTGTTACTCTTTTCTGGTGACCTAATGTTTCATTCGTGACATGTTCCTGTAGTTCCGTGCTTGCTGATGTTTGAAACAACAGTGGAGGCATATCATGAAATACTTATAGCTGCCATTGCTGTCACTACATTAAAATTATTTTAGCTTGGGGAAGGTCACAAATTTTGTATTTGACAAATATTTGAATCTAATCTAGGGCTGTGGTTTTGTGATGCTATGGGTCAAATGAATGTCTACCACCACCTACACCCTCGCTACCATGGCAACCTGGCAGGGATTCTAAATGAGCATCTGCTGCTTACAAGCATTACTTTATATACACATACAGTAGTACACACCACCAAACATGCCCAATATCATTAATTAGTCAAATAAAACAAAAGAATTGTAAAAAATTAAAAAAAAATTGGGTTTGACAGTGTAACAGAGCTTATTCAAAATCCTGCAATTCATCCAACATTGAAATTTTAAGCTTAAGAATCACCAAGTAGCAGAATGCAAGATATTTTTATCACACCCGTTTATGTTCATTTGAATAGAATTTTACAAACATGGTGATGCAAAAGCTCAACAAAAACAATAGTAAACATCATTGAGCCAACCATCAGACATGTCCGATACTCAGACACTGTGGCACTAAAAACAAAGATTAACAAATACAAGGCCTTTAGTGTAATTACATGAGCTGAACTGCTTCGTACACCAGTCATCCAATAACAAGCACAAAGGCAGCTGAACAGCTTGTGCCTTCATGTGGCAGTAGGATTACTTTTTTATTCCATCTATCCACAGTCCACTTCTTGCTGTCACCACTCATCTACTTTCTTCTTTCTATTTTTTCTTCATATCTGCATTCCATCCCTTTTTACTGATCTTTTACTTACCCTATTCTGTACATTTCTCTTTCATACAATGGAATTTCAAACTTTCTTGTGCTGTTTAGTTTTTTTTCTGATGCCTTATTTTTGATTTATTAATTGAACATTATCAAACTCTTTGATCTTCTACTTTCACATTTTTGACTCTTTTCTATGTTTTGATATTTATTTCCCAGACTGTTGATCAAGGAATTCAATACAACTCTTCCTCACAGTAAGGGTCTGCTCTTCATTATTTGCACATCCAGTATTTTTTGCACATATGTTATTTCATTATTTTATTTTAATTCCAGATGTTGCCACAGGATACCTGTGTTCAGTCAAGAGCTAAAATTATCAGTACTATCCAGTAAAGTTCAAACTCTTTTTGTTTCTCTTCACTCTTTATATCATGCTATTAATTTTAATGAAAAGGAAAATCAAATTTCAGCAAAAAGTGAAATAAAGTATGATTTTATAGCATTGAAATCAGTCATGACAAGAGGCAATTTTGTTTTTACCTTGCACTGCAACAGAATTGTCCTTTGCAGTAGCATCTACAGCATATAAAGAGGAAAAAGTGCTAACAGAGGAATTGTATTATACTCCTCTGTGGTCTTTGTGCAAATGTAGTATAGGAAGTGAGCAGAAAATGGCACCAGCGTTGGAGAGGTAAAAGTGCAGGACTAAAACCTATTCAGTAAAATAGAGGGACACATACCTTATGTTCAGGTTTAGATAACAATGTTTCTGGGGAAAGCTTGCTATGGAGAAGAAGAATAGCGATGTGTGATGAATGAATGTGAGCAGAGAAAGGGAATGGCATGGGTGTGGTCTGGTGAAAGCAGACACCGCCTGCATATTCCTTCAGGTCATGCCTTATCACATTTTTATTGCTTTACACATAAAAGTGTCAACTTTCATACTTGGCACAGTTAAAATTGTAATATCACTTACTGATGTAATATTAGATCTTTTCTGTCTCTTAATTTTGCTTTATCTGTATTACCTCAGCAGCCCCCCAGGACTTTTACATTTCCATTTACAGCAAAAATTTCTCCCAGCCCTCCATCACTTACTCGGTGTCATTCAAATACCAGTTCTAGTCAGTTTCATTGTTAACAATTTGTTAAAATTAAGATTACAACCAAATTAAAATTAACAATTCACCTCTGGACCTCTGGAGTAAAAACTGCAGGAAGGTACACAGAAGATGAAAGCAGGCACAAAAGAGAGAAGCAAAACCATGGCCAAACCCTGGCGTCCCACAAATATAGTAGAGTTGTTCCAAAATGGGGTGATGTCACTGTTTTGAAAAAATAAATTGCATTTTAATCATGCTATATACTGTATGTATGATGAGTGACATGACAGGTGATCAGTTGTTAATTCTGGCAGCACTTCTTCGTATTGGCCTAAAATCTGATTTCAAACTGATCTAACTCATCTCATGTTGTTAAATTTTGTCATTTCAGTATGCAGTGTAGAGATATTATATAGTGGTGGTAGATATAGAGGAAAGTCAAAGTCATTTGCAAGGTTTGGAAATTGGCGATTCAGCTGATACTTGACTAAACAAAACAGACTACACAATAACAGAGCAGGTTGGCGGGCAAAAATGTTTTGTTTTAGTATAGCCTTTATTCTGTTGTTGATATAAATGACAAATGACTGAAGGTTTATTTTGCACGCGTGTTTTTTTTCAAGACAAAATCACATTCACAAGAAAGTCAATGTCATGATCCCTTAATTACGACCTCACCAAATACTTCTGAACATTTATGTTAGTCAGTGTATAGATATAGGGTAGATCAATACTGCAGTATTGATATCCTCAAATAGGTGGATGAATTTTCATCCTTCTTCTAGAGCTATATCCCTTAACAGGGTAATTAGGTGTGGAATAGGTGACTTACCAATGCAACTATCCCCAAAATACACATCTTTGGAAATGCCAGAGTAATTGAAGAGAACCCATGGACATAAGGAGACCCTTATTGCTGTGAGGAGACAGTGCTAACCACTGCACTACCGTACTGCCCTGCACCACCGCTTGTGGTTGAATGTCATTAGGATGAAATTCGTTTTCATTTGCAACATAAGATTTAAAGAAATTGAAAGTTGTGTGTTTTGTCAGGAGTGGATGAGGTCTGCTGTGCCCTCCCTAAAAGTGAAGGTTGAACTGGCTTTGGATGATCTAACTAAAATAAGAAATAAGGTAGAAATGCAGCCCATGCAGTGAAGTTTTAAGACTGATAATATGAATATATGATGTTACAAGTTAATTGGGTTAACTGATTTCAGTGCCTGTATAATATACTCTGATACAAGTTACACTGTAGGATATGTACATATAAACACACACACACACACACACACACACATGCATACACACACACACACACACATACACACCAATTAACTGACAATCTTGTACAACCTAATGATGGTCTGGTGGCTTTAAAAAAATGCCATTAGAGCTATTTTGTTATATGCCACCACAATAATTGTACTGGTTGGGCCACGTCTGCAGTCATGCATGAACACATTTGAACACATAGGCACACCATCACCACCACCTGTTCGACAGCAATGATTACCAAGAGGAGGTACAGCAAATGGCTGGTAACAAGACGTCTATCTTATCACGCACAGAATCAGTGTGTGTGTGTGTGTGTGTGTGTGTGTGCACGCGCGCACGCATGTGTGATTGTATATACAGTATGCTGCATATTTATTGGGAACTTCAGGATAATATTTCTACATCCTACTAATGCTACTTTTATTCATTTTTGTCCTTTTTTCTCTTTTTTTCTCGAGTTTGTACTTGGTTTTTTTTAAATAAAAATGCATGATAGGTACCAGTTGTTGCTAAAATGAAAGTAAATAATTATTAATAAATAAATAATTTGACTGGACTATCTGATATAAAACAGACAGTTAATGAGGTGGAAACTACTATCTCTCAACAAAATCAATAGGCATTACACAAACAGGGACTTCTGGGGTTGTGATTGGTCATTTAATTTAAAACTTCCACTGATCTATTCTTTAAATCTTTGTAGACGTTCATTGATTAGTCTGTTCGGATTCTCTAACTAGGCTCGCCCTTCTGTTTTATTTATTTGTTGTAAAGCAAACTTGAATCAATAAAGTGTTTGTTTAAATTGCAAAGAAGCATGATTTGGACTGTCAGCCATTGCATCGTTGTGTATATCGTAGTATGATTGCCAAAATCATACTGGAAAGGAAAAAATCCTCTTTATAGTTAAGGAAGCCATTATACATTCACAAACTTTTTTTTTCGTCATAAAATTTTCTTGCTCCATTTCTGTCTTTCAAGAATTTCCCTGCTCTGTCTTCTGTGTTGCCATGGCAACAAGCTGTGTGGGGGCTGTGCGGCACACGTCACAACCTTCTCACACTCCTTGCCAGGAGAGTGAGGGACACAAATGCATCCTTTATTGGGTTCTGGAGATCAAAGGAGACATCTGCCAAATTCAGACTTTCCATTCTAATTGAAGGAAATCATTTTATACTGTTCTGAGGGGTAATTGAAGGCTCCATGCAGCATTTACAGTATTTTACATTTTCAGCCCAAGATTTGCAACTTTTCTTCTTTGGTATTTGATATTTAATATGAAAACAATATGGTGTGTTTTTTCTGCTTTCATCTGATTCTGGATTGACTTAACAATAAGACTAAATCAGGACTTCAAGGTGACATGAGGAGAACAAACTCCTGGCCTGAGTGACCTGAGATTACATGTCCAGAAGTTGATGGACTGGATTTACTCAATTAAACATTTGCTGGCGGGAGAGGCACTGGAAGCACAGAAAGGTCTTGCACTGGAGGCTCAGAAGTGTTCAGGTGCAGCGAAGAACATGGAGGTGTAGGATAACTAGGAGCACTATGAGTATGACGCAAATTAGGAGAGTAAGGAGAACTTGGAAAACAAGTCACCCTCCATCACTGAGGTGGCAACTGCAGGGCCCTCGTTGTGCAAAAAATGTAAAAAAAAAAAAATGTTCCTCAACAGCATCTGGGACTAAACTGAAACCTGAACAGAAAAACCACAGGAAAACGAGCAAGATCAAAACCATGAGGAATAACAAAAGCTTGTTTCCTGTTCATCAACACACATATCATTTCAAATGGGTGATGAATGGATGGAGGTGGCTGTTCATCAAAACTAAATAATATACAATAAAGACTGAAGGAAGTCTGAAGGAAAGTCAGATGTTTTACGGTAATGTCTTTTTGGTGTTATTCCATAGCATAGAGAAAACAAAGTAAGGATTTTTTTTCCCAGCATCTCTCTTTCTTACACCTTGCCAGCCTTTAGGCTAGATTCATCCAAATGGCAAGAACAGGTAAAGGTGGTTCTGAGTTGAATCTTAATTTTTAGTTTATTCACCTTTATAGCCAGGTTCTCAGGTAAAATATCTGTCTTATTGACACAGTCAACTCAGACTATTCCACTGCAGAAATTCATCAAAGCTTTAAGCCTACTGTTATTAAAAAATTATCACCTTGTAGTAATAAATGTATGTGCCTGGTGTTTTGGGTCTCTTCAAGTTGACCTATGTTGTCCAAAATTGTGCCTCTGTTAGGCAACTATACTAAGGAGAATTCACAAATACCTCTGGGAATTGTTTGCAATTTCATAAATTTTATTTTAAAAAAAGCAAAATTTCCTTCTACTATTGTCATGTGTGACCTTTTCACCAGTTTAGGTCATTTCACAGCAAGTTTCAAAATGTCCTTTTACATTAGCAGCACTGAAGAGATGTTATTTACAGTGGGAAATGTGGGAAATCTATGTCCCCTGAGGTGTTAAATATTAATCTTAACACACTTCGTCATTAGTGGCTCTGTAGCCTGCTAAGACCTTAAGGAATTCTAGAAGCAATGCAATGAATACATTCAATGCAGATGTTTGCATATACGTGTGTGTGTGTGTGTGTGTGTGTTTGTGTGTGTCTGACAAAGAGAAAGAGAGAGAGAGAAAGGGAAGGAGAAAGAGGGACAGAGAAAGAGAGGGGGGAGAGAGAGAGAGAGAGAGAGAGAACTTGTGATTTCAAGCCTCCGGACCAAAAGTAGATATGTAATATTAGTTTTAGATTATTTGGGGCACTGTAAAGATGAAGAAGCAAAGCATGGGCACTACTCTGGGCATGTGTTTTCAACTTGAGCATGTGTATTGGGCACCAATAGCGTAGCACTGAACTCAACAAGTAATGTTACCACGCAACATTCATGATCACTAATTTTAATAAAAGAGCAGAGCGTTTTTGATAGGTAAGAATGTTTTGGTTTAATCATGACTTTGTTGTTGGGATACAGAAGTGACTATTGACATTAGTCTATTAGAGACCCTTTTCAAACGGGGCCACTATTGTTTATGCATTGCCGGTATATTATGTTATACTTAACATTTTTGAACGATGAAACAATTTGTATCTGGCTGTCAAAACCTACAAATGGAATCAAAGCAACTGCATTTTACCTTAGCCCAGAATTTTTCCGGTAAATTATGGGCACTTTGGGGCACTATATTGATCGACTGCATGAGGAGGTTTGTTTGTGAATTGGTTTTCTCTTTGAACTGAATCAGCAACTAACCAATTCCACAACATTTACACTTCAAAAATGTCAGTTTCAGTTTAACAGCAGTTCATGTCAGTGGGGACACAGTCACACAAGTGGTACCAGCAGCACTTTTATCAGCGATGTTATTTAGACTTCAACAGACGTGACCGACTTTAAAGAGCTATGTTGGTTGGGTAAGAATGTACACATTACTTCAGACTACTGACATTCAGAAAAGGAGTTTACATTTGAAATAACACCTAAATAATACTAAAACTATCCATTAAACTCCCTTTACAGTAACATCCAACAACTAAATTGCAGGTAAAAGAAGATATGTGCAGTAAAAGGCTAATACCAATGACATGATTCACAATGTATTCAAGTGTGGTAAAAAAAATTACCTTTCTCTCAGAAGGATGACATCAACAATGATGATGTAGATGATGATGAAGATGAGCATTATGAAGATGACAATACTCTTATCACAAGAGATAAACAGCACTAATCACTGAGGGAAGAACACAAAATTTTATTTTGGGTACTCATGCTCATACATTCAAAGGAAATTTAATTTCAAGAATTTCAATAAAATTCACAGCAATTGGCTCTTCGCTGTTCATCGTAAAAAAGACAAAATTTCATTTGTAGCTCCACTTACCTGCCAATGAGGAGAAACTCTCCATCCAGTGCTTGCCGTCTCATGGCCATCAGGATGTTGCGGACAGTCATGCCCTCACAGAAGCACACGACCACCCTGGCTTTGGGCAGGTGAGCCCTCAGCCTCTCCAGCAACCGGTCAAAGCTCTGCTCTCCAGCATTGCTCCAGATTTTGCCTGGGAAAATGTATAATGCACAAGCAAAATGTTTTATGTATAAATTATACAGTATGGTAATTAAATCTCAGATGTTTATTGGATAATTTTACAATTTGGTATATAATGTACATACAATATATACAGTTATAACATTCCCCTTCTTACCAGAGTGAGCAATACAGATACCCTCCTTGGCTGCCATGTCTTTGAATGCTTCCATGCCACTTTCACCATAGTTACCTGGGGAAAAAAGGTTAAAAATATTATCTAGAACATGGATTTATGCATTCAATCATCATTAAATGAATTGTGTTGCATTTTATTTAATGACAATTAAGGGGTATAACAATATTGGAGTAATGTGACAATATATGTATAAAAGTAAAAATGTAAATTTGAAAAATAGTTTTTATGATAAATAAATAAATAAATAATGTGATTTATGTTAAATAAACAAATCATGATATAAACAATTGTATTTTTTTATGTTTTGTCTTCATGCAGAAACAATTTGCTTCATTTAGATTATACTTTGGGTACATACTAAAATAAATATACACAAGTTTTTGTTTTTTTTTTTTTTTTTGGTAATTTTTTGTTTCTGTTCTTGAGTGGACCAAACTGAACTTCTGTGTCTGTTTCTATGTACCCCAGCTCTCATGTAAAAGCAATACAGTAGCTACTGAACAATGTCTAAGCCTTTAAAATTATGTCAGAGAAGGCATCTCCTCAAAGTGGTGCCCGTTTCTTTGCCAGAGAAATTGGGTGACCTGGAATTTATGCTAATGAAGGTTTGTGCACACTGGCAAAGAATATGACATGATTCCCTACTCTTTCATTTTTATTCATCTCATCATCACTTCTTTGTTTCCCCTGTGTTTATCTACTTTTCAAAACCTGTCACACAGCTGTGATACATTCTAATGATTCAATTCTCTCTTTGTGTCTTTCTTTCGCTCTCAAAAACAAGTAAAAAAGCACACAATAAGAACACTCAGACATAAATAAGAAATTAAAATTATGCAACTAATTAAATTGGCAATGCAATTCTAATCTGACAGATTAGAAATAGGACAGAGATTATTGAATTTGGTTGGATCATCATTTGGGGTTGTTGCAGGGGTTTCAAGAGATGTTGAGGGACTGTACACTAAATATACACCCAAAATATTTCACTACCCCTCACTGCAGGTGTGCGGTGGTAAGTGTGAAGTCAGTATAATTGTATATCTGACCACATTCACACGAGCATTAACTCATCTACTGCATAGGACCACTATCACATCATGTTTAATTTCTTTTAGTGTGTTTGAGTGTGTGTCTGTGTCTGTGTCTGTGTCTGTGTCTGTGTCTGTGTGTGTGTGTGTGTGTGTGTGTGTGCGTGTGTGTGTGAAGCTCAAAATTGGGAGCACCATGGGACCAATAAGAGGCTCCATCTCAAAAGCACCGTGAGCACTGAGAGATTTGGGCCCAACAGCACTATGAACAGTCAGAAGAGGAGTGTGAAGAGTATCATTGAGGGTAGTACACATAAGGCCACTAGTGGACTCTGGGGTTGGTTCTAGTCAGAAGCTCTATGGCTCTTGAGCTAAAGAAATCTCAAGGATATTCCACTTAAAGCTAGCCAATTCTGAAGTAGAAGGAGGCCAGAGGCATTAACGTGGTGGCTAATGCTGGGATATCCTCATAAACATTAAAAAAAAAGGTTGTCTGCTGATTCGGTTTAGGGTTAGAGCTTATATGGCTGTATTGTCTAAAGACACCAGATAATGGTTGGAGTATGGTAAAGTATGGTAGACACAGACATACTGTAAGTTAATTTCCAGTTGACAGTCCTTGGGAAAGAAAGGTGGTTAAAGCCAAATTAATATAAGTTCATCTTCACTTCATCAAAAGCTGTGCTGAACAGCCAAAACAGTCGTAGCTCATTAAAGTACAAATACCTCGCGTATTTTTGAATTTTTTTTATCCATCACAAGCTGGTGTGTGAGGTACTGTACTTGTCCATACAAGCCTAAAGATGAATAGAACTGATTTGAACTGAACTGAATCTAACTTTTCGAATTTAATTGAAAATAACAATTGACTTGAGACATTATATGACTATACTCAAACATACATGGTAAATTTTTCAAACCCAAGGTTGCCAGTGTTCCATGCCAAATGGCTGAACTTCATTACATTCATGTTCATTAATATGGTGAAATAATAAAATGAATGCAAATTGTTAATGAGGAGAATTAGTCTCTATAGCACCCACTATGTTCATCTTCAAATCTGCTTTTCATGAATGCTCTCACCCCCACTACACAACACACACACGCATGCATGCACGCACGCACGCACGCACGCACGCACGCACACACACACACACACACAAAAACACACAATTAACACTTGTTTTTTGTTTTTTCTTCCTGCTACTTCCTAATTTAGATTTCAGATTCACATTCATTAAATAAATATATTGCCTATCTTGTCAATAATTCTCAACTTAAACTAAATCCTGCATTGTCTTATCTGTCTGTAGATGGTTATGTTGTTCCCTATTGTCATTCAAATACGAAATTGAAGAGGGGCTGGAAAAGTAAGCATATTTACACTTCACACTGTGTAATAGTTGTAATACTACTTAAAGCTGACTGACAGCTCTTACAATGCTAGCTAATACAGCAACATAGATAAATTTTGTCTGCAGACCACTGGGAGAATTAACGTATAGATTCCACTTCATCACAAGCAGTTTTAAATTTAGTCGTTTAAATAGAAGGCCAGATATTCTAACAGGGACTCTGGAAACCCTCTTCAGGATTCAAATAATGGTAACGAATAGATCATTTGTATGAGTACCAGGTCATGCAGCCTGAGAGAGAGAAAAAAGAGCAGACAAATCACGTAAAAATAAGAAATAAATAAATAAAGCTATGAGAAAACAGCACCTTGACAGGGTGCCAGTTAATACGTCAGAAAAGCGCAAAATTAAGCAGAAACTAAAAAAAGGTTTCACTGGGAAAAAAAACACTGGGGAAAAAAAAACAACATATAGATGGTTTTACCCAATTCTAAGGCCAGAAGGTCCAGAATGGTTTGGCCCTATAGTGCTCAATATACTTTGGGGGCATTAATATTCTTACCAATATAACTTTTCATTTTATACTGTGTTAAGTATAATGCTGAAAACAAGGACTTGAAATGGAAAATAAAGAGACTGTCATATAATTGTACTTAATTCTCCATTATGATGCTACAGGCATTGCACACTAGGATTTAGGGATATTTTGCCATTTTTCTCTAAAGACCCTGTCAAGCTGTTACATCGGGATGGTTTCTCCCTTCTAAGTCACGCCTCTTACTAAGACTGTTTTCCCCCAGTTGCTCAGTTTGGTTGGATAGACAGATTTTGGGAATAATCTTGGTTTTTCTACTTTTCATTTCAGACTGATGGACCCCAATCAGGTCAGATCTCCAAATCTGTCCCTGAATGCAATCCTGCCTCTGCGTTTTGGAGGTACAGTATTGGCTTGGTTTTTCCTCTGACCTTATATAGACAACTGTGTGTCTTTCTAAACCTTGTCCAATCAATTAAATGTACCACAGATGGACTCTATTTAAGGTGTGTAGAGACATCTCAATGATGATCAAGAGAAATAAAAGGCCCCTGGAGCTTAACTTCAAATGTCATAGCCATAGATCTGAATACTTATGTCAATGCAATATTTCTTTTTATTATTTTTTTTTTTTTAAAGGTTAGCAAAGATACGTAGAACTTTGTCTATCTGGGGCACTGGGTGTCGACTGATGAGAGAAGTTTTGAATAGTTCTCTTTTACAATAAAAGTGCAGTCCGAGTTGCAAAATTGTATATATATCAATTAACATATATTTCAGAAACCCTTTATATCCATTCCTCAAAAGATATCTTCTGAGAACTATAGTAATACTATTTCTAACCCCTGTAGTTGCATCTGAAATAACCAAAGCCATTAAACTTTATGGCTAACAGTGTTATGATCAATAAATTACAAATTTGAGCTAATTATATGAAAATGCTATAGCTGGAGTTTAAAACAAAGCATCTGTCATTTCAAACTCATTAAACTTTAAAGGAGGTTAACGTTACTTGGTCTCGTAATTTTTCAAAAATACATCAAAAGTGGCTTTAAAAACGAAATTGTTAGAGAGCCCCAAGCTAATGTATAACAACGCTGGATTGTTTTGAGCTAACAAATGCTTATGCTGTTGTACATATATTAATTTCACTTAGACATCCGCAGTTTCCCATTTGCAAGCTGTTGTATCACTTCCTGGCTGTACAGTGGTGCTAGTCTGAGGGCAGAGGTTTACAGCTGGATTGTCTTGATGGAAAACATTGATACGATTTCAGAAGACTGGTGAGTTTCATTGACAGAGATTTCATCTTGCTTTAACTTTGCTGTCTTTTTGAACATTTATGGCTTCTCCACACATTTTTTTTGACCCAGTTACAGCTGCGGCTGTACCTTCAGTATTGATAGCAGATACGTAGCTCCAGCTGTATCTCTTGACAATGTCAACCATCGCTCTTGCTTGCTGAGCATCCGAAGGTACCACCCGCATAAAGTACTTATAAAGGCTCTGAAACAGTGGAAATCAAATCAATGAGCATCTAGTGATAAATTACCAAAAACTATAAATGTGTCTGAGGTTCTCGGTCTCACCTTATCACTGAGGTCCATACTGGTGGCAGAGTAGGCAATCTGTGGTATATTAAACAGCTGTAGAAGGTTCTGGACCTGGATGGCCACTGAGCTAGACCCTGGCCCAATTAATCCCACAATTGGTTTCTTACCCCGCATTGGCGTGGCAGAGGGGTCAGAGCATTTCATCTGAGTTCCCCCGCCTCCTCCAACTACCCAGGATCCTCCTCCGCCCCACTCTTCAGCCTCGTCTGACGAGACCAGCGAATCCCGTATGAACTCAATGCTTTGCTCCAGAGCCACTGCCGAGTGCCAGCACGAGTCGCGGATCTCACAGCCCAGCGTGATGTTTGGAAGAATGTTTGGGTCAGAGTTGATACGGTCCAGGGTGTGCATCATGGCCTCCACCCTCTGGATGCCGTACTGCTCTCGCACTGCGCCACATTTTCGCTCATGCACCTGTGAAAAAGAGAGAACAGCCAAATTCAATGAAATCAAACTGTACAGCTTGACAGGAATTTGGAGTACAGCTTTTCTAAATTTGTCTTTTATATTTATATTAATGTTTTAAAAGAAAAAACAATTTAAATGTTAAAATTAAGGTATATTTGTGCTGATTCCTCTATTGTTTAATAAAGAGATTTTTCTTGTTTTTAATTGTTACATTTTACATTGTAACATTTGTTCAGTCTTAATTTTATAATTTTCTTTTTATTCTCTTGTAAAAGAAGGATGAGACTTTGCTCTAAAACTAAAAATAATGTTGACATGTTTTCAGGTGTCACTTAAGGCAAACCACAATAACCAGGTTTCAAAAATTGCCATGTCTTAAATCGCCAACAGGCAAATCAAGATGTAAAAAACTCAAAATTACCTTGTCAGCAGGAGGCTGATGATGTACAGAGAACAAGGCACCAATGATGATGTCACCAGGAATGTGTGCTACAACTCGCCGCTCGTTCGACTGGGTAGCCTGACAATGCCCAGCCCAAATCAACAGGACTAACAGCAGATAAATCATCATCCCCATCTCTTTAGGTCACAGCATGAGAAGCAGATGTGGAATTTTCATGCAGAATGGTCACAGTCTTGTTGTCTGAAAAACACCGCTACTGCCCATCAGCCCGTGGCACAATGGGTCATTCTGCACACCTGCTGCATTTTCTTCTTTGTTTTTCATCCAGGTTCAAAGACCTATCACTATAGAAATGCAACCTGGGGAATAAAAGAGAAAATATGGGATGAGTCAAAATTTAGAAAGCTAGAGTAGGACTCCACAGAAACATACGACAAATAGATGTAACCCAAAATATGCCCCTTGATCCCCCTCTGGGCAGCCTCTGTCAAGCTGCAGTTACAGAATGAGCCCTACCTCCAAAATTATCTCAAATAACGCAAATTGGTCAAATGACGATTCCAAAGTTGTCCTTGACTACATCTTCCAAAAGAAGGTTAGTTTCACAAACATTTTAGATTTGGGTAGAATAGAATAGAATAGAATAGAATAGAATAGAATAGAATGCCTTTTATTGTCACTATACACCTTTTTACATGTACAACGAGATGAAAAGTATCTCCTTCTTCAGTGCAAACGTGTGCAAACATGTGTACGTGTGTAAATATAAACAATATATACATATATACAACATAGAATAGAATAAAATAAAATTAAATAGGTTTAGGGCAGATATGTCGAAAATATATACACAGTTCTAGGAAATATGGGTTACTGCACATTAATGGCGGGGCGGCACGGTGGTGCAGTGGTTAGCACTGTCGCCTCACAGCAAGAAGGTTCGGGGTTCAAATCTCGGCTCTGGCCTTTCTGTGTGGAGTTTGCATGTTCTCCCTGTGCATGTGTGGGTTTTCTCCGGGCACTCCGGTTTCCTCCCACAGTCCAAAAACATGCTTGTTAGGTGAATTGAGCAATCTAAATTGACCATATGTGTGAGTGCTTGTCTGTCTCTGTGTTAGCCCTGCGATAGGCTGGCGACCTATCCAGGGTGTACCCTGCCTCTCGCCCCTTGACAGCTGGGATAGGCTCCAGCAGACCCCTGCAACCCAAAAAGTTGGATAATGCAGGTATAGAAAATGGATGGATGGATGCACATTAATGGATATTGCACAGTATACAGATATTGCACAGTGAGTGGATAGAAGGAAGTCCAGGGGGTCAGGGGAATAGACTGTGGGATTCAGTGCATGTGAGAGTTTAGTACGGTTATGGCTTTTGGGAAAAAACTGTCTCTGAGTCTGTTGGTCTTTGTTCTGATGTGCCTGTAATGCCTTCCTGAGGGCAACAGGTCAACCAGATCAAAGCCAGGGTGGGAGCTGTCCTTGGTGATGCTTTTTGCTCTGCTGAGGCAGCAGGAGGTGTAAATGTCCATCAGGGAGGGGAGGGGGGCAGCCGATGATCTTCTGCGCCGCCTTTACCACCCTCTGAAGCCTCTCTCTGTCAGTCATGGTGCAGCTGCTGTACCAAACTGTGATGCAGTACGTCAGCAGACTCTCAATAGACGAGCAGTAGAAGGTCAGCAGCAGGATGGAGTCCAGACTGTGCTTCCTGAGGACCCTCAGGAAGTGTAGCAGCTGCTGAGCCTTCTTGATGACCGCTGTGATGTTCTCTATCCAGGAGATGTCAGCGGAGATGAGAATCCCAAGAAACCAGAAAGTGTGGACTCTCTCTACACACTCGCCGTTGATGTAGAGGGGGGCTAAGTCGGTGCTGTGCCTCCTGAAGTCAACAATGATCTCCTTGGTTTTCTTGGTGTTCAGAGCCAGGTTGTTCTCTGAACACCAGGATGTCAGCTTCAGGACCTCCTCTCTGTAGGCTGCGTCATCTCCCTTTGAGATGAGTCCGACCACTGTAGTGTCGTCAGCAAACTTGACAACGAGGTTGCTGTTGACTGCAGTCGTGGGTGTAGAGGCAGTAGAGGAGGGGGCTCAGCACACAGCCCTGTGGAGAGCCAGTGCTCAGCGTGGATAGAGGAGAGGTAGGGGCCGAGTCTCACAGTCTGGGGCCGGTTGGTTAGAAAGTCCTTTATCCAGGCACATGTGAGAGGGGGGAGGCCGAGAGTGTCCAGTTTGGTGGTGAGAATGTCGGGAATGGTTGTGTTGAAGGCGGAACTGTAATCCACAAAGAGCATCAGGACATAGCTCTTCTGCTGCTCCAGATGGCTCAGCACAGAGTGGAGAGCTATGGCGATCGCGTCCTCTGTGGATCTGTTTCCGCAATATGCGAACTGGTAGGGGTCGAAGTCTGGGGGGAGATACTCCTTGATGTGTTGGAGAACCAGTTTCTCGAAGAACTTCATGATTACCGGAGTGAGGGCCACAGGACGGTAGTCATTTGGGCTGGTGATGGGAGACTTTTTCAGCACTGGTATGATGGTGGCTGATTTTAGGCAGGGTGGGATGACTGCTTGGGACTGCTAGGGAGAGGTTGAAGATTCTGGTGCAGATGGGGGCAAGCTGGTCGGCACACGCTCTGAGCACCTTACCAGGTACTCTGTCTGGGCCGGCAGCCTTCTTGGGGTTCAGGAGCACCCGTCTGACATCATGCTCCCTTACAGTGAGTGGAGTGGAGTTGGGTGGAGGTGGGGGTTGGGATGGGGGCAAGGCTGAAGCAGATAAGTGCTGCTGTTGTGGTGAGTTGAAGCTCTGCCAGGGGCGCACTCAGGTCTCCTATTGTCACATGACATCCTTTGTGGTTTGCAATGTCTTGTATACCCTGCCACACCCTCCGTGTGTTGTGGCTGGACAGGTGGGACTCTATGCTCCTTTTATGGTCTGCCTTGGCTTTTTTAATTCCTTTTTTCAGGTGGGCTCAAGCAGCCCTGTACAGAGCTCTGTCACCTGACCTGACTGACTACGACTGAAGGGGGAAGTCAATGTCCCGGCAATTTAATTGTACAGACTCTAGTTGCCCGTGACTGCCAGTGCAAAATGGCAGCAAAGGCCTACATCTTCAATACTACAGAACCTGTTGTCATTTGTGTGCACCCATTCCACAGACATGCAGCCACACTACACTTAGACTGGCCTCTGAGTGACAACATAATGCCCAGCATGAGCAACGAAGAGTTGGTTTTAAGTAGAGCTCAATACAGCGCCGTAAAGAAATTTAGGCTATAAGCAGCCATAATAATGTTTGGCTGTGTGACAATTTGTGAAGAGTCTAAAACTGTTACAACAACTATTCAGTTCTTTCTTTATGTTTGTGTCTTTATAGATCCGACCCCAGTGTCACTGTAAAGCAATCATAACTGCACAAACTCATCAACAGGATGTGTGGCATTCCTCAAACACTGTCCCCTTCACTTTGACCAGGTGAAACTATGACTTGCATTCCTATTTTTTTGCATTGCTATAAATGACTGAATGCACCCAGGTAATGAAGTGCAAACAGGTGTTACATAACTGAAGAGCCCCTTTTATTGCAAAAAGCAGGCAAGTCAGTCGTTAAGTGGATTATTCAAACAGTAATTCAGTACAGAATTACAGGGTGGCATGAAGTGTTAAACAGTTGTGGCTAAGTCATTTTTGTATCCATGGCCAAGCAGTATAACTGACTGTAAACAGGAGAAGAGAGAGTTCAGGCAGAAGAGGATGGTGTTCGCCTCAACAGAAACAACTGCTTAGTTAAATGGAGAATGGAGGAAGAAGAGACAGTGTAGCAAAAGATGGAAAGGATGATAGGAAAAAAGAGAATTAGAAATCAAAAGACAAAAAGGAGGGGTATGTAGAGTGAAGATGGAAGGATGGGTGGAAGAAAGATAGAAAAGGGAAGTCTATGATGGTGCAGTGAAGGTAAACATGAGATATGGCGATGACAAGGAAAAAAACATGTCGCTGTCAGGAGGGAAACAGACTATCTTCTTCTCCACAGAAGAAAAATCTCTCCAAGGGATGCAACTGTGTCTCTGTTTCTTATCGTTTCTCTCTTCCGGCACATTTAATTAATCATTTCATTTACAACGCACATTTTTACCCACTCACCAATCCTTATTTCACAACACATCTGTTCACATAAGCTGAGATAAGCTTATTTTCCTGTTGAACAGTTCTGTGTTTCTCTCAAACTGCATAGGCCTTAAAATGACTGAAAAAT
Organism: Pao palembangensis; assembly: GCA_015343265.1. Lineage (NCBI taxonomy): Eukaryota > Metazoa > Chordata > Actinopteri > Tetraodontiformes > Tetraodontidae > Pao > Pao palembangensis. The sequence continues at coordinate 4,211,676 of CM027091.1, read as the reverse complement.
AAATACATTTTCATAATTTAAACATGCACATTTCAGATAGCGTCCTGATATGTGCATCACTGTGTTAATAATGGTAGTTACAGAATTTTCAGACAATTTGTTTTTCTGTAAGTATAGCACATATTTTAAGAACATATAGATTTACCTGTTTTTTAAATCCTCTTTTTGCTTTCAAGTAGATGCTAAATTAAGTAGAAATTGCTAATTTGACTCTATGATATGATGTATGATGCCACAATGCAAATAGGAAAGCATTAATAGACAGGATAGTTATAAAACAGGTTCCATGGATGTAGTTTCCTGTATCTAATAGACCTTGGGGAAGCAGACATGTATTGGACAATTGTGAATGGAAGCGTTTTTGTGGTGAATTTGGAACAATAAGAAAGAAAATTCAGAGGTGTGATTGTTCAAATCAATGTCAGAGTAAAGCTAAGCCAGCTGATTGGTTTTGGTGACCTGTGCACATTTTGAGCAATATTTTGGTATGCTGCGGTTATTCACTGCTGAGTGGGCAGGTATCAATGTTGACAATGTGGTTCCTGTTACCCCGACGACAGAGGTTCTCCATAACCACAAGTGCCCAGGTATTCTAAACACATTTCTGTTTCAATGATTATGAATGACCTTACTATAAACTAAAGGGCGCGTTAATGTCACCATCAAAACTAAATGTAGCTACAGCGAATAATCCACCAATAATAGAATATAGAATAGAATAATATCCACAGATAACAGCTGGCGCGTCGCTGCACCCCGCAACCGCAGTGGAATATCAAGTCCGTTTTTTTTTTTGTTTGTTTGTTTGTTTTTTTGTTTTGTTTTGTTGTTATTTTGTTTTGTTTTGGGGTTTTTTGCACCGAATAACGAAGACGCATGCGAATTTATTAGGTGGGAATAATGCATGGCATGACAGAGACCGCGCCTGAATTGAATATGACTATAGCTTTCAGTAATGGAAACCGATCCTTTCTGCCTTAATTTTTCTGACATGAGAGCAACTGGCAGTGTCTTCGTCACCGGGTTGGAGCATGGAACCTCCAAACACCGTCGCACGACGCAACTTGCGGGAAGTAAATTTCTATATATTGCAAAAAAAAAAAAAAAAACGCAGCACGGATGGATTACACTAAGCATAATAATCAGAAAATTGCTACCTTGTAGGAGCCCGTGTGATCAACACCGCCTTAGCTTGTTAGTTTCCAAGTTGCAGCCACACGGGGACAAACGCCGCTTATGCGCAAATCCAGTGTCACCCAGCGAAGCTGCTCCTTATCCTCATCGACGCCGAGCTTCCGATCAGCATCCTCCGTTTTCCAGTCACGCACACCTGATCCTCTCCCCTTCACCTCTTCCTCGTCCCACCCCTTTTCTCCTCCTCTGACGCAACCGCTGCTCCGTCCACTTATCCGGCGCTCCATTATTCCTCCAATTTTTTATTTATTTATTTATTTATTTATTTATTTATTTATTTATTGCCTTGGATGGCCTTGAATTCCTTCCTTAAATTCCCAAACACCTTCCCATTTCCTCGCCACTCGGTTCTCAATACATTTCTTTCAACTCTGCTTGTATTGATGATCTCGTTAAATACTTATAAAATATGGACAGCCATCTTATAATTCCTATAATTCCTATGGATCTATAATATAGATCCATAGATCTATAGGATCTATAATATAGATCTATATTTTTGCACGATCCTTTGGTGTGTGCAGCAGGATGTTGGACATTTTCTGTCATCAGTCTGTTGTTGCCAGTGCACTGTTCTAAGTCTGCTGTGGAGGCAGCATCGGAGCCAGCAACACCAACAGACTGAACAAACTGATCAGGAAGACTGGCTCCATGATTGGCTGTAAACTGGGCACCATGGAAGCTGTGTTGGAGAGGAGGATGCTGAACAAACTGCTATCTATTCTGGATAACCCTGACCACCCTCTCCGCCCGCTACTGGACAGGCAGCGGAGCTCCTTCTCAAACAGACTGATTCAGCTCTGCTGCCACAAAGACAGATACAGGAAATCTTTCTTGCTCAGTGCAATAACACTATTCACCACCTCCATCTGACTGCAACTCTCAGGTCTTCATGCTCTGATATGCTGTCTGTTTAGTACTTTCATGTTGCACATTTTTCATGTTGCACATTTGTTTTTGTACTTCCTAGTTGCACATTTTTCATGTTGCACATTGTTTTTGTACTTTCTAGTTGCACATTTTTCATGTTGCACATTTGTTTTTGTACTTTCTAGTTGCACATTTTTCATGTTGCACATTTTGCACACTTAGTCTTCTATATTTAGCTTTGCTGTAATTTGCTGTAAATTGCCACACTGCTTTTTGCCCTATCCCTCTTGTTGTAAATATTTTTGTGATTATGTTGATGATTGCTGCAGTAACAAGTGAATTTTCCCATGTCTGGGATGAATAAAAGTATTTCTATTTCTATTCTATTCAATTGTGAAGACATTGTGCCACCACAATTTCTAATATGTGAGCTATTTATCAGGCAGGATATAGAAATTGTGAGAAATGAACACTCGCCCTCAGCTCCAACCTTTTGTCAAGAACCTACGGTAGCTGTCTTTGATAAAATTCATTTCTGTCCACATTAAAGACCCCTCAAAAAAAAAAAAAAAAAGGAGGATCAAGGGAAAATACCCTGGTACTGCTGATGCTAATTATTCTGACACTTCTTTTCAACGTCACCCAGTTTTATGGCACTAAAAAATTAAATTTATTTGAATATTTGCATTCTAAGTTAAGGAGTTAAGGTGTGAACTGTTTCGGTTTAGGGAGAGAGATAACAGGAGGGAGCTGGCAAATGATGCTACATGTAACTCCTTTCAGACGTGAAAAACACCAGGCATGTCTGACATACATTTGCTTGTAAACTGAAGTGTAACATCCCTTATGCCTCCTTCAGGGCACACCGCTCATGGTGGGCACTCTACTTTTTCACTATGGTAACATAAAAACCCCATGTTTTCTCTATCTGTATCGCCAAGTCACAAGTTGCCTGCCTTTTTTTGTCTGAGCCACATTGTGTCAACTGCTACCACACCTGAGTCTAAGATATTATCTATCTTTGGAAGGGTACTAATGTAGTGGTGCTCAAAAGGACAAATGGGAGAGACAGGTAGGGGGAGGGGAGGGGGGGGTGGAATGGATGAGGTTTTAGAGCTTAGCTACGACAAGGCTTGGATTAATTTCCCAACCAACTGCATTTGGGATTAGTAGACCATTAAAAGAGCATAGAAACATAAAGCGCACACTGCTTCACAGATTCACAACATCCTTCTCTCTCTCTCACACACACACACACACACACACACAAACGCACACACGCAGCTTTAACTGATTCAGTGATATCCTGACAAACCCTGACCTCTTTATCTCTCTCTTTCTCCCTCACTCACTCCCTCAATCTCTGTTTCACTTTTTTGAGCAGGTTTTCACACAAACAAAAAGGCTAATAGCTAAATATGCCAATGCGCACACATACACACAAAACACACAGACTTAATCTCCTTCACAGACCAAACGGGAAAATGTGTTTTAGCATTTAGCACATTTTCCTCCAGTTGGAGGTCAACCGAACACGGTGCAATTGTGGAGTGAACAACAATCTGGCCTGATCATAATAATCTCAACTAAAATCTGAAGAACCAAACACACCAGCACAACACAGTGTTGCAACCCATCTATTCATCAATAATAAGCTCTTAAACCGGAAACTATAACCAGATCCCAATTTTGAACAAATGGATTCGATCCCTCTGGAGCAAAACATTTCTTTTTTGACTTTATTAATTCCAAGTGAAGTGATGGTTCTATGTCATGCAGATCTACATTGTATGTTTGATATTTGGGCAGATTTTTGAAAGGCGTTTTGTTCAGATCCAGCCACAGTTGTGTGGTCAAAGCACGTTAATTTCTCTCGCTGGAGAGAGACTGGCAGGTAGTTTTGGATTGCATCCAGGCTACAGAATAAATCTGTGCACTTCCATCAAAGACGTCAATAAGCATCATTATATTAGCGTAGGTCACATATTTTACTTTTTTTGTTGTAATTGAATTAGGTATTGTCTTAAAATACGGTCTCAAAAATCTAAAGACCATTACTGATCTTTCCGAGTTGGGTTTCTGTCTGTTATCACAGAGTGAACTACCAGTAAATGTAAAATTTGTTGTCAGTTGATGATTTATTATCAAATACATCACGGAGAACTGAAATGTACTATAAATAAATGTGTGCACACTGTAATCTGATACTGGGGAGGGAGGGCAGCTACAAGTATTGCATAACAGCATGATGAGCTGCGGAGTAAATTTGATCGCAATGAAACAAATATACCCACAGCATATACATGTGTTTTAAAATGACTAATATAGATGAATCTAATAGGGTGTCTTTGTTTTTTTCAGCACCCCTCAACAAGTCCATTTCACAGTTGGCAAATGAATTATTCAATGGCACAAAGTAACACAGAATAATGGTAGTTGCCATAGATACACAGAAGATTTACAGGGTTGTTGACTTATATTCTAAACTAGACCGTCAAATAAAATAACAGCAGCAGAGAAAGAGGCCTCTCAATCATGAAGACAGACAAATTAAATATTGTCACAGGTTGCTGCAGTAAAGAGAAAAGTATAGGCATAAAAATGATGATATCAAGGTCATAAGGTATCTACAAACAAACAAACATCAGAAATATTCAATTCCCAATTGGAATTACACTCTTCACGTGCAAAAGCCTGTAGCAAAATAACATCTTATGGCTTCTGTGGCTGCTGCCTTCTTTAAATCCTACCAAAGATGCTTGAAAATTCCAACGATCACGAAGGTTTGATTTTTAACCAGAAGTCATGATGTTTTTGCTTTTAAATTGCCCCGGTATTTCTGGGAAGTGATAATACCAAGAATGACCATGGACACGGTATTCTTCTGGTAATAAGCCTGGCCTTTCGTACACTAGATACACCACTGGTCCATTTATCCAAATACTAGATTGGTTTCAATGGTCTCTCAATACAGTGTAGTCCAAGTTCTACTTGGAGTTTTTGTTAACTACTGAAGTTCCTCGTGGTCAAGAGTGAGATTTGTCTTGATGAATGAAGGCAATTGTTTGTTCAGTGCATCATTGCACGGCTTATTTACCTCTGAAGCACCTGTACCAGCCTTCTTTACATCGTCCTGTTTAGGTACCATCCACCTACATTGAGGTTGTTCTTTGTTGTTCCAACTAGTTTGATGTGGCTTTTGAGCTTCTTTTGTGTCGCAGCTTTGCAGCCTATTCATTCGTTTTAAACGTCCTCATAATGCTCCAATTCGTGCGTACACTTTCGAATGTCACATTTTTTAGATAAAAGGTATACCCTTCACTTGTGATAAAAATAATATTTAATAGTACATAATGCATTTTCTGCTTTGTTGCATGTATCAAATCAGAGATAAATCATTCAAAGAAGCCTTTGCAATATGCCAAATCTTAAATTTATAAATTCGTAATATTGATTAATTTATGTATTCGCATGGCGGTCGGGATGGTGGGGTTCCTACAATAAAAATAAGAAATCTGAATTCGGTCGGGCAGATCTTCACCTCATGTTTCAGACAAATCTGCTCTCTTGTGTCTGATTACGATATAACAACATCAGAGTCAAGAAAGAACTAAAGTTAATGTTGAATGACGTTCATGGTGGTATCATTTGGATGTTAGTTCGCTCTCTGTGGTCAACCTTTGCAACCTCGAGGGCTTCTTATTAGGCTTTCCTCCTCTCCCTACCCCCCGTCTCTCTCCCGCTAGCCCTCCGGACAGGTTGTCATGTGACGGTCATTACGGCGGCTGCTCCGCTGGCTTTCCTGCATGGAATGCTGCACCCCGTGCTTGGCTGCGGTTGCATGTGATCGGCTTGTGATGGCGCGTTATACACAGATGATAGTCTGATAGTCTGCTCTCGTCCCAGCTGTTTAGCTGCACTACAGATACCCGAGGAGCAAAAACATAAAATACAGGGTTTGTTGGGGCCCACAAAATTCTTGCACAGAGCAGATGACGGTCACGCCATTTGATTCAAGACTGTGACGCATTTGTGAAATGCACATATTAAAAATATAAACTGTTTTTATACTTCATGCGAGAAAAGGTTCTCATTTTATTGCTGAGTTTAAAAATATATGTTTAAAGTATTACATGAAAATAATTATACGAGAATCACAGTTTAAACGAAAAATAGATTCAAAAACCTAACTCAAAAGACGAAGTTTATTTTATAAACACTGAAATTTTCTGATATGGAAAATATGAGCTAAACTAAATAAATAAAATAATTATAAATAATGGTTTCATAATTTGAATTGTCAAAAGTGAGACACTCTACATAAGATTATAGCAAGATTTTTTTTTTTTTTTTTTTTTTGCCTTCCTGTGGTTTGTTTTCACCTCAAACACTCTACCAATCCAATCCATTAGTGTTGTCATTCTCTACTTTGGTGTTCCAGTAATTATAATCTGTCATTCTAGCTAAATGGAACAAATATGACAATACCAGTGATGACTTTTATTAATAAGTGTACACTATGTACACATGATCACATCATCTCTTTACCTTTTGTTTCTCTTCTATGTATCACTTGTTGTATTCCAACAGTACGATCCTTGATTACACATACACACACTTTTTTTTTATTACAGCAATGTTAAGAATTATTATCCCAAGCATGTGATGCTGCAACCCTGTGTGCTTTGTGGATGTACATACAAAAATGTGAGTTTGAGATCACAATGAGATCACATGCTTTCCCAGAGGACGGCCCCTATCCCAACTCAGTGAGAAGGGAGAGAACAGGAGACTTGGCTTGGTGGGAAAGAGATGTGGAAAGAGGTGGAGTTTTACAGTTTAAAGACCGCAAAGCTGCACACTTGGCGCTGCTTTCGTTCAGCTTAGCTAGGGGGCTGTTGAGGGCGTCTTGTCAGCAGGACTTTCTGCTGGATGTGCTGTTCATCATGAGGATCACCTGCGCATCTGTTGTCCTACTGCAGGTCCTCAGGATGTCTTTATCCCAGTTTCCTCGTCCATGTGCCAACTCGGAGGGACTGAGGACCAAAGAGTGTTGTCCAGTCTGGGATGGTGACAAGTCAGCGTGCGGTGCCACGTCGGGTCGTGGGTTTTGCGCTGAGGTCGAGGTCTCAGATGAGCCTCACGGGCCCCAGTATCCACACAGCGGGATTGATGACAGAGAACGCTGGCCTCTAGCTTTTTTTAATCGGACATGCCGTTGCACTGGAAACTACGGAGGCTTTAACTGTGGTGAATGTAAGTTTGGTTACTGGGGCTCAAACTGCGCCGAATACAGAGAATCGGTGAGGAGGAACATCCTCACTCTGTCAACAGTTGAGCAACAGAAATTCATCTCTTACCTCAACCTGGCCAAGAACACCGTAAGTGCCGACTATGTGATCTCAACAGCCACACGAGCAGAGATGGGGGAGAATGGGGAGAGGCCAATGTTCTCTGACATTAACGCCTATGACCTGTTTGTTTGGATGCATTATTACGTGTCCCGGGATGCGTTCCTGGGAGGTCCAGGGAATGTATGGACAGACATTGACTTTGCTCACGAATCGGCAGCATTTCTGCCGTGGCACCGCGTCTACCTCCTCCACTGGGAGAATGAGATCAGGAAGCTAACTGGAGATTTCAACTTCACCATTCCATACTGGGACTGGAGGGATGCCCAATCCTGTGAAGTGTGTACAGATGTTTTGATGGGAGGAAGCAGCCCCTTTAATCCGAACCTTATCAGCCCTGCTTCAGTCTTCTCTGCATGGAGGGTAACAATGTTGTCCGTGTGTGTGTTTGCACGTGCAATTGAGCATGTAGATGTAGCAAATTTTATGTGTCATAAAAAAAACATTCCTCAAAAAATTATTCTTCACATACCTTTATTAGTCAGTCAGTATTGTGGAATGTTTCTACTTTTAAAGTTGGTTTAATCCGAGAAAAATAAGGATTTATGTGGAAACCAATGGGACCTTGTGCATATGTGTTAGAAACAAGCTCACCTTTGAATGACCTCTGTAATAGAGGCCTTTCAACGTTTCTAATTTCTTTATGTGTTTGTGTGTCTGCAGGTGATCTGCACCCAGCCAGAGGACTACAACAACCGAGAGGCACTGTGTAACACCACGGGGGAGGGTCCGCTTTTGCGTAACCCTGGCAAACATGACCCGAACCGCGTGCGCCGTCTGCCTACAACAGCCGATGTGGAATTTGTCGTAAACCTCCCTGAATATGAAACAGAATCTATGGATCGTTTTGCAAACAGGAGCTTTAGGAACGCATTAGAGGGTACTCAACATTTGTATTAATCAATCTACTTTAGAAGTGCAAACGCTTGGCCTGATCTGTTAAGTAATGCAAGTTATTGGTGTAAACCAACAGATGTGTTCAGAAGTGGTTGTTATTATTTATCCCCACCCCACCCCCGCCACCTGCTGAAATTCTACAATGTTCTTTCCTCACTGCAGGTTTCGCGGATCCAGAGACCGGCATGTCAATTCTGGGCCAGAGCACCATGCACAATGCTCTGCACGTCTTTATGAATGGCTCCATGTCATCAGTGCAGGGTTCAGCCAATGATCCCATATTCCTTCTTCACCATGCTTTCATTGACAGGTGTGACAACACTGAAAACGCAGTTCAAGATGAATAGAGGGAAGATTAAAGGCAATGGATGACTAGGATAAATGCATGTTTTACTTTGTTGTAATTCTTCTCGGAATGACCAATATCATTTCTTCATCCAGCATCTATGAGCGCTGGCTGAGGACTCACAAGCCTCCCAGGACCAGCTACCCACGTGCTAATGCCCCCATCGGCCACAATGATGGGTACTACATGGTGCCTTTCATGCCTCTCTACAGAAACGGAGAGTACTTCCTGTCCAACAAAGCTCTTGGATATGAATATGCCTACTTGTTGGATCCTGGTCAGTACACAGATACATTCCCAGCAACGACTCAACAAGTCTTCCACCCAGAATTTCTCTTATTTCACCACAGGCCAACGGTTTGTTCAGGAGTTCCTGACGCCTTATCTTCAGCAGGCCCGGGACATCTGGCAGTGGCTCCTTGGAGCTGGGATTCTCGGCGCCTTGGTCGCCACCATTATCGGCGTCCTTGCTGTTTTGTTAAGAAGAAAGTTAAAGCACAACCAGAAAAGGAAGAGAGCGTCAAGCTACGGGGAGAGACAGCCACTGTTGCAAAGCAGCTCTGAGGAAGGCTCCTCTTCATATCAGACTACACTGTAACAGACACTGTGACACACCTACACTTGAAAATGAAAATATTAATACAATATCTCTTTGTCTAGTTCCCTTGATTTCCAGCTTATTTAGGAGTTATTTTAGATTATAATAGATAACCTAAAATAATAGATATAATAGATTCTGACTACTAAAATAGTGGTCAGTATCACACACTCAGCACACGCTCAGCTTCAGAAACACTGCTGGTAAAATGTTCTGTAGTTTACTGTTCAGATGAAAATGAAATATTCATACACTACACAGAGAGCTATAATGACAGATATCAATGATGTGATGGTGTGAGGGGGTCCCGGGGGGAGGGGGGGGCGAAGAGGGGAGAGTTACAGTAGTGTATACAATAAGTGAGCGAGGGGCAGAGACAGTTTATGCTGCAAAGGTGGAAGGAGGCAGACCAGGAGATGTTACGGAAGTGAGATTGGAATAGAATAAGCTATCAAAGATGATACCCAGATTCTTAACCTTAAATACCAGCAATAACCATTGAAAGAACAAGTACAAAATAAGCAAAGTAAAAAGCAACAATGTGAAATATATAATATTTATATAATAATATAAAATCAAAATAGGTAGTTTCATTGGTTAGTGTTTTTTTTTGTATAGAATTTTAACATTTTCTTGTTTGCAAATCAGGTAATTTGTTGTTACTGCATATTTGCCAAGAAAAAAAATAAAGGTTTTAAATAATTTGACCAAAAAAAGCTAATGTGTTCACGTTTGACTCATCAAATAGCATGAAATTAATTACATGTACTTTTTAACTCAATGGACAGCCATATGCATATCACAAAAACATAGCAGACAATTTCTGATGTTCACTGAAACACACACACCTATGTACAAACAACACAGTAAAGACTGCGAATAAGTAAGAACTTACCTATCTACATTATCAATTTGGTCTGTATTGTCAAGTGCCAGTTTGCTGTCAAGTATAAAATGAATTTCACATACATTACTGTTCATCACATCTTCTAGTATAACAAAGTTACTAACATTTCTCTGGTTATTTACACCAACTGTTGCTGCGTTGCTTTGACAACTGACTTGAGTTCCGTTAGCAGTTTTGTTCACTCTGAATTTGTGGAATATTTAGAAAAACACGGTGTCAAATTTTATCTGTATCAACCATGCATAGTCAGAACTGTGTTTAACAAAGCTGTTGATATTTTTGTCATGAACTTAAGCTCAAACTGTAAATACAGTACTACTTGGAAAATTAGAATATCCTGAAAAAGTGCATGCATTTCTGTAACTCAACTTTAAAGGTGAAGTACATATTATATAGACAAACAGTATGTGAGCTTTTATTTGGTTTTTTTTTGCTGATTAGGACTTGCAGCTTCAGAAAACCTCAAATTCAAAAACTCAAAAAATTAGAATATTGCTTGAAATCAATAAAAAAATCATAATCAGCAAAATTGTAACAAAAAAATGCTTGAGATATCTCACTTTGGATGTACTGAGTCTATAAAATGTATTGGTTTCATCGTTTACGTTGGATTGCCTGAATAAAACAACTTTTACACGATATTCTAATTTTCCGAGTAGTACTGTAAACCTCTGATCAACTAAAGGATTCCTTGTTGAACTCAAAGACTGTTTCAGAGGATTTGAATGAATTACACAGTCTGTGGAGAGTCCTGGAGATGGCTTTTGGTCCACAGCAGAAAACCCCAACTCGCTTACTAAACACACACACACACACACACACACACACACACACACACACACACACACACACACACAGGAAGAGAGAGAAATGGGCAAAAAGAGAGATTAATAAATGCATCAAGAGTGCACTGATTCTAACCTTAAAACAGTTCTCACTGTTTATTGGTCTTTCCAACTTCATTCAGCAACAGCTTCCACCTAGGTCGACCAACCAGTATTCTGGAAGCAAGTGGTCTGTACTTCTCCTCAGACATGTTCTGAGAAGGATTAAACAAAATTCTATGGTTTCCATTGTAACAAATTTGCAAGGAAAATGTTTGCTTGGTTTCAAATTTCATCCCAGTTGGGAACATTTTCACCCCTTAACATGTATTGTTAAACCATAAGTGATTAAATGCATTATTTTTTGATGTAATTGACAAGAAAACTAAAGTGCAACATTGATATTACCATATAAATAATCAAATAAACGACTGGGGAATAAATAGTAGACTACGTATGAGACACATACCTGAAGAGTGTCTGTTTGACTGACATAAAGCTTCATATTAAAGTAGTCTGGTCTGTTTTCTTGCCAGAGCTGACACAAGCAAAAAATAATAGATTAAATTGGAAGACAAATACAGATAAAACAGACAAATACAGTTTTTGGATGCAACACTGCTACGTACTACGTAAAGATGAATGGAACTTTGAAATACATGCTGAAATGTATACATGCAAGATCAGACAGGATGCAATGAGAATGATAAACTGCATTGGACATTAAACGTGTTTGGGCATAGTTGTATTTTTAATCTGATTTACTAACGGCCACAAGATGGCGGTAAAACCTAAACCAATTTTTCAAATTATTTCAAATTATATTTTAAATGTATTTTTTTAATATTGAGACATTTAATTTATTGAGGAAAAATAATGTAAAAAAAACATATCAGAAAAAAAAACTCAACTTTTTTATGACCTACACAGACTTAATCTAAAATTTAAATGATAACGTATTTCAATGACAATAACAGCAGCAAGTGGACTTGATCTGTACCTTATGGTGAACAGAACACAGCAACTCTGCAAACCAGTAGAAGGACTGGAGCTCCCTGCAGACCCACACAAAATACAACCTCTGCAACCTGAAATGTCTCCAGCCGTCTCTGTATGTAGAGCACCATCGTGGGGAAGGAGGAAAGAAACATGAGCATAAACAGAAATAAAAAGGACTCGCCCTAGTCATGCTGATCACAATCACCTTCAGTACAAGATATCACTTTTATTACTCACAGCAGAGCGTGTAGCACACAGGCAAAAGGGGTGACTCCTATACCGCCTGCTACACAAAGGCTGACATCATAGTTGAACACTTCTTCTGATGGACTGCCAAATGGACCGTCCACGTAAATCCTACACGTTTCAACATGAGACGTGATTGATGTGATTGCTGAGCTTTTCCCAATGTATTACAGACCTAGCAACTGAAATAATATTTTAGCACACAATTTACGAATGTGATGGCAGTTTCCCTCAGCATTCTAAAATGTAACTGTTTTTCTTTTATGGCTTCAAAATACAAGTCAAAGCTATGTGCTTCGGCATGCAACTAAAGCACCGGGAGAGGATTATTATCCCAACAGTCCTTCTTTTCTGCAAATCCAAATCACCAAATATATTTTTTTTTCACACATTCTGTGTAAGATTTCTGATCAAATTTTTAACTAAATACCTAAAATTATTTGAACAATCATAGCAGTTTTGTTTCTTTTTTGTTTCTTTGTTGTTTTTAGGTTGTGAGGTCAAAAACCTCTGACCCCTTTGTGGTCCTGAGCCTTTATGGGAAAATGACACACACAAACATACAAATGCAGAATATAAAATCTCACTTGGGGTATTTCCTCTGTTGCAGCATGGGAAGGATCTTCAAGTCTGTCCTTGATCCAGGAAGTAACAGCTGTGAGAAACGTTCTGACAAAAGAGAGAACAGGAGAGGAGATCACATCTTGATCAAACCACAGTCAGTCTGTCATCATCTACTGAACAAAGTTGTATAAATGCTTAATTTATTAAGGTTTTTGAATGATATTCTTAAACAAATTTTAAATATATACCTTTATTTTTCATATGCACTCTCTTTCTCTTTCTCTCTAACCCTAACCCAAACACACATCCTCGTACTCTACACTATCTTTGTGAAGACTTTCACAGACATAATGCATTGTCCAGCCTCTTGGCCTCACCACAACCATCCCAACTAACCCACTGAACCTAAAATAAGCTAAATTCTGACCAAGTCTTAGGCCTTTGTTGTGAGGACCAACCCAAAATGTCCTCACTTCCTAAAAATGTTCTCACTTTCTCACAAGTAGAATGCTGAGTTTGGTACTCAGTATGTAGCAAGTACAAGATCACACACACACACACACACACACACACACACACGACATAGACATATGCACAAAGGGAGACAGAGAGGGACCTGCACATATGTAAAACTGTCGCGGGGGGAAAACAAAAAAAAAAGTAACTGTTAAAAGCAATACGTTAGGATGTGTCCAGTTATGTCTCTGTGCCTATACAACCATTAGTATGTCCGTCTACGTTGGTGTATCTGCCTACCGGTCCAGTCTCCAACAACCCTTAGATGAATGCTGAAAGTTTTCCTCTTTTCTGTTGGACACTGCAAGGAGATTTATAGAGCAACTAGTGAGTCATAGTGGAGTAATGCATACGTGTACACACATACACATAGCTATACACATTACACATAAGAACACATTTTGGCTAATAAAAAAATACATTCTCAGTTCACGACTACACAGATATCTTAGAGATGAGCCCATGAGGTTAGCATAATAAACTTCAAGCAGAACTTAATGTAGCCATGTACACACACACATACACACACACATTGAGACTTCTTGTTGGCAGATGTTGTTCCTAGCCTCAGGATTCTGTTGGCTCTCTGTTGGTTCTATGCCAGCTTGTCTAGTAAGGCTGAGAACATGCACAATGTAAAAAAAAAAATCCCTCTGGCTGGACCAACCAGTGCTCAATCAAGAGGGTGGCTTTTAAGAAAGACAAAGACGTCAAGTTTGGGAGACCTGTGAGTTCACTGTCAGAGCAAATAAAGTTCAAGCGACTGTCAAAGTGCGCTTTGATTTGCGAGTGAGAAATACATTGTGTAGCATCTTACTGTTGTTAATGTGAAGGGATGATTCTCAAAGGATGAAACACCTGGACAATTAAGAACTATATACTGAAAAAGACATGGGGGTGTGGGGGATGAGACAGTGAAAAATCACGTAAAGCAAGAGGTCGTTACTGAGGTGGATACGTTAAAAACTGAATTCATACAGTACATGCTCTTTCCATAAATACCTGTCCAGGTTGAGCTGTGAAGTTGTTCTTCAGCATCCGCAACTCAATGACATCACATGGGTGCCTGATGACTGTCACGATGGTGACAGGGTCACAGCTCCGGATATAACGGAAGAAACGCTCAGCGCAGTAAAGAAAAAGTGGACCAGACACCCAAAGCCAAGTCTACAAAAAAATGTTTATATAAGTAGGAATAAAATGACACAATATTTGTCCATCTGATTTTCTGTCAGCTACCACTGATCGCTAATCAAGGTCACAGGATGCTAGAGACTATCTCGACAGTCAACGGATGAGAGGCGTGAATGCACACTGGGCAGTGTTTACCGTCATTCCATCACAGCACACACACACACACACACACACAGACACACATCGTTCAGTCACAACGGTTACACACTCAGACAGAGGAACGATTAAGTGTCCATTTGGCCTAATGTTTGGAGATGTTTTTTGGACAGGGAGGAGGGAGGTCCACACACATAAAGAGAGGAAAGGAATCTACATGGAACTGTGACTTTCATTGTTTTAAATATTGATGTCAACAAAAAGTGAGCCTGCTGATTTATCAGCCAAAACTGTAATCCAGACACATATATAAAAAAAAAAATCCTGCTTTTAATCGAAAGGTCAGAGAGAGAGAATGGAAAAAGGTTCATTTCATAAAAACAATAACTTTTTTCCTGCTCAGAACAGTCACTGTTCTGTTTGTATCCTCTTATTTTCCAAACTTCTTTCACATAATGAAGTCGCAGTATCGCTTCCATCATGGTATGTTGCACAACGTACCGCAGCAAAATTCTACCAAAAACACTCAGTCACCAACACCAAAAATCAAGAAACAAAAGAACAAGTATAGAGATATAGAGCACACATGCACACCTGAGGGTAGTGTCCCTGGAAGTGAGCCTCCTCTCTGCATTGCCTCTCCTCATTGTCAGTCTTTTCCACGTCATTGCCCAGCTGATCCGTGGTGCCCTGATTGGCTGTGATACAGCCTGGAGGATGGGCTTCTATATTTGTCTGATACTTCAGAACTCCTCTAAAAAAATAATCAAACCGGTACACTTTGGTGAACATCTACACTAAATGCTACAAGATGGTTCCTCTATGGCACAGACACATATTCTATACTGGAGTGACTTAATTATATATTTCTGTACTACAACATTGACTGGCACATGTTAACTCCTTGAACACGTAACTCTTTGAAAGGTATACAATACAAATGAATACATTTAGTATTCCGAGACTGGAGACATACCCAACCATGTGCACCATCAGGACAATATAGAAGATGATGAAGAGGTTGTGTGTGTACCAGAAGATCTCATAGTTAAAAGACCTGAAAAATGTCACCAAAAACATTTCAATAGAAAAAGAATCTATTTAAAGTAGTGGAACGTGACTCTGGTAATTCTTTCATGTTTCTGAAATTTGACATGAGAAAAAAAAAAAAAAGAACTAATCTTGCAAACCCCCATTAGCATTGTTAGCATTAAGGGTTAAGACTATGATTTTTCATAATACTAAACAAAACAAGTTGTAGTTTATAACTTGAAGTTTATATAACAATATACATCTGAAATGAAAATTTCTGGTCTATGATTCTAGAAGCCACAAAAATCTTAATATATTTTATATAAGGAAAAAATCAGTCATCCATTTAGCTAGCTATTATAGTTTCACAGTGGCTGAATTCTTTTCCCTGCTTTGACTCTATATGCACCATAGGTATTTTCCTTCATCTCGCCACTCCAAACACTCACTCTTATCTGAACCCTTGAACCCGATGTTCTGTGTAATGACAGAGCTTTTAGTGGAACACTTAAACAGTGCCCTGATTATGGAGAACTGCTTGTCATTATCATACAGTTGACAACAAAAATGCAGGCCTAAAACCAACATTATGTACAAACCAAGAGATAAAAATATTATTTTACATGCATAAAGGCATGTCAAATGTAATAAAAACAAAGACATTTATGAACTATAAAGTAATATACAACCATACCTAACATTTTTGGAAATCTGAGAGGAATTTTGAGACCTACCGCACACAGTAGGAGGAGGACATTAACATCAGGAAAAGTATGAGAACCAACACTATGCCAGTGACTCCCGGGACTGAACAGAATCAGAAGCAGAACAAAGATAAAGGACAAGCGTGACATCGTTTGCTTACTGTGATATTGCAACACAATATTAGTTTTTTAAAGAGTTACATTGGACACTTGTATACCACAATTACTCTACTGCTAATAGGCTACTCGACTTTTTTATTCTTCTGTGCAAAAGAGTGTATAGAAAACAAAAATAATTCTTACTTGTTGTCAAAATGATCAGTTTGGGGTCCTGGGGGGAAAAAACAGGAAAAATATAGTTGAACAGTGAGAAAATCCTAGAAGAAAATGTAGCATCTCTACCAACTTTCTGAAATCCAAATGGACAACGGACTTCACAGTTCAGCATGAGATTTAGTCTTAGAATCAAAACGCATTTAAGACAACAGCATTTTTAAGACCGAGTGAATTAGGAATGACGTCATGAGCCTCACCTCTCCCCTGTATCGAGCCACATTCAAAGCAGGAAATTCTTCAGAGTAACTTGTGCTAAAGCTAGCGACATTTGCCAGGTGAGCAGACACATGTATAACTACAGAAGAGACAAGAATTGCAACAAAGGTTAATATCTGTAGACACCAGCAGGGACATACATGAACATAATGCCTGAATATAAATGAAAATAAATCCGGCTAAGAAGTAAACCTTTGAGCCAAATTGTGGTTCATGAATCCCTTCATGCCAACAAAAGCTACAGCTACATGATAATGAGCTTTACCAGAAAAGATGCAAATGGCGAGACCACAGGCTACATGGAAGGTCTTGTACTTGTCCAGCAGTCTACGAGTCTTTCTACTTGATACCTGCATAAATTAGCACCTTGCAAGACATCATTTGCCACAGAAAGCATTTAACAGAGATTAATGACATCAAAATCAAAATCATTTTACGTCCAAATTTGCAACTCTCTGAATGCCATCCCGTCTTTTGATAGATGAACTCTTACTGTATGTGTTCCTCTGATGAACTTGAGCAGGGAGCGACACATAGGCAACAAGACCAAGCTGCAGTTTAGATTCAACACGGATGCAGACGCCCTACCGATGCACAGCCCTAGCTAGAGAATAAAAACATGATATTACAAACACATTGTTAATGGACATATTATTAGATATGAATAAGGAAATAATAATAAAATAATAATAATATAATAATATGTCATATAATATATTATTATTATATATATTAATAATATATTCTTGTTGTTATATTATTATTAAATTATTTGAAAATGATATAGACATTTATTTTCTTAGTCTCTAGGTTTTTTGATGTGAACTATGAAAAAATTGGGCAGTGTTTAAAATCAAACACTCGTTCCCTACTCCCAGCCTCTGCTGTTCTTCCATTTCCCTCCAGTTTTGTCCTCAGCAAGTGGAAACAAAATACTCCAGTTGTTTCGGGTCACTGTCCACATGCATAGCGCTGTCCAATAGGTTCTGAAGCATTGGGCTGAATATGAGCAGACAATATTGCCCAAAACACTTCAGAATTCGTGAGCACTTCATTTCCTTCTTCATGCTCTTCTCTTCCCATCACTTTGGTACAAGTTGATCTTTGAGTCGTGTGTCCATAGAATGTTGTTCCAGGACTGTAAAGTTTTTTTTTTTTAGACATTTTTTGGCAAACTCTAATCTGGCCTTCCTGTTTTTGAGGCTTGCCAGTGGTTTACATCTTGTTGTGAGCCCTCTGTATAGACGGGTGAAGTCTTCTCTTGATTATTGACTGTGACTCATGTCCACCTACCTCCTAGAGAGGGTTCTTGGTCTTGGCCAGCAGTTGTCAATAGGTTTTTCTTCACCAAGGAGAGAATGCTTCTGTTGTCCACCGTAGTTGTTTTCCGTGGTCTTCCAGGTCTTTTGGTGACCGGAGTGTTCTTTCTTTTTAAGAATGGTTCCAAGGATTTGATTTGGCCATCTCTCTGGTGCGTTTGTTTTGATTTTTCAGACTAATGATGGATTGCTTCGCCAATAGTGACAGCTCTTTGGATCGCATATTGACAGATGACGCCAACAGATTCCAAATGCAGACGTCACACCTGGAATCAACTTTGGACCTTTTATCTGCTTAGATGATGATGAAACGAGGGAATAGCAGAAGAGTAATCCAAAATTAGATCTCTCTGTGTCAACTGGACTGAAAGGTTTCTTTGAAAACGTTTTGCCCTCTCTCCAGAGAGAAGAGTAATCTATCATTTATGTATGTTAATAGTTTCAATGTGTCTGCGGCCATTTAGATCTAGTAAAGATCCTGATTCAAACCTAAGCAATTATAGGACTGCATTTGTCTGCCACAAACAATCCATTTAATTCTAGTGAATTCCATTCCAATTTGAGATTAAAACTCCTTTGACTTTTCTACAAAAAAATCTATCTATCTATCTATCTATCTATCTATCTATCTATCTATCTATCTATCTATCTATCTATCTATCTATCTATCTATCTATCTATTACCTAAAAAGAAAAAAACTCAAAGGCACATTTATTCCACATAGCCTTGCATAGAAATTTTATAATAGAAAGCTCAGCAGCAAAACCATGAGTAGGAGAGCTGATATTTTGTACTTCCCTACATCCAGAACAACCATGACACAGACTCTTTCTCGCTGTCATACACACAAACACACACACACACACACACACACACACACACACACACACACACACACACACACACATACAGTTCTGGTAAAGCATTCTATCAGCCAGTAGCATGCTGACACTTGCCCCTGGCCTCTAACTGTACTAACTGGGCATGGATTCTTTCAGGAACTGCTCAGCACTGTACAATCCTATTTTATTTTGAATTTCACCAAAATTGCCATATGATCATCATATGAAGAGGTCATATGAAGAGATCATATGATCATATCATATGATCTGTCTATAGTCCATTGTCCCTTATGCAGCTTTCCACTAATGGTATAGGCTCTACTCCAGTCTACTTGTTTTTAATACTTTTTTGGGGGAGCATTTCCACTGCAAAAAAAGTACCTCTTGGACGCAGCGGGAAACTGCTGTGGCATCAGCAAACATGTGGAAGGTTTGTAATTACTCAAAGGACCATGGCGTGTACTTCTTGGGTGCCATTACAACAAAGAAAAACAAGAAGTAAGGAGAACAAAGGATATGACCACAACAAACACCTAGCTGTTTAAAAATGACAGGCAGGGGATTGTGCTGCTCTGTTTGCCCCCTGCGTGACTACTGTTGATGATGCAGTGACACTGTGACGATTATCTGTACCAAACAGTGTCTGCAATGTGTATGAGAAAGTACTGGACTACTTTTATTAGAACCCTGTAGGAGCAGGTACTAAAAAAGTAGCACCGAGTAGCAGGTGCCAGGTACTTCTCAGTGGAAATGCACAAATAAGGCAAGTAGAGTAGAGTAGAGTAGAGTAGAGTAGAGCCAATGCCATCAGTGGAAACGCCGCATTAGACCTCTGTATGCACATAACAGAGACTGTAAAAAAAATGTCAAGAAAAAACTTCAAGAAATCTCTAAATTTTCAATGAACAGTATGAATATGAATCATCACAGATATAACTAATACTAAGAAATAGTTTTTAAATATTAAGCAGAACACCTGACGTTTACAGTGGTGATAAATTGGTATGATTGTCAAGGTTATGTTTAGGTGCAATCACCAAAATCTCATTCAATCATCTCAATCTCATCTCACATTTCTCCCAGTGTGACAGCACACGTACCATTTTAACCCACAATTAGAGCTAATTAGACCTGTATCTAAGTTGATCACCCATTACAAAGTCACTGTCACTGTCATCAATAATGCCTATAAAAACCAAATCAGCTGGTTATTAAACTGCAAATTCTCCACATTTACGGACAATGCAACATGAATGCAAGGTACCATCAAAAATAGAATAAACATTAGGACACCATGCAACCCTTAACACCAATCAACACATACTGTATGCACAAACAAGAGAGGGAAAGAGAGGGAAAGAGGGAGAGAGAGGATTTTATAATCTAATAACTGGAGAAAGCAGAGAATGCCTACTGACAGCCTGTAACTCTGCCTACACTAGGAGAGGCAGCAACAGCTGAAGCACCAGAAACATGCAACAAAGAAAGTGGATACAGCTGGCTAGCAGTTGGAATTGAGAGAAAATTTACCCTCGCCCCTGGGCTCGTCATATGCACATGATCTCAGCAAACATGACAAGCTTTTCCGTCAATTTTCCATCTTTCAGTGGGAACAAACCAATGTCTGACTGAAACTTGTTCCGCAAGGTTAAAGAATCAGGTCCTTTAAGGATTTCTTCCAATAAATGTCGCTGATAGTGTCAAAAATAATGAATTACACTTGATTTAATACTGACAAAGTGCTAGGAACTTAAAATCTGAGGTTCAGTGATTTACAGTGTGTGTCATGTCTTACCCCGAGCATCTTGTGCAGGTAGTAATACTGTTCTCCGGATGAGTACACTAGGAAGGTGTTGAGGAAAAGCCAGGTGTTCACCCCCAGCCACAGCATCTACAACACAGAATGCTTACTGTAGTCTGATCTGCCACTTCATTTATATACTATTAACAAAGGGACTTGTTATTGTTGTATGTTATAGTTCTTTAGCTGTCCCTAAACATCATAAAATGTGTACATCCTTGGAGGATTTACACTAATCCCATAAAAGAGTGTAAATTATTGGTTATATTCGTAAGAAAAACGTCAGACTTGACAGCCACTTCAATTGTGCCTTTTTTTTTTTTTTTTTTTGAGGAGAGAACAAAGAACATCGTAGCCACAGATGACAACAATGTGTATAACTCTTTTGGAGCGGCTCGTTCCTAAATAAAACAAACAAATCCGTTGCGTGATTCTCGAAGTTTTAAACTTTTTTTTTCCCCACCAGAACCAAATGCTTTCCTCCCTCGTTGGCGACCCAGCTCCGCACCGACATGATGCCTCTTCAGCAGCTGCTCATACTTTTCAGGAAATCCTTTGTCTTTGGAAAGAAGCCTTGTCTTTTCTCCGTGGCTCTCTGTCTCTGTCTACTTCCTTGCCTCCGGTGTCAGCACACTGGCCGGTGTCTGCTTCTCCCTCTGCGCTGTCACGTTGTTCTTGTCTGCAGCGCCGGCCCCATTATCACGTTTTACGTCTACGTCAATCTCCATCTTGAACATGTTAGATTTCTTTGTATTTTGCTTAAGGTCTGTACATTATATCATACCATATAATATAGGTAAATCAATTTAATGAAGCAACAAATTGAAGAACAAATTGGAAAATACTCTACCACAAGAGAGCGCCTTAAATATATTGTAAATCAAAGATCCTATATGTA
The DNA here is from genome assembly GCA_015343265.1 of Pao palembangensis. Taxonomy (NCBI): domain Eukaryota; kingdom Metazoa; phylum Chordata; class Actinopteri; order Tetraodontiformes; family Tetraodontidae; genus Pao; species Pao palembangensis. The sequence goes on along the minus strand of CM027091.1, from coordinate 4,189,865 downwards.
ACAGCGCTAAAAAGAGAGCGTATAGCCTAAAACGCCTATATATAATTTGTTGTATTAGAATTACACGTTATTAGCCTGACACCTTAGACGTATAAAGTTGATATCCGGAACTGCTCTATCTGTGGGATCCTTTTGGGGGGAACCCCTCCCCATATTTATGTCCCTCACAGGAACTTGTTCCCTCTTCAGTCTGTCGCTCTGAGTGCGAGGTAAGCCAAGCTTGTTTACGAGCTCTGCTAATTTTTAATGGTGCATTATGGAACTCTATTAAATCTATCTATTTAAATATTGAGAAATATTTTATACAATCAGCAAATGTGTGGCGAGATTTGTAAGATATACAACTTTATAACTACGTACTGCATAGTTTGTACACAGCTATATCAATCTGTAAATATTCTCTAGGTTGGGAAGATTGTCCCTGTGTAATGAAAGGCAAGAAAAGTAAATTGCTAAAAAAAAAAAAAAAAAAAAAACAGAAATAGATAAATGGATATTCGCTAACTCGGGTATGTGAATTTATAGACGTACGAGAAAATTCGCGTTGAACAAGTTCTAGTGCTGACTAGTGGCGTGAGTCTATATAGCGACGGGGGCAAACCGACTTAATCAACGATAAAAGTTTAGCGCACATTTGGATTCGGAATAGTTGTTTGCTGCCTTTCAACCCTTGACATAAAGGACATTTAATTTTTTGTTTTGACATTATATTATATGGAGATTAACCCATTTGCAGCTCTATTTTTTTAATGTATGAATCAGGGAGCATACTGTGGACGTTGTAATTCTCACATTCCTGAGCACAGATGACATAATCCGCATTTACGCTTCAGGACACAAAATTAAAGAAGTGCTCTCAACTCCTTTCACACAAAACTAGGAGGGGATCAACCAAGTACTGCTTGTCTAATAATGTGGGAAAATGTCTCAGGAATAGACGGCAATTTTTTAAATGTCTCCTCTGTTCCGGTGTGGAAAAACAGCTTTGTAAATGTAAATTTCATACATGCTGCGAGGTTAATCTTTCATGTCATCTTTTTTTAATCTTTTATTTGGTTCATTACAGATTATTAACTCATGTCTGCAACTCACTTTTACATTTGTAAAACTAAAATACCTCTTAATTTAAAAAGATTTATTTAATTTCTGGATCAAAATTAAAGCTTTGAGTTAACTGATTACATTTTCACTGTGCAGTCATGAGTCTACAGAGCAAATCATACAGTACTTCCTTTACAACTGACCTTTGCAGCTGCCCTCCCTTGCTCTGCCACACCTCAAAGTGGACTCCTTCGCAAAGGTGCCCCTCCAGCTCTGCAGAAATATGTATTCCTTTAAAATGAAAAAGGAGAGCAGGATAATTGAATGGATCATGCTTGTGACAGCTTTGTTCGTGCTGGGCTTCGTCATTGGTGAGATAACACAGAAAGTCACATGTTAAAACAGAGTCATTGCAAATAATAAGTGTTATGTATGTGAATAGGATAAGAACAACAGTATAGGAACAACCGAGAGATAGACATCGTAATTAAACAATATATACTTTTTAATTTAAATCTTGACAGTGCACGGCTGCAGATATTTAGTTTGCTGCAGCTGTGAGACATTTTATACCACTATCTTATCTGTGTGTGTGTGTGTGTGTGTGTGTTTGCATGTATTATAGGGTGGTTTGCAAAGCCTACACGTTCAAATGTTGCAGAGGACAGCATGTCCACTAGGAAGCATCTGAGGGAGTTTTTGGATGAAATGCAGCCAGACAAGATCAGGGAGCATCTCAGGTAAAATAATTTAAAAAAACAAAAAAAATTCCAAACATAACAACGCAATGTTTATCAGTCTTAATAGTTTCATGTGAATTATACGCAGTTGTTACGAGTTATAACCACAGAAACCAAATTTAAATGATATTTATATTATATTATCCACCAATGTTAACTCAGTAGTGTGTCAGGCATTATGCTTACTTAACGTAATTTGGAAACCATAATTAGGATACAGAGATGAAAGGTGACTGTACTACTAGGTCACATGTTCCAATGCTAAGGGAATGAACCAATTAATGAAAGGTTACTTGCTAAACTAATGGTAGCTACAACTTGTCCAATTTCAAAAGGTATCCTTTAAATTGAATTACATAGAATTTTAGAACACTATATCGACTTTAACTAGCCTGTTACAGTTATTGTGTACTTTACCAAGACACTGTGTCTAAATGGGGAAAAAAAACATATTAACATTTGAATTATTTATATGTCCATATTTAGCTGGTCTTTGTTCACCTAAAGTGACCATTAGGTATCACTAATGCATGATCTTTACAGGAAATTTACTCGACTTCCCCATCTAGCTGGTACAGAGCAGAATCTGAGATATGCTGAGCAAATCAGAGATGAGTGGCTGGAATTTGGACTGGATTCAGTGCAAATTGTTCCCTACGGTGTTCTTTTGTCATACCCTAACAAAACACAACCAAACTACATCTCAATAATTGATCAACATGGCAAAGAGGTACAGTAGAACAACACAATACACACAGCAACACAGCTTATATTATATAGTAGTAGGTGGCATTGTGGTGCAGTGGTTAGCACTGTCACCTTATAGAAAGAAGCTTCCAGGTTCAAATCCCAGAGGCGTTCCCGTATGGAGTTTGCATATTAGCTCCTCCCGGGTGGGTTTCTCCCCAGGTACTCGGGATTCCTCTCACAGTTCAAAGAGATCCATTTGGGGGAAGGTGAAATGGTAGCTCTAAACTGATTTTGAGGCATAATTGGGAGTGTGAATGGTTGTTTATTATGTTAAACCTGTGATGAATTGGCGACTTGTACCACACCTCCCACCTGAAGGCAGCTGGGATAGGGTCCAGACTTCTAGGACTTTGCTTAAACTTGCACCTTACAAGCAGAGTGACCTAGTTGTGTTTTAAAGTAAATCATTACATGAGATTTTTTTTTTCTTTTGAGATGAGGGAACCTAAATAATAAGGTTTTTTTTTTATTTTAAAAATGTAAAAAATTCAATTTTTTTGTTTTGTTTTGTTTTGTTTTTTAGCTAGTGTAGACACAACAAATACGATCTATTGAATGGGCAGCACTGCTAAGGGAAAAGCAGTAGAAGATGGATAAGTCTAATCAGAACTATTGCACTTCAATATTTTTATGGACTAATCACTACTGTAAATACATGCCATGCACACTTCCATCTGATATAATCAACAGTTAGAAGTACCTTTCAATGTTCTCTGGTTAATTCGAACTGTTTTCAGTCTTAAATCATAACCTGTCTTTCCACAGGTTTTTAACACCTCCCTGACAGAACCAACCCCAGATGGTTATGAAGATGTTTCTAACATTGTACCTCCATATAGCGCCTATTCAGCTCAAGGACAACCCGAGGTAAAAACATGCACTTGGTCTAACTTGCTTGGCAAAATGTTTTTATGATACTTTTTAAACATTTCTTACCTGTTAATTCAAAGAAGCACCAAGACCTCTATATTCTCTTCCAGGGGGATTTGGTATATGTGAACTATGGTAGGACAGAAGACTTTTTCCAGTTAGAGAGAGACATGGGCATCAATGTTACAGGGAAAATTGTCATTGTCCGATATGGAAAAATATTCAGAGGTAATAAGGTATGAAAGTTAAGTTTTAATTTCACAGGTTGTTTGTGTTATGCTCAGTATTTTTTTTAAATTTGTGCACTTGTGTTGTTCCACCAGGTGAAGAACGCCATGTTAGCTGGAGCAAAGGGCATCATCATGTTCTCTGACCCAGCTGATTACTGTGCACCTGGAGTTCATGTGTGTGTGTCTGTTTGTGCGTCTGACCCGTTGTTCATTCTTGGTAGTGTAGCCTCAGGCTTATGGTTAGACATTAGAGTGAGGACTAGATTAGGTCATTGCTTTATTCTCCATAATAACACAACTACCACACTGTCACATTCCAGAGAGCAATGAATATCATTCTGCATCACTTCTTGAGATTTTAATGTACATAATAACTCTTACTGAGTTTAAAAAAAAAAAAAGGAAATCAATAATCTTGTTAATCTGATCTGAATTGCTGTGCACACAGACTGGGCTTGTGTCAGTCTGTGGATTCAAGTGTGTATGTATGTATGTATGTATGTATGTATGTATGTATGTGCAGCCCTACCCAGATGGCTGGAACCTCCCAGGTGGGGGAGCCCAAAGAGGGAATGTTCTGAACTTAAATGGAGCAGGAGACCCCCTCACACCAGGATATCCTGCTAAAGGTGTGAAAATGTACTCAATCAGCATGTTCATATTTGCTTTCTCTTTTTTTTTTTTTTTTTACAAACTGTCTCCTTTCTGACAGATTATACCTACAGATTCAAACCTGAAGATGGCGTTGGACTTCCTAAGATTCCTGTGCATCCAATTGGTTACCATGATGCAATTCACCTCCTTAAGTACATTTTTTTTCTTTGTTCCTTTTTAATACATATTCATGCCTCATGATGCTGATGTTTTTATCAGTTATTGTAAAATCATAACAAACAGTGCTATTTTAATACCCCAATTAGCTCTAGTTGGAAACACATATTTTATTAGTGTAGCTGACCAGAATGCAAACATTTGTCTGTCAACAACACTTCAGCTTTAGGAAAAAAATAAATAAATAAAAAAGAAATTAGTGCCATGCATTCAATCTGGGCTAGAGACTTTAATCTGCAGAGCTACATGATTTTAAAAATAAAATGCCTTGGTTTACATTTGATATTAAGATTCTAATCTTCACATTTTTATTTGAATTATGCAGAATGTGAATTATTTTTCCATTTGTCAGGAACATGGGAGGGCAGATTCCACCCAACAACTGGAAAGGAGCTCTGAATGTATCTTATAGAATTGGTCCAGGATTCACTGATGATTTCAAAAGCCAGTAAGTCATCAGATAGATAGATAGATAGATAGATAGATAGATAGATAGATAGACAGTGTGAAGAAATGGAATGGAATTAATAGATGTTCTGCTCCGTTAATAGATGTTAATAGATGTTCTGCTCAGTTCTGCTATTTTCTCTTTACTACGCTTTGTCTTAATGTTTGTCTCAGGAAGTTGCGTATGAACATCCACACATACGGTCAGATAACTCAAATCTATAATGTGATTGGATGGATTAGAGGAGCACTTGAGCCAGGTACAATACCCTAATATTCTCTGCAATACAGCAAGAAATATGTAAGAAAATAATCATTACAAAATAAGTTAAAATGTCAAGAAAGAGCACATAAAATGTTTGTGTGTGTGTGTGTGTGTGTGTGTGTTTATAGATAGGTATGTGATTCTGGGGGGACATCGGGATGCCTGGGTGTTTGGAGGAATTGATCCTATGTCTGGCGCTGCAGTGACCCACGAAACTGTCAGGAGTGCTGGCAGGCTGCTGAGTAAAGGTGAGTAAATGTCATCTCAGTGCATGTGTACTCGGTTTATGTAAAGCAGGGATATCACAGACTTTCTTAAAGGAGTGACTTTAGAACTGCCTTTGGTAACATTCCCATTGTATGAAAAATCTATCCAAAATGGCTGTGGAAATTGTAGTGCCAGTTTGTGGTGTGTATAGTCTGTGTCATTTTTATACTTTCTTGGCTAGGCGACACTGAGGCGACTACTTGTACTGTAGGTACCCTATGGAACTTATTCTGACCATCCAAAGTAGATCTCTCTGTGTCAACTGGACTGAAAGGTTTCCTTGAAAACGTTCAGAGAGTTCAGTCTGATAAAGCCATAGCAGAGCTGAAATCATAGTCTCAGGATCATTGGCAGAGCTAGTCAGGTGGCCTGAGAAATGTTGGCAGGTAGGTCGTTCACTAAAGCCTTGGCTGGGGTGCTTCCCCTTGTCTGTTGGGTCACATGTTAATGAGTCTCAGTCTGGTCAAACAGCGAATGTTTGGAATGCTGACGAAAAGAGTGGAGAACCGCATTGTACGGGTGACAGAAAACAACAGACAACAGACAAAGGGGAAGCACCCCAACCGAAACTAGATGAACGACCCTGCCAACCACCCTGCCAACGACTCTCAGGTGACCACCCGGGCCATTAACACAATGGTCCACAGGGCTATATTTTCAAGCTCTGCCCCAGCAAACTTAGAACTGAAGAAGCTCTCTGGAGAGAGGGCGAAACGTTTTCAAAGAAACCTTTCAGTCCAGTTAACACAGAGAGAAATATTTTGGATCTTATTCATGACACATTTTTTAACTGATTCGACTCGGGGGACTTCTAAACTAAAAACACTGGACTAGCACACCTTTAATAAAACTACAAAACAACTACATACAGCTCAAAATGCACAATTTACAAAAAAACATGAGAGACTTAGAACTGAAGAAGCTCTCTGGAGAGAGGGCGAAACGTTTTCAAGGAAACCTTTCAGTCCAGTTGACACAGAGAGATCTACTTTGGATAACCATGACCTGGATGAGTGAGAATCTACACAGACAACTTATTCTGACATTCAGACAATATCATGTGTAGTCACCATGAAGCAAATAGGTCATGGTTACTTTGGAGTGTTCAAACGTTACAAATTGACAGAATGTTTTAAAATGCTTTACTACTTGAGTTTAAAGTCAAAATTATATTACTGTGCTCTCATTTATGTGTGAGGTATGAGTCTTTGATATACAGTATGTTGGAGCCACTGGATATGTTGTCCATCTCATAAACACTACTATTTTTACAGCGAGGCTGCTGGGACAAGTCAATTTCCCATGTCTGGGATCAATAAAGTATTTCTATTCTATTCTATTCTATTCTATTTTTAGTTTTACAGCAGTATTGAGGTTGTTGTTGGGACAAATGAGGAATAATTTTAATAGAAGTGAAAATAGTCGTTGGTGCTGTCCACTCCTGAGAAATATCAGGAGTGTGTGTGTGTGTGTGTGTGTGTGTGTGTGTGTGTGTGTGTGTGTGTGTGTGTGTGTGTGTGTGTGTAGGCTGGAGGCCTCGGCGAACCATAATATTTGCCAGTTGGGATGCAGAAGAATTTGGACTCCTGGGGTCGACTGAGTGGGCAGAGGTGCTTAATACAGAGATACCCATGCACAATTATACAGATGTACGCAATAAATAGTTTTCCCATTTTAACAGGATAATGCCAAGATACTGCAGGAGAGAGCTGTGGCCTATATCAATTCAGACTCTGCCATTGAGGGTAAACGTATTTTACAATTAAAATTGATTTTGATGTGACTCACCTGTATAAATGCACCTGTTTTGGTTCCAGGTATGTACACACTGCGGGTTGACTGTACCCCATCTCTACACAGTTTAATGTATGACCTCACCAAAGAGGTAAGCGCATTTGTGCTTAAAGTGGCGGTCAAATTATCAAAGCACCTGACAGATCGGAAAATATAATTCTTTCTGTTAAGCCTAGTACACATGGTACGATTTTCGGCGTCTTAGACTTGCGACTCGCCCTCACCCAAAATCGGGGTGAGGCACTAATCCTCTTGGCGACTGAGTTAAGTACCTCGAACATTTGACTAATGAGCCTGACAACGCCCCGCGACGGGTCTTAGACCTAAAACTGGATATCAAGCCCGATAGATATCCAGGCTGCTCGTGGTGACCTTGAAAGAGCTACAGCCAATGAGAGCAGACATGGGCGTTGCTGCAAAATAAGAAAAGGACGTGAAAAGAAGCAGTACAGCGGCTGCAGCAGAGTAGAGCAACAAGAAATTACAGGAGATAGAAAAATAGTTTTGCAAGGTCAGTGGACACAGGAGACTCTGACTCAGCCACTGTCCGCACCAACCATGCCGACTTTTTGCGCCAATCTGCACGCCACCACCGCAGTATAAACAGAACAAAAACTGCGTAGTCGTGAGCCCGATCTTGAAACCATGTGAAGTTGTGTCATTCTCTCATGTTTTTTTGTAAATTGTGCATTTTGAGCTGTATGTAGTTGTTTTGTAGTTTTATTAAAGGTGTGCTAGTCCGTGTTTTTTGGACTAGAAGTCCCCCCGGAGTCGAATCAGTTAAAAAATGCTGTCATGAATAAGATCCAAAATATTTCTCTCTGTGTTAACTGGACTGAAAGGTTTCTTTGAAAACGTTTCGCCCTCTCTCCAGAGAGCTTCTTCAGTTCTAAGTTTGCTGGGGCAGAGCTTGAAAATATAGCCCTGTGGACCATTGGAATGTTAATGGCCCGGGTGGTCACCTGAGAGTCAAGTAGGTGTGCTGGCCAGAGAAGATCGCTGGTTTGAGAGGAGTGTCAAGGAAGCCATCCACGTCAAGTTGGAAAAACCATCTTTAAACAGAGGTGGTGGACTAAGGCACTTTCTGTCACCCACGTACAATGCAGTCCTCCACTCTTTTCGTCAGCATTCCAAACATTCACGCTGTTTGACCAGACCTGGAGACTCATTAACATGTGACCCAACAGACAAAGGGGAAGCACCCCAACCAAAACTAGGTGAACGACCCTGCCAACCACCCTGCCAACGACTCTCAGGTGACCACCCGGGCTATTAACATGCCAATGGTCCACAGGGCTATATTTTCAAGCTCTGCCCCCAGCAAACTTAGAACTGAAGAAGCTCTCTGGAGAGAGGGCGAAACGTTTTCAAAGAAACGTTTCAGTCCAGTTGACACAGAGAGATCTACTTTGGATAACTATGACCTGGATGAGTGAGAATCTACACAGACGTCATGAATAAGAAAAATAAATTGCACTAGAATGTAAGTGGCATTTTGTGGGGGAAAATTTATTATTAAAAATCCAGGACCAACAACAGACATTTCTTTCGGGCAAATTCATAAGGGCAAATTACAACAATAACGCGCTGCGGCCACGTATTTCCCATGTCAGTCCATGTTTGGAAACTGGCAGCGCAGTCGGTCACGCCTCCTGACGGAGAGAATCGCGCTGTGTGGACACTCTCGTCTCAGACGAGTCTTGTAATGTGGACACCCAATGCTCCCGCCGATCCTGTCGCGTTGAGCGGTGTGAACACACGGGCGCCCCACCAACTCGATAAAATCGTGCCGTGGTACGCGCTGTACGCGCTGCGGCCATGTACTTCACCGCAGCGTTATTACTGTAATTTGCCCTTACGCTCTACTGCTCCATTTCACTTTCTTATTTTGCAGCAACGCCCATGTCTGCTCTCATTGGCTGTAGGTCTTTCTACGTCCCCACGAGCAGCCTGGATATCTAGCAGGTTTGATATCCAGTTTTACATCTAAGACTCATCGCGGGGCGTCGTCAGGCTCATTAGTCGAGTCTTCGAGGTACTAAACTCAGTCGCCAAGAGGATTCGTGCCTCACCTCGATTTTGGGTGAGGGCGAGTCGCAAGTCTAAGACGCCGAAAATCGTGCCGTGTGTACTAGGCTTTACACTGCCTGGATGGAATTTTAGCTTTTCGATTTCTTCTACATTCATTCATTTTCTGCACTCACAAAACAATAAATGCTTTGATATTAACCAATCAAGTGAGCTAAACAGTGTAGGACTAACGCTCTTCGATGGAGGATTTCGTAACCGAAATAAGACAAAATTCAAAATTTGATTTGATTTAAATAATAAGAGTTGCTATATAATAGTGACAGAAAAAGGTTTGCAGTTATAGCGCAGTGCACAGGAGTTGTTTCCATGGTGGCCACGCTCAAGGCTGCACAGCATCCCCCAGTGAAGTTCCTGTGCATCTGTCAATTTACCAAATAACAGCTGAACCTTCCTAAATATGCCAAGTGTTCTAATAATGGCCATGACTGTTCAAAAGAAACATTCAAAAATATTTTTGCATAATTTTTAAAATATATCTGCATAATTTCTTCCTATTTAGTTCCTCTCGTCCGTTCTCTTTTTTTTGTTTCCTTCTTTATTTACACGTGCAGATAAGCAGCCCGGAAGAGGGGGAGCAGGGAGATTCTCTTTACAACAGCTGGCACAGAAGGGACAATTGGACAAATGACCGTAATGCACCCAGGTACGCGTGCACCACAAACATAACTATAAAAACAATTGGAAGTAACAGTCACTATCCAAAAGTTGCATTTTGTGTAGAACTAAAAATCAGTCCATCTTCCAAATTTGTGCACCGAAGGATCAGTAAACTGGGGTCAGGCAGTGATTTTGAGGCCTATTTTATTCGTCTGGGAATTGCCGCAGGAAGAGCCAGATACACAAAGAACAAGGTGAGCAATGTTCTTATTTAAATATTGACATCATTGTTTGCTATAACAACCCTTGGTGAGATTAATAGAGCATTATTTGGCTGTGCATATTTCAGGAAGTAACTGAGGGTACCAGGTGCACACCTGATCAACTTGCTTAAGTCGAACTCTGGTGCCGTCCCTGTGTTGTGTAAAAGCAAGCAAAGTCTAGGCCAGTCCAAATGCCTTAAATACACCAGAGGAGAATTAATCTGCACCTGCAACAGAGTTGTGCTGTTGATAAGGCGTCAAGCCAATTTTGTTTAAACGTTTCATTATCAAAATATATATTTAAGAGAGTTTATTAAGGAAATGATAGATCGTAGACGACCTCTATCGTCGTCATGGAAACACGACCAATGGTGTTGTGGCTTTTAGACAAGAGTGAAACAAACGTGCACCAATGTATCATCAACTGTGCCCCAAATTTCCTATTTTTCATACTCGTTTTAAAACACTTTGCATATATATATATATATATTTGCATATGTATATCTAGTTTTTTTATTTTTTTACATGGTTTTATGTAATAAGTTCTTATAATGTACATCTCTTGGTATTTCTTCTTGTATATATGGATTTTAATAAATACCAAGTGTGTAAAAAACATTTAAAGTGTAGTAGTAATTGTAAATGAGTGTTTGGTTTGCAATATGTCTAATCAATTTTTACAACATTTTGTGCAGTTACCGTGATATTCATATAGCTGTCTGTATTTGGCCTAGCTATTAATTCATAAATCTTTGTGATTATTTGCTAGATAATGCAGATTTAACACCTAATCTCAGTTTCAAATCAAAGTTTCTTGAAGCCTGCATTTGCAGTTTCTGCAATATGAAAAATAGTAACCCTTTTTGTGTTTTCAGAACACAGAGCATTACAGCAGTTACCCAGTCTACCACAGTGTGTATGAAACCTTTGAGATAGTGGAGAAGTTTTATGATCCTAACTTCAAGAGGCTCCACGCAGTAGCCCAAGTGCGAGGCGGGCTCATTTTCCTATTGGCTGATTCCCTGCTCCTCCCACTTGATGTCAACCAATACGCAGACTCCCTCAGGAAGTATGCACTTAGTATCTCACAGCTGGCCCAGAGGCACCCAGAGGAGATGAACATGTTTAAAGTGTCATTCGGTGAATGTTTCATTCTTTCTAAGTACCACAAATTTCTTTCCTGTCTGAGCATGTCTCTGCATTTTGCATAGAATTTTATATGGTTTTATCCCATTACGGAGAAGCAGAAAAAGATTTAGACCAATTTGTACTGTTTTATATTTGCAGATGCCTTGTTTTCGGCTGTGGAGAATTTCACCACGACATCGAGGGACTTCACTGAACGTCTGCAAACTCTCGACAGAGGAGAGTAAGACCATGAGTGACATTTTATACATTTAAACTATCAGGTTTATGATACATTAATATTCAGACTGATGAGGGGGAAATATAGTCAGTCAGACAGGACAAAATGCGAATTTGTGGCCTATTCCTGCCCAAGTGCTATGGTGAAGAGCTAAATAGTGTTTACTTCACATTTGCATCATTAATGTGTAAAATATTGAACAATAACTTGACTAAAGTTTAAACATTTCATTACCATCAGTCCTCTGCAGGTACGGACCATGAATGATCAACTGATGTATCTGGAGAGAGCCTTCATAGACCCCCTTGGCTTACCTGGGAGACCATTTTACAGGTTATTTACACACATACACGGATCAAAATCAAATCAGATCAAGCTTTATTGACATTTTGCTGTGTATACAACAGCAGTGCAGGCAGGAGAGAGTGTTTCTTCAGGATCCAAATTAAAGAACTTGAAACTGATTAAGTTTCACACACACTCATCCCTACGACATCATCCCCACAAAACTGGCAACATCAACAAATTGGCATTTGAGTTGTTCGCGTCCATAACGGCCTGAGATGGAAAGTGCATAACTGAAAGTACTAAAATTAGATTTAAGGTGCAGAACTGTGTGCAAGCCTGGATCATCATCTCAGCGCCCTGACTGCTTGAGGAAATTAAACTGTTGATCAGTCTGGTGGTTCTACCTCTGATGTACCTAAAACATTTGCCTGACCGCAGCAGTTCAGAGTGTTTGAAGAGGGTGTGAGGAATTCCTGACAATGCTCAGTGCCATCCTCCTGCAGCAGCTTTGGAAATATTTTTGGTCAACCTTAAAATACTGTAACCTTAAAACACCTTTTCTAGAGGGGGAAAAACTGTGAAAAAGTACACAACTTAGAGCAGGGAACATTATTAAATTGATTTTCTTTTATTATCAACATAACCAGTACTTTAAACACAGGGAAATGTATTAATTGTTGTTAGCTTTCAGCAACACACTCAAAGCAGACTAAAAAGGGACTCCTTACAGTATAAACAGTCATGCTATTCAGGTATCAGGACAGGATTATCCTATGTAAATCGAACTATGGTTTTGAAAGCTCTGACTCAAAAAGTAACCCTGATTGATGGTAATTGGCTCATAAAGGATCCCTGTTCTGTTAGTAATATTTTAATCTGTTCTCTAATATACATTTCATTCATACTTTTTCCATGTCTTTATTTCAGGCATGTCATATTTGCTCCCAGCAGCCACAATAAGTATGCAGGAGAGTCTTTCCCTGGGATCTATGATGCACTGTTTGACATCAAGAACTCATTTGACCCAGAAAGTGCCTGGAACGAAGTCAGATATCAAATAAGCAATGCTGCATTCACCGTTAATGCCGCTGCTATGATGCTCAGACCACCAGCCTGAAACACTCATATGTGACTTTTTTTTTTTTTTTTTCAGAATGTGACAATGAGGAAGATTTTCCTGCTAAATATAAATGTAACTATTCTAAGTTTTGAGCAACGTTGGTTGTGATGGGAGTAAAAAAAAAATAAAAGATTTTTCGATGTTCTGTTTGTTTTGTGTTTCGTAGCCAAGGAATCACTTGGAATAAGACAAAAACAAAAACCTTTTGCAGCAATTTACATTATATTTTGTACAATATTTACTATAATGTTTTGTATATTATATGAAACACTTTTTTTCTAAGAGAATGTATATAAATCCACCATGCTAGCCACTGCGTCTATAATAGTATCAGGACACCCACAGGCACAGCTCAACTCTCACTTCCATTTTTTCTTATTGCATTTTTAAGCTCTACTTAGATCTTTCTTAAGATCCAACAGTGAAAAATATTAATTATTGCAATTTTTTAACTGGTCTTAAAGATTTTGATCAGGAGTGTAGATGAATTTCATAGTTTCTAACTACATTTATAAATATTTAGAACCTAAAGACAGCCCTGTTAGGTGTTTCACATTACACACACAATTTAAACGATAGACAAATGTCAGAAATAACTAATTTTTATGTTAAAAATGTTAAATGTTGACATTTACAAAACAAATTTTAACATAGATGCAAAAAAATTTTTTACCGAAGACTGTACATTTCAAATTAAAATATTTTAAATAATTGAGTGACACTGGTTTTCATCCATCAGCTCACTCATCTACCTGTGTCATTTCTCGTAAGCATTCCTTTAAGTTTTCCAACGTATCTGGGTTGTGTTGTTGTGCAGTCTTTATTGTCTGCACCAGTAACTGTTGCACCTCGTCCAGCCCACTGATCTTTGCAGCATCATGGGGGAAGAGAAGCCCACCTAGCAACCTGTCATGGCAGTCCGGGGAAAGTAAGCCACACAAAAAGCATAGGAACATATCATAGTGTCCCAGTGGGGCATTGAGGGTTAGCTCCACTGCACTTTGGACCAGGCTTAATACCGATTTGGTCTGAGCTTTGGACATGAAAATTTTAGAAATGTGGCATGATCCAGAGTCCAGAACATTCTTCGACTCTGAATAAAACACTGTGAAGACGTACAAAGCAGCCATGAAATCCTGGAAGAAAGCACACATCATGTCAAACGTTATATTTGACAAGCCAACTCCTGCTACAGTATCATGAATGCCGTTTGATGGACGATGTTGTTTTACCTGAAGGGTGAAGTGCACGTAGCAGAATTTCCGCTGTCCTCTGGAGGATGCAGTGGGGAGCTCAGTGCACATTCCTGAAAACACTGTTGCCTCCAGTAAATTCAGATCACACTCCATCATGTCCTCTTCAAAGAACACATTGGAATTCCTCTGCAGCATGTTAAATGCCAACTTTCCCATTTTTTTCAGCATTAACTTGATCCCAGTGGACCATATCTGGGGGAAAAAAAAGTCACAAAAACAGTTTCTTAGTTCACCTTGGCAAATATTGCAGGCGTCAGCATTATTGTTGTAATACAAACGTGAACACTTAAAAGGACATTATATACTTGTTATATAATGTATAATTGTAATAAAATACTGACTTTCATAAATTGATACTCATTTAGGTTTTACCTTATTATTTTCTGGCTTTTTATACAATTCCAGACTCCGATTGGTCTGGAAGATTAAAATGTTGACATAGAAAGGCGTCAGTCTGGGTGGGTGCACACCGTAACTGTCGGACTGGAAGTAATACTCAAACAATGTGGCCACCATCCAACACACAGTGGGTTGACGTGCAAGAATGTTGAGCATTGGAAGACGTTTGTAATGTGCCACAATCTTTGCTGCTAGCTCAGCATCACTAATCCGTTTGGTTAGGTATTCATCCTTATTCTCATCACTAGAGGAATAATGAAAAATAAAGAGAAACAGGATTTAAACAACATCAAATGAAATGTCTTCTATCATATTGCAGAATTAACTTACATAAGTATTGAATGAAAAATAGAATTATTTTACAAAAACTTCACACGATAAGACGTGCAAAAACTTGAGGTTATATTTCATAACCCTGGTTCTGAGTAATATGAGTGAAACGTCTCACTATGGGATGCACGCCCTCTAGTGCCAGCCCTCAGAAGATTTAATCTCTAATATTAATTGGCTGGTGAACGTATTCGTCCACAGCAGGTGGTGACCACCTGCTATAAATGCCACCCACGGACGTCACCACTCTATTCACAAAGAGGCTGACAGGCTGGCGTCTGTGGTGAACACCTTTCTGGACAGGACCACACCCACTGGCACCCCCTGCGTGAGGAACGACGGGGTTCTCCAATGACATAGCGCTCTGGCGCGCTCGGACGTAACCAACACCCTGTGTGCGCCGTGACGCAAGGGATCCAGTCCGCAGGCAGCTGCCCAGAACTGGAACTCCCTCATGCGAAGGCGGCCCAGACAAACCACCAGAATGGCAGACGCCATCAGGCCCAGAAGCCGACAAAGGTTGAAACGGACAGTTCTGCCCAGGCAGAAGAGCGCGAGGCCTGAGTTGAAGCTCGCGACTTGTTCCGTGGAAAGACGCGCCCCGAACGAGACAGAGTTCAGAGACAGCACCAGAAACACCACCTCCTGTGCAGGAGACAGCATGCTCTTTTCTCGGTCTTTTTTCCTCACAAACCCACAGCCTGCAGGTGTTGTACTGAAACGCGCGTGTGTGCTTCGGCTGCCCGACGCTACTGCGCCAGAAGCAGCCGGTCGTCGAGATACGTGGCCAGGCGGATCCCCTGCCGTCGTAACGGGGCGATCGCCGCCTCTGAACACCGCACAAACACCCTTGGGTTTAGAGAGAGACTGAAGGGAAGGACAGATACTTTCTGTGGGGGGGGGATAAATAGGAATGTGAAAATAAGCGTCTATCAGATCGACAGATGTCACCGTCCGTACTACCCACGGGGACGCCCCGATCGCGGCCCAGCGCTCTCCTTTGAGGGACAGCGGGGCCACCATCGCCGACTTCCCCGCAGACAGTCCAAACTCTGGTAACAGGGAATGGCGACAGGGTAGGGCTGCACCCAAGCGCCACTACGCAGCTCCGCTCGGGGCAGCCTCCCGCCACGAGAGGTCCCATCTGTGGGGAAACGGGGCCCTCTGTTGGCGAGGGAGGGGTGGAACACGCAAAGACCGGATGGCGGGCCTCTGGCCTGGGTGCTGCAGTGGGGCAATGTTTATTGGGCAAAAAAAAAAACATGCATTTTTAAACACGTCAAACTGCGTGCTTGTGAAGGTGCGAGCGTGGCAGGAGTCGAGCCTGCTCGAAGTGGAGACCCGGTCATCTCGCTCTGGCGTTGCGGGAGGTGGCCGAGCAGCAGGGGTGCTCCTTTTGCACGCTGGAACTGGCCGGGGAAGCTAGGAAACAGGAAGACGTCAGCGGAGTCACCGGCGGAGAGAGGGCCTTGTCAGACCACCCTCTTGGTCCTCCTGGGCTGGAGAGGGGCAGCTTGAGCAGGACGCGCCGGCTGGGCTGGGACCGAAGCCGCAAGAGGGGTCGGTCAGGCACGACCAGACAAAGCGGCCGGCACAGGCGCCGGCTTCACACGCTTCGAGATGCGGAACTGAGGGTGGGGGCCCCGCAGGCGTGAAGGCCTTGCGTTGCCGGCGGCATGCGCGGAAGACAGAGCTTTAAAGCTTCGTTCTCCCTCTTTTTCGCCTCACAACGGCGTTGCCTGGAGGCGAGCGCTGAGCCGGAAATCCCGTCCGGGATGATAGGCATGTCAAGGATGTCATCTTTTTCCCTGTCTGTTAGCTACCGTGTGCACTCCTGTAGCACCAGGAGTCCCAGCGCCTTCCCCGTAGCCTGGACGGCACAGCGCTGGATGTGGAGACAGAGGTCTGTGACAGCGGGCAAAAACTGTCGGGTCGCAAGACTGGGCGAAATCCCCGCACAACTCTGCCTGGTAAGCCGTGAGCAGGAAGATGACGTTGAGCCCTGGCGTTTAGCGCCACCGCTTTGTAGGCTCTCTCGGCCAGCGCCGACTGGAAGCGGTCCGCTTTAGAGGGGAGAGCCGGGCTGCGGGAGGACAGCGCAGACCGCTTGGGGTGCAGGTGGGCAGCCACATATGGCTCCATCCGGCACAGGAAGAGGCACAGGCTTTCCATCGCCTCGCAGTCGAGAGACGCGGCGCCAATAATGGCATTCCTGCCAGAATAAGGGCGGTCCTTCCAGGAGCGCTCCAGCTCCTGTAACATCTCCGGGAAAACCAGGAGAGGTTGTTTCGCCGTGACTCTGGCCAGCGGGAATGTCTTCCCCTCGTAGCAAGATTTGGAGGACTCGGCTACGGAGACGGGCGAGGGAACGTCTAGCCGAGCAGCCACGAGTTTGCACACATCCAGCATGAACACGGTAGACCGGGGAGGGGCTGGAGTGCTGCTGTCTTCCGACAGCAGTGCGGCAAAGGCCACAAGCTGTACAGCCCTGGTCGGAGTGACAAAGATATCAACATTGTCGTCATCTTCCGAGATGAGGATGTCCAAAGTAATGTCCTCGTCTTCGCACACTTTGAGGTCGAGGATATCCTCCTGTGTAGGGGGATCCAAGGCCAGTTCGAGCTGGGAGCCCCAGCTGTTTCAGCTGTGTCCCCCCATCCCTTCTCCTCTTTGGCGCCTGGGTGGTGGAGGGGAGACAGGGATCGAAGCACAGACAGCTACCTTGGCGTACTAGCCCTCGGTGGAGACTCTTCAAAGTGAAGACTATACACAGATGATATGAGCCGGGATTGTCCACAGCCTGACGGGCTTGTTCCAGCCCAAGGCAGTTGGAGCAAACTTCGTGTGGGTCCCTGCTGGAAATAAGGTTCCCACAACTGCACAAACGTGGCTCAGAGTCTCCGGGTCCCTTGGTGCGGGAGTCCTTCTCAGCCATCATGCCTGGAGTCAACTGAGCAGCCAGACACAGGGCGGGTTGGTCAGGCTGCCGTTCACGTGCGCGGGCTGTGGTGAGGTGCCGGGCATGGCGCTCGACAAGCTAATGTGGTAGCACAGAACGCGGAACACCTATCAATAGCACAAGCGTAACACTGGCGACCGGGGAGCGAGCACCTGTTGACCAAGGTTTTTCAGCTCCGTCTGTGGACAGTTAATCTCACACTCACTGCAGTGGACGCCAGGAGGTGGTCCCCACCTGCCGCGGACGAATACTTCACCAGCCAGTTAATATTGGCTTAAAAAGATTAATGCCTCTGAGGCCTGGCACTAGAGGGCGTGCATCCCATAGAGATATTGAGCGAGTATTAGGAAAGAACAAAAAGGTTCTAGTAGAAAAACTTCTGTCGCTAAGATCCAATCTCTGGGTCATCAGTATTCTTACACTTGCTACATGAAGACAAAAGAACACTCCAAGAAACTCAGTCATTAAGTCATCTCAAAGGAGATGACTACAAACTCACTAGTCATTCCTAGAGGTTAATCAAACTTACTCAGAGTTCTTCTAGGAAGGATAATCTCAGTGAGTCAGTCTGAAAAAGGACTACAACTTTCCAGCAAAACAATGACCCCCAAGCATACAGCAAAAGCTATGCAGAAATGACTTTAAAGACAACAAGTATAACAAGTGTTCTTGAGTGGCAATCAAAACCCAGTTGTCAGTTCCATTGAAAAAAAAATGTGGCTGGATTTCAAACAAGCTGTTCAATCCTGGTCCCTGAGCAACTTGACAAGTTTGAATGGAGAAAAGCTGTGACATACATTTATACTCTAATTACAATACACACCTGAAGCCTTGGATTTCTGTGATAACGTCCATAAATTGTGACGGTATTTGTGAGACAGCTGCTCGTCTCCCCAAGATCCACAAACAGCCATCACGAAGCACAGTGCCACGTATGATGTTTACAATCAGAACGTCCAGATGGGCCGGGGTAAAACTGTCATTTATAACGGGAATGTTCTGGAAAGAGGAAACAGAAATACAGCAGATTTTACAAATTTGCTAGATAACAAATGAAAAGTGTTACTTTAGGCTGGTCTTTTATGGCTCACACTTTTGTATACAGCCTTCAAATTTGTTAACAGTTACTGTAAAATATTTGCAAATGATTTCACACTTATATCGTTTTTGCAGCAAATGTTAAAAGGTCTGATACCTCCCAGTCCAGAGGAGCCAAATAACAATCAAATGAGTCCATTATGATGAGAAACCTGCAATTCTCCTCTTCCAAGTATTTCATTCCTTTACATTCTGGATGATAATATTGAATCACTTCCATCACTGACATATTCTGCGAATTACTATTTCGCAGGCACCAGAGATCCTGGAACGAAAGCTTGATGACGAACTGCAGATCCTGAGCAGACAGGAAGATGGTGTCAGTCTCAGTATAACTGTTGTATTCAAAGAGCCATATTATTGTCAAACACATTCAACAATTCAGATGAAAACAAATATAGTGGGAGGATTTAAAGTTTCCCTAACTTTAGTCGATGTCGCTACAAAATAAAATTCAAGATTTAATCAAGCTGAATTTGTCACGGTGAAACTTACGAACAATCTCCCCTTTAGTGCATTTTAGTCATTTTGATGCAAGATGTTTAAAACCTCATACCCCCCGTGGAACAGGATACACATCGGTATTGT
The DNA here is from genome assembly GCA_015343265.1 of Pao palembangensis. Taxonomy (NCBI): domain Eukaryota; kingdom Metazoa; phylum Chordata; class Actinopteri; order Tetraodontiformes; family Tetraodontidae; genus Pao; species Pao palembangensis. The sequence goes on along the minus strand of CM027091.1, from coordinate 4,170,275 downwards.
TATAGCTTTTTGGTTGTTCATTTCATTTAAAAATCACTAATAAAGGAATGCTTGTTATTTATATGGGTAGGTAGGTTATGTTTAATAGCAATTACTAACTTTATACACCTGTAGTTGAGCAGGTAATGTACTGGTTGTTCATTTATATTGTTGATCTATAAAACCATTAGACTGAAAATGTGTCCTGACCTTATTGGCGCATAATTGTGCCCAGTCGAGACAGAATTTCCCCACAGAGACTGTCAGGCCAATTCCTGGTATTCCTGTGGTGAGCACTGTCCTCACTGGACGGCCATCTCTTTTCTTTAGTCGGAACAAATCGTTCAGATCAACAAAGGTGTCCGAAATCGCTACCTCATGGGACGGGTCCACTCCCCCGTAACTCTGAGTCAAGATTTGAGGAGCCACATAAATTGCATTCAGATAATTCTGCTTCCCAGGGCAGGGGACTCCCTCATGGATGACTCGATGTTTTAGGATCAGCCGTTGCTTCAAATGAATCCGCATCAATGCTGGCAATGCGGGAAAAAAACAAAAGAACATTTAAAATCTGAAGCCAACACATTAAATATGCATTATTTATTCTGCTGAATAAATAATACATATTTGTGTACTAACTGTAATTTGAATCATCATGTTACAAGTTTAATATAAAATATTTCACAACTATTTGACTGTTGTTGTCTTGCAAAGCATCTTGTTAATGATTATAAAAGCATTTGTAAATTGTTTTAATGAAAAAGTTACAGGAAAAAAAATTATGAATCATACAAATAGTTAAACCATGCATATATAAAGTGAAATCCAATAATTCAAAAAGTCTGTGCTTGGTTATTTTGACAACAGTTTATGTTTAATTAGCAATTATAGGAAATCAATGGTATTAGCAGATGTGTGACAAACCCATCTTTCACTTGCCTCTTTCACAACGATCGTGTAATTCTTCTGCTTCTGTTTTTTTCTTGATACTTCGTAGAGTGTCGATTGTGTACAACAGGGAGTTATCTTGTCCTGCAGACAATCATTTAAAAAAAAAAACACAGTGCTACCTTCAATACAATACTAGTTCCTTTCTCATTCCATGCAACCAATTTTTTGTGAAAAGAGCAAGGTTTACTACCAAAGATCTCCAACATTTTGTCAACAAAATCCAGTATGTCTCCCTCAATCACTTGCTGGAGGGATTTATGCTTTTTGGAATTTAAAAGGCACATCTTAAAGCTAAACAGCTCAGTCATGGTTAAGCCTGATAGAACCGCCTGAATACTCTGTAAAAACAAAAGACAAAAATTGTTATTTTTTTTTTTCAAATAATGTAGGTCAAGTTAAGTTTGAGTAATAAACAAAAAAATTATATATATATAACAACACACACACAAACGGTGCAGTGGAAGCTCTATATGGGGACTGGGCTGGGAAAATGGAGGGTTGTTAAAGCAAGCCCTGGTTGCAAGCACCTTCAGAGTGCTGCCGATGTACCCTTGTGCAATGTACTGAACACCCACATGCTCAGCTAAGTCCCTGCAATTAGCTGCTCATCCAGGGGTGCACCCTGCCTTCACCTCTGTGGAGTTAGAATAGGCTCCAGCTCCGTCCCCGTGAACACACAAGGGAAACTGTGGTCAAGGTATTAAAAAAAAAAAAAAAAAAAAAAAAAAACCTTGAATATGTGGGCTAAATCCTGTTCTGGGTGCAGTCTGTCAAATTGACTGTTCTCTTCGGGCTGCACTGAGGCTTCTGGTTCCATAGACTCTTGTGGTTCTGGGGAATGCGAGACCAAATCTTCAACCATATAAGCATCTTCTTCCTCTGCTAAGTCTTTCAACTCTAAAAACCTGAGAGCCAATGAGAATGTGGCAGATATGAATGAGCAGATAAATAAAATCAAACTGTAACATATATATGATTATTTTATATGTTCATAAAAGTTGTGCAAGTGTGACACTAAATGTTGGGTGAATAAAACTGCAAAAGTGTGTCCGTATGTTTGTCTTCTCCACCTTGTATCAATGATTACAGCACCAAATGGTTTAGTCTGTTGGGTGGTCATGGTTTTTACGGTCTCAGGAGACTCAGGGCGAATCATCTGCAACCTGTTGCTGAAATAAAATTTAAAAAAAAAAAAAAACATACCTCATATTAAAATCCTGTTGGCAGTTTTTATGTCATCAGCATAACAGTGTCCATCAGATACTGTTCTGCATCAACACAAACTGCTTATACTTGCTCTCTTTTTCAGATTATATTTTGTTAAACTCAAAATATGACACTGTACCCCAAGTCCATGGTGGGCGCTTCTACCACCACAGGAAAAACTGGGAGGCTGGATTCCGTGTCTCTTCCTTGTTCTTCCCCATCACTGTCACTCTTCATTGAACCATAGCTGGAAGGAGGTCTCATATTTTTTTCCTTAAACTTGCTGAGGATGAAGAAGAGAAAGTGATAAAGTAATCCAATGTGGATTAGGTTACTGATCTTCTGGTTGCAATGATCAATTTAAGTGAAAGGTATCTAAAATTTAGCCCTCGATTATCTACGTTGCGGTTAACCTAAAAAATATTTGCCAAGATGTTGACAAGTGTACAATCGTAGCTCTATCTGAATTTATTTTACTTAAATGAACATTTCTTAACTTAAACTTCGCTTTGTCAACACTCACCTTTTATCGTTAGTTTGTGTTTCCATGCCTGTCGTTAAAACACTCGTTAAAAGTAGATCACATGCATTATCTCTACAACCAAACAAGGGTTAATAAGCCAACTTTAGACATTTCGCATATTAGCTTTGCGCTAACGTGTCACGCAATATTACTTAACTGCGTATTCTTAATTCTCGCGTTATTCTTGCGTATACTTAATTCTCTATAGTCTCGATGAAAAACATCAAATCTGATGTTAAAAATCTGATGTTAATGTGTACGGAGCTCTAAAGGTAATTTTCAGTGACAGGCTTCCGTCATTTCTGAACTTTGCTCAACCTGTCTCTCCGGTGAATTTCCCAGGGTTTGCACGGAAAATACTTCCGGATCACATTTGTGTAATCCGGAAATACTTTCTTTACACTAAGAAGAATAAATAATTTTCGAAAATTCTACAGAGAAACTTCAGACAGAACACGATAATTTAGAATGTATGAACCTAAATAATTAACGGCAAAAAACAGCAGTTGCACGTTTCCCCCCAAAGTGAATTAAGTCATTCGGCACTCAGTTTCAAGAGTACCTTGATGCAGACAAATGTAGGCCGCTATGCATTTAATACACGATAGTTTTTTGTTTTTTTTTTTACAAATCTTTAAGACTTGTGCAAAACACACAAAATAACCCCCGGGGGGGGCTACATAAATGTATTTTTTTTTTTTTTTTACAGTTTGCACTATAAAGAAAAATAATTGTAGAGAACAAATAGATTCAGGATCTTGATAGCTTTTATGTTATTAGATTTTACAAGTTTTAATATACTGTTTGACTTCATTCTTAAATGTAAGAAAAAAAAGTATTTTGACTACTGGGGAGGATGAAAACTAGATTCCTGGTGTAGTAATCTGCATCTGCAACAAATATTCAAACACTGCACAGACAGATCCCCACACAATTATTTTTTTAAAGGCACAGAAGAGCAGTTTAGCAAAATGACTTTAATCCTGCAGGTTGTATTTTCATCAAACAGGGATCTTCAGGGATGAGCATCATGGGCAACACAATGGCCCCAGACATTACTGCAACAGAACAGGGATTTCCTGGGTCTAGAGATGTGTTCATTATCTGATTTAGCAATATATGCATGCAATAATTATCTATCCATCCATCCATCTTCTACCGCTTATCCGGGGTCAAGTCACGGGGGCAGCAGCCTAAGCAGGGAAGCCCAGACTTCCCTCTCCCCAGCCATTTCGTCAAGCTCTTCTGGGGGGATCCCGAGGCGTTCACATGCCAGCCGAGAGGCATGGTCCCTCCAGCGTGTCCTGGATCTTCCAGGGGGCCTCCTACCAGAGGGACATGCCCTGAACACCTCACCAGGGAGGCGTCCGGGAGGCATCCTTACTAGGTGCCCGAGCCACCTCGTCTGGCTCTTCTCAATGCGGAGGAGCAGCGACTCCACTCCGAGCTCCTCCCGAATGGCAGAGCTTCTCACCCTAAGGGAGAGCCCAGCCAACCTGCCAACCAAGGAAAAGAAAATTGAGAGCTTCGCCTTTCAGCTCAGCTCTCTCTTCACCACAACGGAGGAGTCCGCATTACTGCAGATGCCGCACCGATCTGCCTGTCGATCTCCTGCTCCATTCTTCCCCCACTCGTGAACAAGACTCCGAGGTACTTGAATTCAATTCAATTCAATTCAATTTTATTTATATAGCACCTTTTACAATAAAATTGTCTCTAAGTGCTTTACAGAGGTAGAAACCCAGAGCCTGAACCCCCAGGTAAGCACAGTGGCAGGGAAAAACTCCCTTTTAACAGGAAGAAACCTTGAGCAGGACCAGGCTTACAAGGGGGAACCATCCTGCTGAAAGTTGGCTGGGTAAAGGAGGAATAAAAGAGGTAGACAGGACATAGAGAATAAAGAGAGAGAGAGGGAGAACAGATACAATCATAAAACCAAAGAAATACAGACAAAATTCAATCATAGAAATACAAACATATCAGACATATATACACATAATACAGCATAGCAGGTTGTTATAAAGAGATGAACAGTATAGGCAGGTGCCGACAGCGGACCCTGAGTTTGCCATAGGCCAAAGTCCGTACAGCACGAAGGCCTGGAGACGGAAAACCTGCAAAGAGAGAGAAAGAGAGAGAGAGAGAGAAGGGGGGGAGACACACAGAACGACAAGGAAGACTGGACCCAGATAATCCCGGTGAAAATAAAAGGAGGAGAAAGAAGAAGAAAAGGAGGAGAGGACGTGAGGGAGTGGTTGGTGTTGAGGAAGTGGGGAACTGCTCAGTGGATCATGTGTTTGTCCCCAGCAGCGTAGGCCTATAGCAGCATAGCTGTGCTAAAAATTGAAGAATAAGAGTCTGATGAGCCTATTCTAGCTATAACTGTGAAAACTGACTAAACTAGATCTGTCAGCCCTACACACTTGGTTTGAGGCTAGCTATATGCTTTAGTGAACAGAAAGGTTTTAAGTTTGATCTTAAAGGCAGACGTGGTGTCTGCCTCTTGGACCCAGGTTGGTAACTGGTTCCACAGTAAAGCTGCCCGATAGCTAAAAGCTCGTCCTCCCAGTCTGCTTTGATGAATTCTAGGAACTACAAGTAAACCTGCACTCTGTGATCTGAGTGTTCTTTTAGGTATATACGGAACTATGAGATCCTGCAGGTATGATGGAGATAGTCCATTTAGAGCTTTATATGTTAGAAGGAGAATCTTAAAGTCTATTCTAAATTTCACTGGAAGCCAGTGAAGAGAAGCTAAAACTGGAGAGATATGCTCCCTGGTGCTGATTCCTGTCAGAACTCTGGCTGCAGCGTTCTGTATCAGCTGCAGGTTTTTAATGGAATAATTTGGACATCCTGACAGTAATGAGTTGCAGTAGTCCAGTCTAGAGGTAACAAAAGCATGGACCAGTTTTTCAGCATCACTTTGTGACAGGATGCTCCTGATCTTGGCAATATTACGGAGGTGAAAGAAAGCGGTCCTAGAAACCTGTTTAATATGAGGGAGAAATGACATGTCCTGGTCAAAGATAACTCCCAGGTTCCTTGCAGCCGTACTGGAGGACAAAGTAATGCCATCCAAGGAGAGAATGCTATCTGATAATCTAGTCCTCAGATGTTTAGCTCCAAGAACAATGACTTCAGTTTTGTCTGAGTTTAAAAGAAGGAAATTGGAGGTCATCCAGTCTTTTATGTCTTTGAGACATGCCTGGAGTCTGGCTAATGGCTCTGTTTCATCAGATTTCATGGATAGATACAACTGCGTATCGTCGGCATAGCAATGAAAATTTATGCCGTGTTTCTGAATTATATTCCCTAGAGGGAGCATGTAAAGAGTGAACAGGATTGGCCCAAGCACTGAACCCTGTGGAACACCATGATGAACCTTTGTACACTCAGAGGAAACATCATTAACATGAACAAAATGAAATCGATCTGATAGATAAGATTTAAACCAGTCTAGAGCTGTCCCTGTGATCCTAATCTCATGTTGTAGCCTTTGTAATAAAATGCTGTGATCTACAGTGTCAAAGGCAGCACTGAGATCCAGTAAAACCAGTACGGAAATAAGTCCACGGTCTGATGCCATGAGGAGGTCATTAGTGACTTTAACCAGTGCTGTTTCTGTGCTGTGATGAGCTCTGAAACCAGACTGAAACACTTCAAATAGACTATTCCTGTTTAGGTGATCGGTTAGCTGACTGACAACCAGCCTCTCAAGTATCTTAGAGATGAATGGGAGGTTGGATATCGGTCTATAATTTGCTAAGACGCCTGGGTCAAGTGAAGGTTTTTTAAGTAAAGGTCTGATAACAGCAGTTTTAAATGCCTGAGGTACATAACCTGTTGTCAAAGATAAGTTGATCTGATCTAATACTGACGCCCCAATTAGAGGAAAGACATCCTTGAAAAGCTTAGTTGGGATGGGGTCCAGGAGACATGTGGTTGCTTTAGATCCATTAATGTTGGAGGTCAGCTCAGGGAGATCTATGGGCAGGAAGCTGTCCAGAGGTGGATCAGGACTAGATGGGGTTGCTAACAAGGGCAGCTCATCAGTTGTCATGGAGCGACCTTGATCGATCTTTTCTCTAATGTTAGTGATTTTATTGGTGAAGAAACTCATAAAGTCTTCACTGCTAAGAGCTGCAGGAACAGAAGGCTCGACCAAGCTGTGACTCTTTGTCAACCTGGCTATGGTGTTAAACAGAAAACGCGGGTTGTTCTTATTTGCATCTATTAATGAAGTGTAGTAAGCTGTTCTGGCTTTACGGAGGGCCTTTTTATATGTTAGTAAGCTGTCTTTCCAGGCGCTTTGGGAATCAGCTGATCTGGCTGAATACCACTTCCTCTCCATCCGTCTTGATGCCTGCTTAAGAGTTCGGATATGTGTGTTATACCACGGAGCCAGTCTTCTATGGTGTGTGAACCTTCTCTTCAGTGGGGCAACCGAATCTAAAACTATACGCAGTGTGGCTGCAGTGACATTGACAAAGCAGTCAATATCTGCAGGACTAACATTTAGATCAGAATGATCTGTTGCACCAGTAGGAGGCGCTAGAGGGGGCACCGCTGCAATTTCAGCTACAAATCTGTCTCTAGTATCTTCAGAGAGACACCTGCTGTAGTAAACCTTCCTGTCATGTGCTGCTCGGTCTGCTAGAGTGAAGTCAAAAGTTATAAGTGAGTGGTCTGAGAGGAGGGGGTTTTGGGGAACAACTACCAGGTTCTCAGTTTCTAGACCGTAGGTGAGAACCAGATCCAGAATGTGATTATGACAGTGCGTCGGTTCATTTACTAACTGAGAGAAACCTACTGCATCTATCAGTGAGTTAAACGCCGTCTTAAGACTGTCAGTATCATCATCCATATGGATGTTAAAATCACCCACTATAATGACTTTATCTGTACTGACCACTAAACTAGACAGGAAATCTGAAAACTCCGCCAGGAACTGTGTGTAAGCAGCTGCAGGTGGCTGATACACCACAACTAATAAAACTGGCTTTTCTGACTTCCAGTTGTGGTGAGAGAGGCTGAGAGTGAGACTTTCAAAAGCTAGCTTTAGCTTTGGGATTGACTTGAAGGCTGGAGCGGTAGATTGCTGCCACTCCACCTCCTCTGCCTGCACTTGGAGGAACATAATATGACTTGATGGAGTTGCTTCATTTAAACTAACATATTCTTCATCCTGCAACCAAGTCTCCGTGAGAAAGAAAATATCACACAGATGATCTGTTACTAAATCATTAACTAGAAGAGATTTAGACCGTAGAGATCGTATGTTCAACAGACCACATCTAACTGTTCTATTTGTTTCTGAGTGTTTACTGCTGTGTATTTTTATAAGGTTATTATTATTCACACCTCTAGACTTATTTACTAGATGAACTATGGGAGGACGAGGTACTGACACTATTTCTATTGTATTATTAAACTTAGTGTTACTGTGAGCGTTTTTAGTTTTATTGTTATTTTTATTTTTATTGGAGGGCGGCAGTTTTACAGAAGCAGCAGAGAAGCGTGTAAGACAGCGACTCTGCCTCCTGGCCTCCACCCTGGGTTGTCAGAAGGTTGGTTGTCCAATCAACTTTGCTATATTGCTTGAACTCCTCCACCTGGGGCAGGATCTCCTCCCCGACCCAGAGAAGGCACTCCACCTTTTTCCGGCTGAGAACCATGGCCTCAGATTTGGAGGCGCTGATTCCCATCCCGGCCACTTCACACTCTGTTGCGAACCGGTCCAGTGAGAGCTGGAGAATACGGACTGATGAGGCAAACAGGACCACTTCATTTGTAAAGAGCAGAGACCTGATCCTGAGGCCACCAAACCCGACCCCCTCAACACCACAGCTGCACCTAGAAATTCTGTCCATAAAGGTTATGAACAGAATCAGTGACAAAGGGCAGCCCTGGCGGAGTCCAACCCTCACCGGAAACGAGTTCGACTTACTACCGGCAATGCGGACCAAGCCCGCAAAACGTAATGTCACATATACTGTATTGCAGGGGAAAGGGGTATCTGCAGCTGTGGAGTGGACCTCTACAGATGAGATGCTGTCACTGGACTCCAGAAGGTTAAATTTGTGGAGATATACTGTTTATTTTAGTCAAAACTTAATAGAAAGTTTTAAGTTAAAACGTAAATTCAGAATACTGTGAAACGCTTTCCACTTCTTTCATTTGCTTTTAAATCTCTAAATGGTCTTGTTCCACCCACTCTAACTAAATGTCCAAACAGTTCCCACGTCACAAGACCGATAAGTCTCTCCTTAGGCATGTTAGCGAAGGATATGAACAGCTATAATTTCCTCTTACAAAAGTAAGGATTGCGTCATCAATGTAATTATTTTTCTGGCCAAATACCGTGTGAGAAGTGTGCTGATGATAACTGTCCTAAAAATGAGTTCCGGACATTTTGAGTTATCGGAAGTTTGAATTTTTTTTAACGCACTAGCGGCCAAGTTACGGAAGTGAACTTTGCCAACCTTAACTCGTATTTAAACCCAAGCAGGCGTTGCTGTCTGGTCTATAGATTAAGACTATAAAATGTTTTTAAATATTTGAACTATGTAGCAATATAAAAACAAAATTTAAGGGAAAAAGAACATTAGAAGCACAAATAGTTCTGACTCCTACTTACTACTAAAAATTACTGTAATGATAAAATAGTAATGATTTTTAAAAATTTTACCATTTGTTTGACAGTCCAATTACAAACATTAAACAGTAACCTTTAATTCAAGGAAAAAAAAAAAATCAGAAAAGATTTCCCAATGATTTGGCCATGAACAGGTTTCCAAAAAGCCATTCAAAATTTCTCAACCAGGAAAAGATGCTGATTTCTATGGAAGAGCTCTTCCATAGATTTCCCCATTGATAGATATTCTACCCATTTTCTTGAAAACAAATTTGAAAATATAATTCCGATACAATTGAAATACGTTTATCTATGCAGCTGTAAGTAAAACTTTCCAAATTTTGATCACGTTGGAAAACACCAAATGTAGATGATCGTAGATCATTCCATAATATAGTCTTCAAATCGCCATTCTGCTCATCATCTCTGCAATAAAAAATATTTAAAGAAAAGTCAAACCAAGTTCAGGCAGTGTTCTATTTCACCAAAAATGTGGACATCTAATTAATGAATACACCCTTAACTACAATAATGTGAAAACCATCCCCAGTAAAGAACCCAATACCAGATATGAGCTTGTTTAAACAAAATTGACTTTGAACTTTGACCAGTGACAGTGCTAATTTAAAAAAAACAAAAAAAAAAAAAGATATAGTAAATGCATTACTCTGGTTTTTAAAATTTATGGGAAAGTGTATCTTGCCTAGAGCTGTGACATCTGATGTCATCAAGCTGTAAAAAATGCAAAATTAAGATTTCACACCATCTAGCAGCAAAAATAAAAGATGAGAATATTTAATTCCACTCAACTGCCCTTTTCAAGAGTAAAGAGCCTGAGGGGACTAAAACATATTCTTTTACAGCTGTGTCCAAGTATTTACAAAGGACTGTAACATCAACAAATGCATTGTGCTGCTATTGCTTCTGTTCATATAGAGAAGAGCAGTAGTCTAGCTCCATATCACAATATTCAGAAAAATACTTTATTCCATCAACCAAAAGCAGCAACACCAATGCAGGTCTATTTAAATTTATTTTATAGACCACAAGATATTAAATATTTAGATGGATGTGTGGTACATAATTTTGAGCCAACATTAGAGAACGTACTATAGAACATTATATAAACTGAAACTGAAGTTTAGTTGTTTATATACCTTGCGAGCACTAGCCCTCAGCATTGGCAACTTTGCTGTCCTGCTTGTAGTCACTTGAGTGGATATTCTTCTGGCTTTTAGTTGCCAAATGGGGAGACTTTCCACTTCTGCCGGCTCGTCCCACTGCAGTATGAATGTTTATTGTAGGCATCTTTTCCTGACCTCTGTTCTTCACCATCTGAGTGGGAGACTTAAAGCCTTTGCAGGGAGATTTGCGGGTGGAACGTCGCAGTTTGTTCAGGCCTTTCTTTAAGTAGCTCCTGTTCTTAGGGGTGTTGTCAATAGTAAACACCATTGACTGCCTCCTCTCAGCCTAAAAGATAATGAATAACCAGTAAAAACTTAGTGTTACATCCAGTGTTACATACAAGCATGGCTAATGCTTGGCTGGTAGAAGGGTGCATCAGGTGTGAATCTATGCCACACTAACCCTGCAAAAAGTAGTAACTGGCTAGAAGTTTAAGAGCAGGGTTAAACCTGTTTTATCATGGTGTAGGTGGAAAGAGAAATAAAGTAGGAGTTATCAAGGAAGTGATGAGCAGGTTTGGTATCCAGGATAGGAATGCAGAAGGCAGTAGACTTCACAAACAAGGTGATAGGAGATGAAGGAGCACACAGGTCGACTAAAATTTGTCGAAACAAGGTCAGTTGAAGGAGATCAGTGAATTAAAGTACTAGATGAAAGTACAGCCAGACAACCTAGAACATTGGTGTGTAGGATGACTCTGGGGGTGAGGAGAAATTAGAGTACAAAGGCAGAGCAAATGACTGAAATGGTGTAGACATGTCCAGAGAAGGGACAGTGAATAGATTGGTAAAAGGATAGTAACAGTGGGTGTGCCAGACGGGAGACCTACAAGAATACCAAAAAATATTGATGTAGTTAGAGAGGACATGATGGAGGAGGATGATTCCATGCGGCGACCGCTGACAGGAAAGCCAAAAAGAAAAAAAAAAAAAAAAAAAAAAAGATGCGTATAACAAAGGCATGTTTATACTTACAGGAGAGAGGGTGGGATGGAGAATATAGTCAGATGGTCCAGTGAGCATATTCTTGTTTTTAGGAGTGAGAGGGCGGGGGAAGCAACTGGCCTTCATCTTCTTCTGTTAAACAGATAAGGCAAAAAGCACAACTTTTCAAGCCTTTTTTGAATATCCAAATTAGGACACACCTCTATTTTACATAAGATACAGACACATTCCTTGATATTTTGTTATTTGTCTTTGCTTATGGATATAAACGAAATTTAAAGTATCACTGAAAACAATGGAAACAGTGCTGTTGCAGCCAAAACATGTCAAAGATAGAAAAAAAAACAGGAACTCTAAATATAAAAGTGATTTAAAAGTAATGACCCTGCAGAAAATTCCAACCTACAACTACTTATTTGGGCTCATCACAAATAAGAGCTTTTAAGTGGGCATATTGCTCAATATGCAATGTAAAGTAAAATCTGTCATTTAAACATATACATCAGTGGGTTTAGGATTAAAAACCTTGGTGTGGGAATAATAAATTACCAATATATTGAGGATCTTTAAAAATTATCAGTAAAATTTTAAAATCAATTTTTAAAAGTTGACAGCCAGTGGAGTGATTCCAAGATGGAGGCAAGTTGATATCCGTTAAATACGTACATAAGCTATACTGTGTGTGTTTATTAGCATACGGGACTAAGACTATCGGGCTGAACGGGATTTGAGGGGCTAAATAGTATTTTTGGTTACGAGTTAATGTGACAGTTTACATTTTTGAGGTCGTTAACCACAGCAGCAAGGCTTCACGGGTCAGTGGGGCTTAGCGGAAGTTATATTTACCTCGGGTGAGGTTTGAAGAACTGATGCCATAGATGAAGACCTCTTTGTGTCTTTTGAGCTTCTCAGCTGAGTTAAGCTGATGGTTTTTAATGGCCGTGGTCCTGGCATCACGGATAAACCTTGAGAGTGTGTATTGGCAGTAGTAGCAGAGTTTGCCATCATGAGAGAAAGACGATGAGAGGTGAGAGAGTCTTTCAGTTGGCCTGGCATCATGGATGCACGGCGAATTGTGTCAGATGGGTCACCGGTACGGAGTTCTTCATCTGTGAAAATGAATGCGCTGCTGCTGCCAGTCTAGAGAAACAGGACACAGGTTTACAAACTTGCATTCAGGTGAAAGCGATGTCCACCTGTAGGATGGAAAGCCCAGTTTGAATCAAGCCCTTGAGGACTGGATATGTGCACCCCTGCCTATATTCATTGTGTCATCCATTAACAATAACTTTAGTATTAATGTGTATGGTAATTGTGTTTGACATATACTCAAATGACCCTCTCTACTCACGTCAAACTCTACGGGATAGCTGCTTTTTAAATGCGGAAGACAGGCCTTGTTCCTTGCCTGCAGCTCAGCAATTCTCATCCAGTCTTCAGAGGCCCCATCTGGCTCATTCTCTGCTCCAACACAGAATGTACTAGTAGCTAAAAGACACGCAAATAATACAACGTAACCTTAAGGTGTTGTGATCCAGTTTTAAATGTAAAATTTTACATAAACAGGTAAGCCATAGTTAGGCTAAGCTTTTTTAGTTTGATCTTTTAATTTTGTTCATATGTATCAATAGTTCAAACTAATAGAATTTGTTCCTCACCATTTGGAAAAACAGCACTCCGCCTGTAACCTGGAAGACCAATTAGTTGATCACCAGTGGGGGGCATCTTCTTGGCAGGCGTGTCAAATGTCTCCATCAGCACAGGTCTTACAAAAGCAGCACTGGAGAGATTTGGATGGGAAGCTGCTGATGCCAGACTGCCAAAGGTATCTTCATCTTCACAATTGCCTGGTGTTTTCTGGAGATTAAGCCAATAAACTTGGGTCAGATGTCTGAATATGATTTACTTATAAAGGTAGTGCTGAAAAAGCAACTTCATTGCCTCCTGGGGGCAAATTAATATCAGTATGTCATATCATAGACATTAGCTTGGTTTCAGGTGCAAGAAAAAAAAAGTTTCAGTCTTCAAAATATTTTCCAGAGATATAATTATTTAACTCTAATTAGTATGTATAATTAAAATCAATAATCAATTAAAAATTAAAATCAAGAAAACTTGAAAATATAAATGTATGTCACGTGGTATTCAGAGATAATATATATTTATTTATTTATTTATTTATTTAAATAAATTTCTCTCACCTTGTCCATGGTGATGCTAATCACCTGTGTGGTTCTGCGTCGCTTGACTGATGAAGCTGGAGTTTTCAGTCCCGTAACAAATTCCATTTTGTTCTCTTTACCATTTCTGTAACAAAAAAGGAAGGTCAATTTTAATTTGCATGACATTTTTGATTAGTATCTGTTCTTAAAAACTAAAACATTTAGGAGTTTTTACACAAAACCCATCAAAAATAGAAAGATATGTACCAGAATGAGGCCTAGTGAGGCCTTACACTCGACTAGTGTAATTTGCCCTTATCGGCACATCCAAATTATTCTCATGCGGCGGTAGGGTACACTCTGGCTGCCGGAGTACACCAACACCATCCACAGAAAAAAATGTAAATATTTTCATAGTTGAATATATACAGTGGATATAAAAAGTCTACACACCCCTGTTCAAATGCCAAGTTTTTGTGATGTAAAAAAATGATACCAAGATAAATAATTTCACAATATTTTCCACCTTTAATGTGACCTATAACCTGTACAACGCAATTGAAAAACACACTGAAATCGTTCAGGGAGGCGAAGTAAAAATAAACAACTGAGATAATGAGGTTGCAGAAGTGTGCACACCCTCTTATAACTGGGGATGTGGCTGTGTTCGGATTTAACCAATTACATTCAAACTCATGTTAAATTGGAGTCAGCACACCTGTCACCATTTAAAGTGCCTCTGATTAACCCCAAATATAGTTTAGCTGTTCCAGTGGGCTTTTCCTGACATTTTTGTAGCCACATCTCCCAGCACAAGCCATGGTCTGCAGAGACCTTCCAAAGCATCAGAAGAATCTCATTGTTCAAAGATATCAGTCAGGTGAACGGTACAAAAGAATTTCCAAGGAATGAAATATACCATGGAAGACAGTCATCATCAAGTGGAGAAAATATGGCACAACAGTGACATTACCAAGAACAGAACGTCCGTACAAAATTGATAAGACGAGAAGAAAACTGGTCAGGGAGGCTGCCAAGAGGCCAACAGCATCATTGATGGAGCTGCAGGAATTACTGGCAAGTACTGGCTGTGTAGTACAACAACAATCTCCGATCTTCATGTCTGTGCTATGGGATAGGGTGGCAAGACGGAAACCTTATCTTACAAAAAAAAAAAAAAAAAAAACCCATCCAAGCCCAGCTTCATTATGCAAAAAGATATTTGAAATATCTCCCAAACGCATGTGGGAAAATGTTTTATGGTCCGATAAAACCAAGATAAAGATAAAACCAAACTTTTTGGCCATAATTCCCAAAGGTACAAAAACGGTGCAAAAACAACACTGCTCATCACCAAAAGAACACCATAGCTACAGTGAAGCATGGTGGTGGCAGCTTCGTGCTTTGGGGCTGTTTTGATTCAGCTGGAACTGGGGCCTTAAGAGTGGAGAGAATTATGAACAGTTCCAAATACCAGTCAGTGTTGACACAAAACCTTTGGGCTTCTGTTAGAAAGCTTAAGTTGAAGAGGAATTTCATCTTTCAGCATGACAATGACCCAAAGCACACAACCAAATCAACAAAAGAATGGCTTCACCAGAATAAGCTAGAGGTTTTGGAATGCCCCAGCCAGATTTGAATCCGATGAACATCTGCGGGGTGATCTGAAGAGGACTGTGCACAAGAGATGCCCTCGCAATCTGTCAGATTTGAAGTGGTTTTGCAAAGAAGAGTGGGCAAATGTTGCCACATCAAGATGTGCCACACTGATAAGACTCCTACACAAAGACTGTGCTGTAATAAAAGCCAAAGGTGCTGCAACAAAGTATTAGTTTAAGGGTGTGCATAGTTATGCATCCAGGTTATTTTAAGTTGTTTTTTTTTTTTTAAAAAAAGGTTTCAGCTTGTTTTTCCAATTGCGTTGTACAGGTTATAAGTCACATTAAAGATAGAAAAAGTTGTGAAATAATTTATCTTGGTGTCTTTAACTTCACCTTTTCCTCTGTCAAATGTCAAATATGTAAATTTGCATATATGAGAGTCTGCTCTTGCTCAAAGTTTCCTTCTCTTCAAAGGGCATTTGAGCCATTGTTGATTGCTCAAGGGACTAGAGGTCTGAGGTTCTGTAAAAGTCCCTAGAGACAAACTGCAACAGATATTTAAAAAATAAAAAAAAAAAACAGTACTGAGTTGGGGTGACAAACAAATTAAAGAACAGATCTTGTCTATGAGCAAACTTTAGATGAGGTATTTTTAAAAGGTATTAAAGTGTGAATATAAGTAATTCTGTACCTTAAATAAGAGTTGCAAATTTTCAGGGTTTTATACTTGGTAAAAGATAGTATCAAAAGGGAAATTCAAAAGAATCAACATGGCCAAACAAATTACAGCCTACCTGTTGACGGTAGGTTTGAGGTAAAAAGTTTCAGGTGACTCGGCACAGAAACCTCGGCGTTTTGCCAGTTGCTCAGTACTGCATCCGCAGGGTGTGCTGGATTCATCAGGTGTGCAGAGATATCTTCAAAGTAAAGAAGCAGTAATCACAAGAATTAATTCAATCCTATCCTAAGAATGGGGTCTGTTTTGTTCTGTCTTGTTACATACTTATCTAGGCAGTTAAATTATCACTGGAAGATGTTTTAATATACTCTTTTTTTTAATTAATGTACATTACCTTGTATTGTTCAGAGGGTCTTCCAAAGAGCTTTGCTCCAGGCTGTCAGAGTTGATGGCCCTCATTTTATGCACTGTACTGTGAGCACCAAGACTTGTGGATGGACCATCCGAGTTTAATGACTGTGAACTCTCTCTATTACCAACAGTCTCATTCTGCGCCCGCAGTTTCTGATCAGCAAAGGTCAGCTAAAGATAGGGTGATATAGAGTGATCAGGAGAGGAAAATAAAAATAATGTATTAAAATTTATTTTTAAAAAGCTAAAATGGGAGTTGATACTGCATGATACCTGTGCCTCCAAACTGGCTACCATGCTATTCAGTTTCTTCTCATTGGTTTGTGCCTTGTCCAAATCAAGTTGAAGTATTTTGTTCTCTGTAATGGCTCTCTTTAATTGCCTCTCCATTTGCTTCTTGTTATTGTCGTGACTTTCTGTCATTTCCACCTGTAACAAAAGAAACATCCCAGATTGATAATTTTACATTCGCCAGAATAAACAAAACCAAGTGCAGGACAAAAAAAAAAAGCTCAATTTGAACACAAAAAGTAATGAATCTCCTGTTAATAAAAATAAATGTGTATAGATATGACACTTAATCATCCAAGCCACTTTGCATGCTATTTGTAATGTGCTTGCATTATAGAGCCATCCATCTTCTACCGCTTATCCGGGGTTGGGTCGCAGGGGCAGCAGTCTAAGCAGGGAAGCCCAGACTTCCGTCTCCCCAGCCACTTTGTCCAGCTCTTCTGGGGGGATCCCGAGGCGTTCCCAGGCCAGCCGAGAGACATAGTCTCTCCAGCGTATCCTGGGTCTTCCAGGGGGCCTCCTACCGGAGGGACGTGCCCTGAACACCTCACCAGGGAGGCGTCCGGGAGGCATCCTTACTAGGTGCCCGAGCCACCTCATCCGGCTCTTCTCAATGTGGAGGAGCAGTGACTCTACTCCGAGCTCCTCCCAGATGGCAGAGCTTCTCTCCCTAAGGGAGAGCCCAGCCAACCTACAAAGTAAACTCATTTCGGCCACTCATGACTATAGGTGAGGGTAGGAACAAAGATCAACCGGTAAATCGCGAGCTTCGCCTGTCGGCTCAGCTCTCTCTTCACCACAACGGAACGGTGCAGAGTCCACATTACTGCAGATGCCGCACCGATCCGGCTGTCAATCTCCCTCTCCATTCTTCCCCCACTCGTGAACAAGAGCCTGAGGTACTTGATCTCCTCCACCTGGGGCAGTGGTATCCAATCCAGTGGTACTGCCCCCAATGTCCACGCGATGTTGCAGAGTTGTGTCAACCATGACAGTACTACAACATCCAGAGCCCTAAGGAACTCTGGGTGGATCTCATCCACCCCTGGGGCCCTGCCACTGAGAAGTTTCTCAACAACCTCAGCCCCAGAGATAAGTGAACCTGCCCCCGAGTCTCCAGGCCCTGCTTCCTCAATGGAAGGCGCGTCGGTGGGATTGAGGAGGTCTTCGAAGTATTCCTTCCACCAATCCACGTCCTATGTCGAGGTCAGCAGTACACCTTCTCCACTGTACAGTGTTGACATTGCACTGCTTCCTCCTCCCCAGGCGCCGGATGGTGGTTCAGAACCTTTTCGAAGCCGTCCGGAAGTCATTCTCCATGGCCTCCCCGAACTCTGCCCACGCACTGATCTTTGCCTCGGCGACCGCCGCAGCCGCACTCCACTTGGCCCGCCGGTACCCGTCTGCTGCCTCAGGAGTCCCACAGGCCAAAAAGGCCTGGTACGACTCCTTCAGCTTGATGGCATCCCTCACCGCTGGTGTCCACCAGCGGGTTCGGGTGTTGCCGCCATGACAGGCACCATTATAAAGCAGATTTCCAAAAAATCAGCATGTACAGTACTGCCCAATATTGCCCTTTCAGTCAAACATGTCATACTGCAACACCAACCTGTGCTTTGTAGCGTTCCTCAGCCTCCAATTTTCTCTCTGCGGACTGTTTGGCTTGAATGAAAAGAGCTTCAAGCTGTTTTTCCAGACTTCTTCGGTCCTTTTCTGCCTGGCCTATTCTAGCCATCAGTACCTCTTTTTCCTTGTGAGTTGCAAGCTGCAGCTCTTGCGCAGCTTGTTTCTCTGCGTTTGCTGAAGCAAGCTGCTGCTGCAAAAGATACACCTGCTCAGCATTGTCTTTCCTAATTTGAAGTATCTCCTGCCCTTTGGTTTGCTGTAATAAATCCAACTGGGTGGAACTTGAAGAAGATAGTTGCATCATCTGCTTCTCTTTAGTTTGATTGTCCTTTTTCAGCCTTTCCACTTCTTCTTCAGTAGCCAAAAGCTGTTGCTGCAAGAGCTCCTTCTGAAAAATGCTGTCCTGCTCCAGCTTGATTACCATATCTTTTTTGGTCTGAAGTTCTTTCTGGGTGAGATCCAGAGAGTTGCTAATAGCTTGCATTTGTTCATTTAGAGTTTCAATTTCCTGCTGTACCAATTTAGAATGCGAAGCATTCTCAGTCTTCAGCAACAGTATCTGCTTCTCCTTCTCACAAATCTTTGCATTTAGCACCTCTGCCTCTTGGCGAGAAGTTACCATCTGCACCCGGAGCACCTCCATGTCCCTTGAAGCCTGTAGAGTCTGTTCAGCAAACAGATTTTCTTTAGACTGCACGTTTTCCTCAGCATTCCTGAGCGAGGACCGGAGACACTGAATCTCATTCTGCAAATTGTCGATCTCCTCATTAAACTTTTGAGAACGTTCTAAACTTTGCATTTTTAATGCAGTGATTTCGTCCTCTTGTTTAAACATCTCCTTTGTGGCCCTGACCTCATTTTCAGATGCAGCCAGCCGTTGCTGCAGGAGCTGGATTTGATCAGTGCTTTCTTTCTCGTGCTTCACAAGCTTGAGTTTCTCATTCTGAAGTTGTTCTTCTGCTTTTCTGAGATCAGAATTCAAATGTTCCAGTTGGCCTTTTAGTATAGTTATTTCTTTCTCCAGTGATTCAACTTGACAAGCGCAGTCATTCCTGAGAACTGCGAGCTGTTCATTTTTTACATGCATCTCTTCATTTAACTTCTGAACACTTTTTTCACGGGCAGCAATGTCTTGCTGTAGTAGCTCCTGCTGTTGAACATTCAGTTTTTGGGTTTCAACCAGAAGATCTTGCTTATTTTGAGTTTCTTGTTCAGCCTGTTTGAGAGACATAGTAAGTTTTTCCAATTGGATGTTAAATAATTTGGTTTGATTCTTGAAGAATTGTTGCTCATTACATTTCTCAAGAGTCAGTGTGGCGAGCATTTTGTCTCTCTCTTGAAGTTCGTTTTTATTTTGTTTAGACTCTTCTTCAAGTATTTCCATTTCTTCTCCAAGACTGTTAATTTGTTTGTCTTTATTAATCAAGGTATAACTCAGAGCAGAGTACTTTGTATTAAG
Source organism: Pao palembangensis (assembly GCA_015343265.1). NCBI lineage: Eukaryota > Metazoa > Chordata > Actinopteri > Tetraodontiformes > Tetraodontidae > Pao > Pao palembangensis. The sequence goes on along the minus strand of CM027091.1, from coordinate 4,150,621 downwards.
ATCTTTCATGTTTTCCTCAGTCAGGGATATAAGGTCTTCTTTTTCCTTTACAGTTTGCCTTAATTTTTCAGCTTCTTGTTCTTGAACAATAATTTGCTGTTGTAATCTGGAGATTTGCTCACACTTCTCTTGCTCAGCTTGCTGAAGCCGAAATTTCAGGTCCTCAATCTCTCGTTGAAGGACCACTCTCTGTCCGGTGATCTCCTGTTGCAACTTATCTAATCTTTCATCCTTTTCTTGCATTAACCATTTAGTCTGACGGTTCTGTTGACTTAGGAGATCCTTCTGATGGGTCGTTTCTTTCTGACACTCAGCGAGCTGCTGTGTTTTAGCTTGTATGCACAATTCAGCCTCATTCAAGGAGCAAAGGGCTCTCTCCAGTTTATTTTTCAAAGTCTTCATTTCAGTTTCAAATATTTCTCTCTGAAAATCAAAGATCAACAGATAATTCTTTAAGCAGTAGTGGACAAAGATTTATAAAGAATGTGATCATTAAAACGTTCTTATGAAAATGTTTGTGTGTTTTGTTTTTTTCAAGCCAAGACAGTATAGACTTTACCTCCATTATATGCCCCATATTCTCTCCCACTTCTTCCTTAGAGGCAGAGCTTAGTTCATCTTGCAAATGGGAGATCTTTCCCTGGAGGATCTCTATTTGTTCAGTCAGTGACTCCTATGAAATCAGTGTAAAATAATTTGAGAAAGATCAACTAGTTAATAAAGCATTTGAAAAAGTGAATGATTCAATCCAAAACTCCCACAAAATGTACATTAAATCTTAAATATTTGCCTTACATTATTTTCAATTCTTGCTCATTAAGATAATTTACCCAACAAAATTTTTTCCCCCTGCAAATATGGAAGAACCAACTATATTTATGACATGTTTTAATAGAAGATTGCAGTTACATCATATCTAAATTAAGCAGGAACAGACTGTTTTGTCCAACTGGGTGCAATCAAAATACTTTTACTAAACAAGCCAAAATGAAATAGCAATGAAGCTTCTGAGAATAGAGAATATACATTATATTCTAATTCCATCTACCTTTTGAGTAGTGACTTCATCAAGCTTGGATTCAAGGCTGCTTGTTTTCTCTTTCCACTCCTTCTCAGCACATGCGTGGTTTTCTGTAAGTCTGCCAATCTCTGCCTCTAAGATGGCCAACTTTGGGTATACAGTCCTCATCTGCAAAAAGGCAGAAACATTAGTTTTCAAGTGACTTGTAATGAAAAATGAGAGAAAATCTAATGGTTGTATCATTACCTGCAAAGACAGTACACCATTCTCTTCAGTTAGCGCATTCATTTTGTGTTCTGTAAGTGAGAACATGCTGCTCAATTCCTTATTCTCCTTTAATATTTCATTAAGACGCTTTCGTAACCTGGAATTGAAACATTAACAAATTACTACATCTCAAAAGACAGTTTACCTAATATTTCAATCGATATATAAAACAATCAAAAGATGAGAAAACATTTTGACAAAAGTATTTTCATAATTCTGCATCACATAATTTGAACATAATAGCAATAGCATTATCCGATAATGGCCTTAATATATTTATTAAGCCTATTTATTCTAACAGCATAGGCAGTGCACTAACATGCATTAAACAAAAAAACTCTAGTGCTCATCCACTGCAAGCTTGGCGGGTCATCCAGTATGGCTATTTTCTTGTCCAAAGAGAATAACACATTTGCGTGTGTTGCTAGTGGGGACAAAAAGCTCAAGTTGTACAACAAATCTTAAACTACTTCTTACCTTTACCCTCAACGCAGTCTTATTTCCCCTAGGTAATTATAGTTGTGACTTAGAAAAACTTACTGTTCATTCCTAAATATTTCATATGATTCATAAACATATACGCTTTGACACCTTTTAAAAATGGGGGGGGGGGGGGGAACTGCTTAGGAAACTTACATGTCGTTCTTGTTCTCAAGCTCTGTCATTTGTTCCCTGACAGCATGCTCTCCATCAGTTTGCTCTTTTTTTAGCTTATCTAGACACCACTGTAGTTGGTTAATATGCCTCTCTAAGAAAAAGCATAATCCAATATCAACTGAAGTGAACAAATGCATTTTTGTGAAAACAGAAGTTGGCAACAGCGACCACAGTAATATGAATCAATGATAGATGCAGTAAGTATGTACAGAAATGTACATATAAGCTGTGAAATCTGTTACCTTTTTGTGCAATGTCTGCGCTCTTGGCGGAAAGCTCGCTCTCCAACCCCTCTGTGTAGTCTCTTTCCTTGCTCATCTGTCGTTGCAGTTTCCTCAACTGAAATTTTGGTGTGTTCATAATATTCTGTAGAGGCGATGTGCTAGGAGGGGAGGTTTATAAAATAATTTATTATATAGACACATTGATGGACACAGATCAAGACAGAGACGTTTTGTATATGCAAACATACTTGGTTGATGAAGAAGCAACAGTTTCCATTTCCACAAACATAATTTTCTGTTTTCCTTTGTGATGGATGACTGGAGATTCTTCACCTAAGAATGATGACAAAGTTGATATATTTGAACTTGAAATGGAAGTGATTCCTGGGTTCTCAAATAAGCTTTCAGACAATCACACAGTTGCATGGGTCTTAAAAAGTTTAAGTCATTACGAAAAAAAAGGGATCTAGTGTCTGTTGTGCTCTTCAGTATAGGGATCCAGTTTGAAGTTTTAAGGAAATCTGAGGTCCTCAGAGGGACCACTGGTAAAAAGCATTTATCTCATGAGGATAAATTAATCATAAAAACATGCCAACATGTTTAAAAGCAACACAATTTCTTGGCATAAATGGAGAACTGGACATCTCTCCTTGTGATATTGGCATGTTTTTGCCTCGGATTATGTCAAAATTTCAAGCTGTCAGACAATACTGAAATTCAGCATGAGATATGGTAAGCAGATAACATTCTGATGTGGAAAATTAAGATTAATTAAATATATATTTAAGGTGATGACGAACATTTACTTTCCAAGTAGTCAACCAGTCCACTGGCCAGATAAACATAACCTTCATTCTCCATGACAAAGGAGCCAGTCAATTTTGCTATCTCTCTCTAAACAAAGATACAACATGGCACAGAGTTAACATGATAGATATAAAGATTTGACACCAAATCTGAAAGACAGTGGTCTCTTACCTCTACATCGCAGTCTAACCTATTTAAGGTGCGACGGTCATTCATTACATCATGATATGCAAGCAGCAAAAGCACCTGACAAGATCACAAAGGAGCAGTCAGGTTAGGCCCATTTATATTTATGATCATTACAAATTAAAACATTTATAATCTTGAACCTTTGCAACTTCCACTGTTAAGTTGACGCCATCTTTTATGTTATTCCAAGACAATGAAGTTCCTTTTGTTGCATTAAATCTACATTCTGCTATTAAATAAAAGAGAAAGAAGAATGTCAACACAATTTGTGACATAGATTTGCTGAATGTGCGACATATTCTTTACTTTCAGACTACACGCAAGTAAAAGGGTAGCAAATCTTACTTTCCAGGAAGTGTGCAACAAGTCTGAAGCAATCCTCAATAGAATTAGTAAATGATGGAATGGGTTCTTGTTTTCTTAAAGGACACAAAAATAATAAAGAAAAAAGAGCAGACACGCTTAATTAAATTAACATACAAAAAACCCACAGCTACCAATACATCTAACACTTTGGAATTTTTAAGATCGATTTACAGCCGTTGCTTTTGTTTATAGACACCAACTGTTCCAACACTCCTACTTACAGCAAATGAACAACTTTAAGTAAAACTGCCCCATCTTGAAAATCGTTGACATGAAGTTCTTGTTGGGACAACTGTATGCTGTTTACCTGCATAAATACAACGGCATGACTTGGTGAATCAAAAAAAAAAAACAAAGAAACAAACAGTAGTACTGAAGAAACTATCAAACTTACCCAGCTGAAAAGAGCCTTAACACCCACGTTATCGGTCATTTTGGCTCACCATTTAACTAAAAGGGATTTCAAATTGGAAGGAAATCAGCTAAACTTACTTTTCCTTCTTTTTCAGACATAGACTGAAAGTCTACAAACGAGTCGAGCCAAAATTCAAATAGACGGAAGACGATCAAACAAGCCAATCGCAGAAGGCGATTCGACGCAAATTAAAATGGAGGAAGGTGATTGGTTGATTTATCTTATTGTCACTGCCTACTTCAGTTTCTCTCTCTCTCTCTCTCTCTCTCTCTCTCTCTCTCTCTCTCTCTCTCGCTCTCGCTCTCGCTCTCTAGTTGACCGATCAGCTGTATGGAGATTAAATGAGTCAAGTCTGGTGCGCAATTGCTATGGAACAAAAACCTGCAGCCACACGGCCTGTTGTGGAATAGTTTGGACATCCCTCAGGGATGAAATTCGTATATGTATATAAAAATAGTACTTAATAGCATACATTAACACTTCAAACGTGTTCATTTATTGACTGTTTCATTAATCAAACGGTATATTAAATGGGAAGTTAGATATTACCCTAAATATTAATTAATTAAATACCCATCTATCCATCCATCCATCTTCTATACCTGCTTTATCTACACATGGGTCGCAGGGGTCTGCTGGAGCCTATCCCAGCTGTCAAGGGGCGAGAGGTGGTAGTATTAGGTCATTCATATTTACATATGAAATAATGTAAATATCATCATTAGTATCCTCAAACGAACGACCAGTGAGTGTTTTGTTCATCAGAAAATAGAAAAGAAATTACTCGAACATATATGTATTTGAACATAATCTAAATATTAGACTGTAAGCCATTGCAGTTATCATCATAGACCACAGGGTGGCGGATATGCACAATTGTAGTTTGCTAACGCTGGATAAACTCAAAGAAGAAGAGGTCGGCCTGAGGCAGAAGGTCTGCACCGGAAGTAGCTTAAAGCGTATGTCCACAGCCAGACTAGCTCAGATATTTGATATTTCGAAAAACCATCTCTTTTTAATCATCGTCATTGTTTTAGCGAGCTGGTGGCCATGTTATCATCAGTACCCGCTAGGCTAATTGTGCGAAGGTCACGTAGCTTGTCACCAAGCACCCGTGTCTTCCAGGCCAACGTAAACGCTCCCACCTGTCAGGGCATCCGTGAAACACAGGTAGACCTCCATCGTAACACTGTCGTGTCAACTTCCCGTGTCTCTAAAAGGGGAATTCTGGATGATAAAACAGCCGGTGCAAACGTGAACTCTTTAGTGCAGTACCATCACCTTTCCCTTAAATGGCTGTCAAACCTAGACAACCGACGACGTTCCTGGGCAGCTCTAGCCAGCCGAGGGCGCAACAAGAACCAGTACTGGGAAGAGAGCCATAGAACAAGCCGTGCTGGACTGGCCTCTGTCGGTTTGCTTTCTGCTGCAGCTGTTGCATTCTGCCTAAACAAAGATTCGGACAACAAAGGTAGACGGTCTTTATCGTGTTATTGTCTGACATGCTACTATTGAAAATAACGGAAAGAACAATAAAAAATTACATAGTTAACGTAGTACATAATAGGCAGTAGTACTACAGCATAATATTATTCTTTATGATCAAAGCTATTGGATTTGAACTTGGCCTATGATCTTTTGAAGACCTAAGTCCGACATCTGGAACGTCACTAAATTTTAATAATCTATTCCTTCGTCTATTATCAACATTTCCTGATTTTCATCAATGATTTCATTAAAATCCGTTAATAACTTTTTGAGTAACTTTTTGTCAGATAAATACCGACTGTCACATACAGTGTGTCTAAAAATATGGGCCAAACCATACATAATGCATACATAAGAGGTATGCATTAGTCTCTGTCTCTAGTCAAATGGTCTGAAAGTTTCAGTGATAATGTCCAGGTAAACTCACTTGCCTTTGTCTTTAACTATTTAATTGCTTTCTACTGATAAGTCATCATTGAGATTTATTTAGAAATTAGTCAGATTTGAGTGCAATAAGAGCATGCAAATCCAAAATTGTCAATGGTGCAAAAAAAAGGAAAAATTGGATTGTGACCTTATATAGGACTTCTGTAATCTTTGGCTACTTCATACAGTAGGTGTTATGGCTTATTTAATGCAATGTGTTCTGTTTTCTGCCTTTGCAACAAAAAGGTGATGCTCTCCTGGAGGCAGCAAGGGCCAATAACTCTGCAGATGTAGCAAGGTACTTGTCTGTCTCTATCAGGAAAAAATATTTACATTAACATGCAAACATATAACATGCAAACGCCCACAAAATAACCTGTTTCTGCACATACCAAAGGGTTAGTTAGTGCTTGTCGTGTCTTATATTCGTTGATCTGAATAATATTGTAAAATATCTTGTCTTAAAAGGACTTGAAAATAGTGAAAAACTGCAACATTTTGTTTTAATATATTCTAAAATTATATTTACCCTTTTTCCTTTTTTAAGTTATATATGAATATGTGAATAATGTTTACTAAACAGAATCAGTTCACATTTCCCCCACCTTGTCCCTGTTTTTAAATGTTTTAGTATTTTTTTCATTTGTCTGCATTTCAAAGCTATCTTATTGACAGCAAAGAAATTATTTACTAAATTAAAGCCTAAAATTTTATTTCTTACACTATACGTCATTGTAATACAAAAAGCAATCACTAGATGGAGGAAGAGTCCCGTGTGAACGTGTAAAAAAAAAAAAAAAAAAAAAAAAAGCTTGAGAAAAAGGGCTGTGCAGGATGCCCCCAGCCAATCTCACATGGCTGGACAGTGAAATGTATTTGGAAGAGATTTCTTGCAACATTTCCATTATGTACAACACTTTATATTACATTATTTGTATATGTACAGTCGATCATTTGAGATTCATGTGTGCAGATGGTTAAGTGCAGTGAGGTAGTTATTTTCTGCCAGCAGACACTGATGTGTTAGGTTTGGTTTAGTTTATAGAAGTGGTAGAATATAAGGGTATATCTGTTGGCCATGAAGGCCATGAAGGAAATCTTTCTTTGAAACATTTTATTAACATGTTTTCAAGATCCTCTGACAGAAAATTGTTACCTATTTCTGTAACCTCTGTCCTGGAAAAAAGAGTAGTATGCAGTGTAAAATCTTAAAACAGGACAAGGTCATACAAATTCTGACTTTTATTTCAGCATTGAGGTGTTCTCACATGTCTACCAGTCTGACAGTAAAAACACAGTTGGAGAATTCAGATCCCACTGTGTTTATTGCAAACGCACACACAGTATCTGCTGTTTCAGAACAGCAGATGACAGAGGGATCAATTGCGCAAATATTTACCAGTCTGGCAGTCCAGTACCTGATGTCAGACATCCTGACACAACTGACACAGATGCACGCAAACACGCATATTAACATTAATTTTATCTGCGTCAACACTTGAAAGCATTTTCTTTGGTATCAACAACTTCCTCTATAGATCACAGATTATAGAACATATAATCCTGACCAAGATCTGTAAACTCTGTTTATCCATTTTTTTATTTATTTATTTATTTATTTTTTTACCACCAACACAAGTAAATCATATAGATTGACTAATCCTAAATCTATCCACAAAAGTAATAATGTTGACTCAACCCTGAGTTTGTGTTGACATATTCTTCCATTGGCATTCCTTAAGCTGCTGTCCTCGCAATAATGCTCCTTGGATCATTACTTTCATGGAGCTCCCCTGCAAGTAATTGCAGTCTGTCTGAATTTTAGATGTCAAATGAACAAATCATTTTTTACCAAGATTTCATCCATGAAATGTTGACATGAGGACACAAAATGAACTAAAGGACAGTGAGAGCAGTAGGAAATATTGGATTGGTAACAAATTCTGTAAACACCAGGATATATAACTACAAAATAAATGTTTACAATGTTGCAGAAATCCTGCATTTGCCCTGTAAAAGGTGCAAAAAATAACAAAAAAAAAAATTATTTGTGTTTTATCCATCAGGCTGTTAAAAGAGGGTGCTGATCCAAATCACCGCCACCGCCTAGGTTGGACTGCTCTGATGGTGGCTGCCATGAACCGACAGCATAGGTCTGTATGCATTTGACTTGAAAACACACGCACACTGGTGAGTCTCCATAACAATAACGTGGTATTGTGTTATCACCCAGCTGTCTCTGTGGCTTTGAGTCTGGCCATATGTCAGCCACATCTCTGAGCTTGTTGTTACTGTAGATTTTCAGAAGGACAAAATGCAACTTCAGACTGTCAGAAGGTCTTTATGCTTTTCCCCTTTTCTCCTTTCTCTTACCAACAAATTCAATTAACCTCCTAGCTCCTAAAATCAACACAGCAGTGGGGCCGAGGTTAAGACCAGACCAAATCCAATTTTGCAAAGCCTTTTTTCCCTCCACCATCAGGACTGTGTGTTTACTTTTTTTTTTATTTTTTTTTTTATTTTTTAAGGACCTAGTGCACGTGAGAAGCATAAAGTAAAATAGATTCAAATGAGCTTACTTCAGTTTTAAATTTCAAAATATATTTTCAGCAAATGCTGCTAAGATGGAAATTGTACTTGAACATTTAGGGTTGTAACTTTGTGGGCTTATTTCAATTCAATTTGCAGTTTTTGGAGTGCATTAGCAGTAGTTTTATTTGTTTTATTGTGTTCTAAGTGCCTTCATTTTTTTTATTCAAGCTACTTTACTGTAGAATTTAAAATTAGTTGTCTTTGAATTTTGGGGTGAAAAGCTACTCTTTATGTAGCTGAACCTATCAAGATTAAAACACAAAATTCGACCCCTTCATTTAAGAAACATATTAATAAAATACACTAAAAAGCTTGCATATCTGCAAATATAAATGCAGATTTATAGTTTCTTAAAAACAAGTGTTTGCAGTCTTAGTATTTTGTTTTGTTTGAGTTCTTTATTATTCACATTCGCATATTTTATTTTAAGGATACAAATTAGATGTGCATGCGCTGTGTTTGTGATGCATTGTGTGTGAATGCAAGTGCATGCCTTATGAGGGCTATAACTCAATGGGCCAGTGACACTCCTGAGTTTAATTCCATCTTAAAACCCCCAGTGAGCTCTCACTGCTGCAGGGAAGACACCATATCAATTCACACACATCACTCACACATGCCTCTTATACACACAATAAAGGATGCATGGCCGTGCACACAGGCCACAGAAGAGGGGAGTTAATTCCAAATATCTTACATGCTACTACCTATTACTCAGTCACACAACTTTATTTGCAGCAGTTAAGTGAAAACACAGCCAACATTATTCATGACAGAAGTTTATACTTAAAATGTCAACAAAGATCTAATTGTTCAATTTCTTTCTTTCCTTCTTGTTTCTTACCTGTGTACATACAATATGTGTGTGTATTCATATATATACATACAGACATGTGTACAGTATATACAACTACAGACAGTGATTAATGTATTTAAACGGTTGAATCTATGCTGATATTCTATCCTGAGCTTCCATTGTACCCACATGTGTATCAGGCTTACTGAAGTCTTTTCTCTGATGGCTTCAGACACCTCTTTCAATCTACCGCAGAAATAATCAGCTGGAACACTGAAAACGATAGGCCAACCCCCTCAAAGTGCTGCGCTCAGCCCCAGTGAGCTAATATGGGGGGACTTGGATGCGCAAAGGAAAACCTTTGGCTCTAGAAGTCATAGAATAAGATTACTGTTAGAGTTAAACTATACCCTAAGTATGCAATAGAGATGTGCTTCTTTTGCAGCAATTACTAAATATTGAAGTTGAAAGTAGACAAAAACAGTAAGACTCACTTTTTTATTTTTGGGGGAAAGCTTTATATTTTTAGATCTGTCAGGTGTTTGTGGGTGCTTGTGTGCGCTCCCGTGTGTGTGTGCGTGTGCGTGCATGTGTGTAAAACTTTTGAGGGTGTGTGTTTACTTAGCTTTGATGGCTGCTAAATCCTGGAGGCGCAGTGCCTGGCCCGCTGTTTGCTCTTTTTAACCCACAATACCTATCTCTGTCTTTCTTTCTCTTCATACATCCCACCCACACTACATTCACTTGAACAATGACTGCTCAGCCAAGGAAAACTCTATTTGGCAATTTTGCCCAGCAGGCTGAGTAACATGAGAGAGGCAGATGAAATGAGAGAGAATGGAAATATTATCACCTTCTGCCCTTCATAAAGGGTCAGTGATTCAAATTCTAGGGGACCCAAATATGTAATAAACAGTATTGTCCAGCAAACATCACTGCTGCTGTACACAAGGTAAAGCAGCACCTGCACCAAATGTGCAGCCTCAGAACCTCAAATTAAACAACTTATGTCACATGGCTTTTCACCACTAAACAGAATGATCTAACAATGGTTAGATCCAACAGAACTCAAACAATCTTTTTTGTAAATTTGCCTTTTTTCCAAATAAAAAATGGAAATGAGTCACCATGCGTTGTTGGTACTTAGGATTCTCTGTGGAAGGTATCAAAGCTTGGAAACCCTCTTTAGAGCCAGCCAAGACTCTTTCGGTCCCTGTTTGAAGGATTTCCACCTATTGTTACATACAGAAGTCCTTCTCACGTGCACTCCTCTTTTTCGTGTTAAGGTCAGGAGACCTTGTCTTTTCAGTTTCAGCTTCAGCTTTCAGCTACTTCTACTCAACAAAACCCCAAAGCATAAGTGACCAACCCTTGTGATAACAGCTTTGGTGAATCCAGGTGCTCACTGTGTCAAATGAGGTCAAGTGAGATCCGCCTGGGCCGGTGGGTCAGTGGATGGTCAGTTTGGCTCGGGAGTCTATTGTAGCCCAGAAGAGACGGGATATTCGTTTCCATTCTTACCTCCAGGCAAAATCTCAGAAACTAAGCCAGCAGTAACACCACCTGCATGCACGAAAAATCATCGTCATCATTATTATTACTATTAAAAGCGTAGTTTGAGTATGGAAGTAAAATAATCTTAATTTCCCAGACGCAGCTATTAAATTTGTACAAAGACCATACTAAGAAGTGTAATTTATGATTGTGAGTTTATTTGAAGTTGTTTAAAAGAAAAGAATTAAAATAAAAATAGCCTGCCTTCAATTAAGCCCTAAATTAGTTCTCCAGCAGTTCTCATAAAGATGCTTAGTAAAACTGTTTTCACGCTTATCAAAATACAAAATTTTCTTTCAAGTTTTTGGGTTACTTTATCTGCTCCTGCTCCCTCTCTTCCGCCAGCTTTTTTTTTTCCTCACTTAATCTGTTAATGTTTATCTTTCTGATGCTATTAACACAGTTTCAAGCTGTTTCACGTCTTTACACAGCCCTGCCCATCCTTGTGTGACCAACTGTGATTAGAGTCCACATGTGCCTGTATGTGTCTCAGAAGATGCCCTGAGGTGTTTGTAGAAGTGCTTGCAAGGGTGAAATAAGAGCCCTCCGTGGGTCACAGCCCTCACTGCCCCCAACCACATTGATACAGTAACAAAAGGGGACCCCCAGATAGGCCTTTATACCTCCCCCCAGCAAGGTCAAACACAAAGACTCGGCCAGGTTATTCCCAGCCTCGCTCTTACACAGGCTCCAGGGTAACACAAACTGCAATATTGAGATTCAGGTCAGATTTTGTTTTAACGTAAACGAAGGGAGTGCAGTTTGCTTTCTTTTTTTTACTGATATCTTCAACAAAAAGGCCCAGAAGGGTTGGTATTCCATAGCTACACATTGGTTCCTCAAAACTCAAAGTTATACATTACATATATTTACCGAAGTTTTAGTTAACCTAAATCCTACAGTCAACGTACACATTGTAACAAATACAGGAAAAAAAATACCAGCATATTCCTACTTTTAACTTATTACTGGGGAGAAAAAAATGTTTCCTTATTCGGTAAGGAATCATAAAATTATATTTTGTTGGTTGTTTTTTTTTTTGTTTTCTACACATTTTTTTCTAATATTAAATATGACTCAGTTTGGCAGAAAACATATTTAATTTAAAAGTGATTATTCATGATATGCTGAGTTCAGGCTGTAGTTACCTACTCATCCACATTTGAAACCTCACCATGCTCTTCTTAAGCTACAGTGTTTAACAAAATACCTCTCACTTTGCTGGTTGCAGTACAGAGTTTCAGGTTCAGTTCAGAGTTCATGTTGTAGCTATCATCCTGTGTGGTTTTCACAAGGAACAGAATAGGTGACTTGGATTTGTGTGCATAACTGTGTCTCAATGTCAAAGCCATTGCTCATGTTCTAGATGGGACATGTGAAATGTGCACTGTAGACAGAGAAACAGTACCTTGAATGTCCTCCAGGTCACAGTCTGTGGTGTTGCCGAGGCAGTCTTATTTGTTCTATACGGCGGTACGCTTCAATGAAGGACTGCACACAAACACCCTCCACCTCCAGCACTGTCAGAAACACCCTGACCCTTGCATAAGAATTTATATTTTAAATCACAAAAGAATCAAATGTTATTCAGAAGTAATACTCTTGTCAGAGACCTTAAAATAGATCTGAAAGCTCCGAACCCCCAAATGCTCAGATAGGGCCCTGTAACGAGCTGGTGACTCATCCAGGGGGTGAACCCTGCCTTCATCCCTATGCAGCTTTGATAGGCTTCAGAACCCTCCCTGCAACCCCTGCAAGGGAAATAGCAGTCAATGGAAAAAACAAATAAAGTTAGAAAAGAATATTATATGTGTGGACGTAGGGTAATTTTACATACATGCCTTTGATCCATTGTGTTTCTATTCTAGTGTTGTGAAAGTTCTACTCGACAAAGGCGCTGACCCAAATGCTGGAGACGAGTTCAACAACGTTTATGAGACTTCAAGGGAGAGGTGCATTCATTCATTGGAAGGTAAGTTTAAAAAGAAAAAAAAAAAAACCTGCCTCTGTCTTTCTGCTTCTTTGAGGTTGGAATATTTTCTGTGTTGCTGTCAGTTGTGCATTGAACCAGATAATAATGAGGCGCGATTTTCATATGTACATTTATTTATTTATTTATTTTTTCATCTAGACTGAGCATTAAACAGTGTTTCACTTGCTTCTTAGCTTTCGCCCTCATACACAACCAGACAGATGGCACAATCGCTTACACATACTTCACCTTCATAGTCTGTGTTGGGTTTCTGCAGACATATTTATATGGGATATGTATATTGCAGACATTTATATTGCTGTCAAGTTTGGGTCCATGTGGGGCCAGCATTGCATGGTGAAGTGTTTTCCAGGCACACATTGATGGATGGGCTGGGTGCCGTGTGGCACTTTATTGAGTTAGCTATGATTAACCCACTGTCTCTCTCCCTCTTTCCCCTCCCCCTGTTTTCTCTCTCTCTCTCTCTCTCTGTTTCTCTCTCTCTTGCTGTCTCTCTGTCACACATACATACATACATACAGTGCAAAGGGATTTGTCACAAATATGAAGACAAAGAGTTGAATAGATGGACGGAGGAAGACTTATGAAGAAAAATTAAAGGAGCAAGTTTGGCAAAGAAAGAAAGAAGCATTGTAGAGAAATGTTCAGAATGGTGACATGGGGGTTGAAAAGAATAGAAAGAATATGGGTGCGATGATGGGGAGTGAGTGAAAATGGATGAGGCACAGGGAACAAAACAGAGATAGAGAAAGGAAGTGATGAAAGATACTGATGAAAACTGAGGAACGAGGTAAAAAAACAAAAAAAGCAGATAAGGGAGTGGTATAAAATGAATGTTGTTTTTAAGAAGTGAGGTCAAGCATGATGCCTATTTATAATAAAGAGTACAGCGTAATGAAAATATGACTTGCATTATTCCTATAAAGACAGACCAAACAACTTTTCTCTTCTGGAACTAGATTCAGCCACAATTCAGTGTAAAAATTCTACTTCAATTTAATGCTCCGATATTATCCACATTAAGGTTTGTGTGTGTGTGTAAAAACTCATCACCAGTCTTATTTCTTGCAGCAGTATACTGGTAACAAGAAGGAATGGTAATTCTGTTGTACACTTTCATACATTTATGTGTTGCTTTCTGTCTCCAAACTGTAGTCCTCGTGTCCAGAGAGGATGAATTCAGTAGCAGGCTCAGCAGCAGGGCTGGTTTCCGTGGATGCACGGCACTTCACTATGCCACACTAGCCGATGACCCACACACTGTCTACATGTTGCTGGAGGCTGGTATGAAACAACCTTAAACCTAATGATGATAATACATTTTATTTTATTTTTGCTCATTTGATTGTTTGCTCGCCTGATAGCTCTGACAGAGGACACGCTTTCGGCCCAGTTTTTACAAACGATACAAGCCTTTTTAAGCAAGAACATTACTGACATGTTGGCGATGAAATTTTAAGTATAGAGCACACCCTTACGATTGGATGACCTGTGTTTTTGAACTGGTTGGGGTACAGTCTCCATCAGGCTGAAAAAACTTGAGATGAATAATCAAATTAATGGTGAGGTTCCCAGTAAAATATATAGTATGACGAAGCTCACCTGAAATTGATCATTTGTTCATACTCCCGCTTTATTCACCCCCACCTTAAATTGCACCTGTCATTGACTTTGCTACACATATACAGGCACTCATACTTACAGACCCCGAGGGCAAAATACCCCCACCCGCCCCACCCACCCCTTTCTTGGCAGGCAATTCTTAAATAAGCTAGAGCTAGTTGAACTGTGACCCCACCACAGAAAATGCCCCTGGGGTAACTACAGAATCACTCTGTGTGTGCTTGTGCATTTCTTTAAAATATAAAAAAAAATAAATCAGTTATTAATGTGTTCTCAACATTTTTTATATGGTTAAAATCCATTAAGTTTTTTATCATAGGTCACATACTTAGTGGTGGATTCATTTCAGACTCTTAGATCAAAAAAATACTTGATTTATTGAATAAAATGCTCTATCATGATGCGCATACTGAGAAACACGCATACTGACACATTAATGTCTTATTTATATTTATGATGGATGTGCCTTCATAGCTCTTGTGCACTGGCGTCTCTGCCTCACCCGTGTATCTGTAAGCACTTCAGTATACTTATATAAATCACTCGGTGTAACTTAATCAAATGTTCTACAGAGGCATTTTTAAATTAAAAAGGTAAGAAATTTCACAAAACAGAATATTTTTAGGCAATGGCATTAAAGGACGGTGTTTGTTTTTTTTTGCCTGATGGAGTATTTGGAAGGTTGGCGCCACTATCACAGTCAATATCGATCAGTCACCATTGCAGACTTCAGAGTCACAGATTTATTGCTGTCTAGGAACACGCAGTTTTAAGATTTTATGTTTATCCTTATACCCTCTATAGATAGATAGATATTGTCACTGCCCAGTATCTCCAAAATTAATTTCTTTCAGGAGCATGAAAAAAATGTTTTTCTCAAAAACCTTATAAAGGAAACCCAAAAACGGTTTAAATAGATACATTTAGGATCCGAAATAAAACTATGTTGACACGTTAATCAACTAACTGTTTAAATTATTTTAAACGGACTTACGTGTTTTGTTCTGGGCAATAGTGGAAATACGTGTTTTTGTTTTTTTGTTTTGTTTTTTTACTATGCGCTTCAACGACTTGCGGTTATTTACTATCCAGCAGTCTCATTTTTATGTCCCACGAAACTTTATTGCAGGCTATTCTACATTTCCAGTTAGCACATTACGCTAACAAAAGCTTTTGGTTGGCATTTTATATTGAAATTAGGATCATTTATGGGCAGATAGTAATCTAATATTGACGTGCACACATTGGTTTGACTGAGTTCAGAGAAATCACAGTCCGTAATCTTTATCCTTGACTTAAAAAAAATATCTATCCAAATCCAAATTTCTCTTCTGGACTTTTGGCACATGCATCCATGAGCTATGAAGCTGAAGCTTCAACCAGAGTCCTACAGACACAGGACACGACCATTTCCACATAAGGATCAGCATTTATCAATCTGGACTTGATCTCACGTCAGATTTGACATCGTGGACACAAGTTGAGTCAGTGTGGATTTGCGGTGCATCCCAGCAAAATCTGAAAATAATGATTAAGCAAACCTCAAACTGATCATTAAGCACCGGCAGCCACATAGTCCATACAGAATAAAAAGTAAAATACAATCAAATAAATATATTTGTCTGTTTTTACAGAATCTTTTTGCATTCAGCTGAAAAAATCACAACTTTGTTTTTCCTGAGAAATTCATTTTTGGTAACTGGTGAACCTGCTGAGTAGCAGCGCAGCGTCAGAGCAGCACATAAGCTTGTCCAGGGCAACGCTGTTCTTCGCCACTGTAATCATTCTATTATTTAAGGGCTTAACAGTAATTAGTTAAATGTAATGGCAATTGTTTTCAGCCGCCACATTTATCAAGACCTGATCATTCTTACGCTGGGATCAGTCATATCATTTCATGAGTTATATTTATACATTAATTCAGTCATTCATTCACACATGCATTCTATCGTACCGATTCCTGCGCTCAGATCTGTGCTTGTTAAATGAGGGCCAATTCAAAAGTACACCCTCTGATGCCTGCTAATAATGAGCTAAAAATGTTCTTTCCACCCTGCCTCCTTCTTTTTCCTTCATCCTTCTTTCCCTCCTCCCTCTCCTCTCCGCCAACCTGTAAGACCAGACGTGGGAGATACGTGTCTTTCACATTCCTGACATCCGGTGGAGATCCGTTTTATATAATTAACCTATAAAAGGTTTTGTCATTGGTCAAAAGAAATACCGACCACATCAGTCGCTAGGGAGGAATGCAGATAAAGAGGTAAAAAGATAGGCAGACAGACAGGCTCCAGCAGACCCCTGCGACCCAAATGTGGATAAAGCAGGTATAGAAAATGTGTGTGTAGATATATATATATATATATATATATATATATATATATATATATATATATATATATATATGCAGTATTGTAAGATAACATAACTGCAGGAGTGGGTTTTTCATTTTTTCATTCAGCCTTTTCTGGCCCTCAATTCAGAACTCCATCTATCAAAGTCTCTGCTTTGCCCACCCTTAGGTCTCACCTAGGCCCACAATCCCTACTCTCAAAGCTCTGCATCAGGCTTATGACTAGCAGCGCTCAGTAATAGACAATTCTGTTGGTGATCTTAGGAAAGAGAAGACACACATGCTAATAGCCCCCACGCACACACATGCACACAGAGGCAGGTGCACTCTCCCACCAGCAGCAATACAAGAGAGGGAGGAGGAAATCGGAAAACGGATGAAATTCCTAATAGGCATAACTAAAGCAGTCATAATGAAGAGGGGCGCATGCGCCGATCAGGTGCTGTGGCCCAAATGGTTGCCTTCATATTAAAGCTCTAAATGATACTATTTATTATGTCTTGTGCCTCATGGGTACTTTATTGCTTTTTTTCTAGTGTTTGTGTCGGTGGCAGGGGATCATGGTATTTTATTGTCACAATCGATAACTTGCTTAGCAGAACACAAAATTTAGGGATTTATTAATAATTGTCAACCTCATTATTGCTCAGTAATCGGAACAACAGAAAAATTACACAGTCTATTACATTCAATACACTGTTCGAGAACATCTCACTTTATACTTACCAGTAATATATCAAATACAGTGTTGATAATATTTAAATTGGGAACATAAATATATACTATAAATTGGGAATGCATTTTATTTATTTGTTTGGTAGAAACATAATATCAGCATGTGTGATGTGGTTCTAGTTGGAAATAGAGATACAGGTCAAAGCACTGCTAACCACAGTCAATGACTGTGGTTAGCAGGTACACTTCAATCATCCTAAGACACAATATTTCAATAAATTATGTAGTAGTCTGTTAAAGAGTTTTCCTCCTTAGGACTCCTCCTTCTGGAAGTATACGGCAGCAGCCTGCTGTGTGTATTACATCTCATAACAATGCTCCATGTGGTGTTTGAGAGTAGCTATCTTTGTGTTTGTCATCGGCACATGTCCCAGATATGAAGCCACTACTGGTTCACTGCAGTTAGTCTCAGTGACCCCTGACCTCATGTGACCTCTCATCCAAAAATTCACCTTATCGATCGACGTGTTGACACCTCCCCCCCACCCAACCACCCCTGCTGAGGTATTCACTGAGCTGAGAAAAGGCTGATGATGGTTTTGTTTTTCAACCTGTGCTTTGTGTGTGTGTATGTATATGTGTGTGTGTTATTGTTCTTGCTACGTACTAAGTACCATTAATATTCAGTCTACTAGCTTTTTGGAAAGTGAGGACATTTTGACTGGTTCTGACAACTTCAAAGGCCCGTTTGAGGGTTAAGACTTTGTTTAAAAGTTGGGGTTAGAATTGGGTAAAGGTTAGGGTCACAGGGTTAGTTTGGATGTTAAGGTTTGTTAGGGTTAGGATAAGGGGCTGGATAATGCATTATGCCTATGAAAGTCCTCACAAAGATAAAAATATAAGGATGTGTGTGTATGTATTTGTACGTTGCATACAGGTGCCAACCCCCTGCTGACCAATGGTTTGGGACACACAGCACAAGCCTATGCTAAGGAGGGAGATGTCAAAACAATTCTGCAAGAATGGGAGTCTAAGGTAAGCCTGATTGCTTAAATTTACATAGATGCTAATTTCCATTTGTTGTGTTTCAATACAAACTATAGAGAATGAAGAAGCCATTTATATATCATATATCATTTATTTTCATACACACATTTTGATCCTAATGTTGGCTGAAGCCAGATCTGAATGATTTTACTCAGTAGGTATGTGTGTCATTTACTTTCCATCACTTACAAATATAAACATGCATATGTCTATGTATGTTCTGCAGTTAAGCATTAGCATCATGAAAACTGGTCAAGGTTAACTGTGTTTAAATCTCACTAAGGAACTAAGTTTGACTAGATATTAACTTTGTTATATAAAATATAAATAAAATAGAATATATGTAGATACTTTTTAATACATTGATATGCTCAAGTACCTAATTCCACATACCAGTTCAATCATAAATAATCAGCATTGAATTAGAAGGTGGATTTAGATGGTAAATTAGAATCCAAAATGCTTACGATCAAAGAGTTGTGTTTTTTACTTTATTTCACGATTCTTCATCCTTTGATTGTTTGTGAATTATGTTGAGATGTCTTATTAAAAAATTGAAAACAATGGCTAGAGTTGAAAGTTAGATGTCTAGTTGACAGTGTTCCTAAATAAAATATGATCCATCTGTATTTCTGTAGCTTGACAGGAGGCCAAAACTAATTAAAATGGAGAGATGATAAACAGCCTTCCTGTACGCAAATCCATGAATGCTGAGAAGATCAAGGAGGCCATGAGAAAGAAAGAAATTTGTACAAATAAGGAGAGAATAAATATGTTGGTAAAAAGAGAAAGGAACAGAATTTTTCCAAAGAAAAGAAACAAACATCAGAGCCCAAAGGAGGAATAGGACAGGGATAAAATGAAGTGATAAATACTAAAAATTGCATTTATGATGTTGGTAATATTGAAAAAAGTTTAAAGTTAGCCATTTATTTATAGTTTTCTTCAAAACTCTCCTCCATTTAACTAGTTCCAGGAAGCACAAGCTCAGCGAGAGACAGAAGAAAGGAGGAGGTTCCCTCTGGAGAGGAGGCTGAAGGAGTACATCGTTGGACAGGAGGGGGCCATCAATACTGTGGCCTCAGGTAAATACACACACACCACTCAAGGACACACTCTTGCTTTGTGTTATACATTACATGCAGGTTGTTTTTCTGGACTGTAGTGGAAATTTTTATCAGCTATTCCTGTATTTAGCTTCAGTGTTTTTTGTGTAAATTTCTTTAAGTTAACCCCTTACTTTTCCTGTTTTTATAATTGGGTTATTTATGTACTGTACATATATTTACATGCATGTATTTTTACTTTTTTGTCAGTTTGCCCCCCTCCCTCCCATTTTTTTTTTTTAATTTTGATGTTGGTTTGTGTTTTTCCAGGCTCCTCTCTCCTCCTCTTAGTTCTATCATGTCATTTATAAAACAATAAATCACTATTATCATCCTTCAAGATGTGTTAATATAGACCCATCTTAAAAAAAGCAGATGTCTGTCAAACAAAAAAAAGGGCATTTTGATAGTAACCCGTGCCCTTTGGAGGCACACAGAAATATATCTTAATAGCTGATCATACATACACTATTCTAGGTTATTGATATATAGTTCTGTTTGTTTCAAGTCTGCTTTGCTTTGCTCTATCACTTTCCTACTGTTCATCCTAAAGTGGGTGGATTCAGGCAGACCAGCAGAGGCTGTAATTGGTTAATTGTGATAAATGAGCAACCTGTCAGGCATACAACGGTGCTTTGGTGCGTAATGTCTGTTTGACGGCTCTAGGGTCTAGACTGCGACCAGCCATTTACCACAGATTTCCTGTCCTGCTCTGTCTTTGAAACAGCAGTAGACCTTACTGACTCTCCACCTCTATGTAAATATCTATGCATTATAGATTATTGTATTTTATTTTATTCCATTTTGAAATTTTAAATTTAAAGAAAGTGTTTTGTTATCATTTTTCTTTTCTTTTGATGGGGCCTCTTGGCAGGGCATCATTTTAAATGATTTTACCTGGTAAAATAAAGGTAAACTAAATATCCATGAATACAGCAATTTTCATAATGTCTAATATTTTACAGACCAAATGAGTATTCAATAATCAGTAAATACATTAAAACAGTTAAAAAAAATCATTTGATGAAATATGAAAGATGCAAATAATTAAGTGGGTAATTTGTAAAATATTTTTTTCATCTAGAATATATTTTTATTTTATCATTGAAATCCAGTAAGATGGCATATGTCTTGTGAAAGCTGAAGTAAAGTAGGCAGGAGTTAAACAAGTATGACAAAGTAGGGAAAAAAAAAAATACACAGAGAACATGGAAGTGAAGATGAACAAGAAAAACCAGAAAGCTTGCAGCATCGAGTGAAAGACCATTAGGAGGCATGGAGAAGAGGAGGGAGGATGAGTTAGTGCACAATAACACAACAGACAATAAAAAGCTGAAATTACAGCAGACATCCATGGAGGCCATGTATTGATCTGCAGGTGTGTATGTGTCTCTGTGTGTTCTTCTACGTGCTACATTCTGAGCACCAAACTCTGCATTCTACTAGCAAAGTGAGGACATTTTTGGGCCTGTTTGAGTGTTAAATATTGATTTTAAGTTTGGGGTTAGAGTCAGGTTTAGGTTAGGGTAAGAGACTAGGTAATAACATTACATCTATAAAAGTCGCCACGAAAATATATGTACAATGATGGGTGTGCTTATTTGTATTCACACAAGGTTCAACTGTGGAAAAAAAGAGAATTTGTTTTATTTTCATGATCGCTAACAAATTTGCAGTGATAATGAATTTGATACCAGGCCAAGAGTAGATATTAGAATTAGATGTATTGTGTAATGTTTTGTGAGAGCAAATACACAAAGCAGTTACATCTAACTAGAGACCCAAATGGATTCCATTTGGAGATTAAAAACAAATTTACGTTTATTGTTTACTTAGTTTTAGTCTGTAAGCGTCACAAAATGCCAAAAATGGTTAAAGACAACGTGTGGCTGTAATTATTTTGACTCCTACCTAGAATATTTTGCAAAGAGCAAAATATGTATATAATACCAAAATCTAAAGCTTCTTTCCCAGCATGTCTTCCTTTACTGTAATTGTCCATATTTGTGAAAAGTTATAAATTTTAGAGTTCATTTCAGGTGAAATTTGACAGTTGGCCTAGTTGGATACCTGACCTCAGTTTGAATAAAACTACTTTGCAGTTACTTAAGCCAAAATTGAAGGTTTTCACAATTCATCATGTACTAAAAAAAAGGAGAGAATTGTGTACAAGAATAGATGATCTGATTGGTTATGTCATTTTTTGCAAATTAAAATGGAAGCGAAACAATTTTTTTTTTTATCCATTTATTTAAATATATTTTTTTGCATGATATACTTCACCACACTTTCAAAATGGTTAAACTGAAAAGCGTGATGACCAGCTGGCCTCCAGCAAGACACACACACACATAGAAGGTTAGATTGATCCAGGTTTAGCTCTGAGGGCTAAGAGTTATTGAAGAATCTTTCCTCTGTAATTGTATTAGAGTGAAACAGACCTGTCCAATACACACAGCGCTTGTGTGCATGTGGATGTGTGTGTCAGAGAGAGAAAAAGAGGGAGAGATCAAGTTTTTTTTTTTTTTTCTTGATGTGGTCCTTGTCAATGTGTCCTCCTCTTCCCAGTCAGCCTAAACACACAAATACACAGAAGGTTATGCTGTCATTCACACAGCTTATGGTAAAACAGAGCAAGTACAACCCTTCTTGTCACTATTGTTCTGATACTGATCTAATCTTTGTCTCCTTATCTCTAACTCCCTTCTATTTCCCCTCTTTATCTGCTTTGTCTCTGCGCATCGTTACTCGTTGGTTCTTCAGCTGTTTCCTTGATGACTTTATCATGGAAAATTAAAGTTGCATCATTAATAGTTAATGTTGCCTTTTTCTCTATGCCTGGTGCCCTACTGTTTATTTATGTCAACAATGCCTAAAGTCACTAATTTATTCAGTGGCGAAAGTTACATTATCTGCATTTAAAGTTTTCCATCAAAGTGTAGTAATGTCCTTAAATACAGTTAGACTGGTGCAAGAATAGAGATTTTAAGCCTCTTATTGTTATTCTAAAGCATTTAAGTAGTCTCTGGTGTTACGTTACTGTTATTTAGAGTGCATATTAGAGTGTTCCAGCAATTTCTAACTGTATGTATGTGTATAGATAGATAGGAAGGTAGGTAGGTAGGTAGGTATATCTATATATCAGTGACAAATGTCTTTGTGAAAAGAAAAAAAAAAGTAAAATAAATTAAATGTTGTATTTCTATAGTGATTTGTACCATAAAGTTATTTTCCATTTAACTTCACCAGTTTTAGATTGTTATTAAAATCGCAGAGTTTTCACATTTAGCAGCGTTCAACTATTCCGGCGAGATGTATATATGATGTATATAATATATAATGTAGCATTTTTTGTCACAAATATGCGTGGAAGATGTTTCTTTATGCTGAGCGATCATAAAACGGCTAAAAAGAGGGACTAGGTGAGGCACGCAGTGCTGGTGCCTCATGCTAGGGGTCACTCGTGATCCCAAGGATTCTTGTTATGATTCAGCGTTCAGAGTCAGTGACAACGCGCTGCAATACTGCGGTCAATTAAGAGTTAGCAAGAAGTGCAGTAATTTATTTTTTCTATTCGTCTGGCCTTACTTTCAAAATGGAAGATACCATATCTAAAAACTTTTAAAACTAAAAAAAGACTGAACAATTCTACCAACAAGTTATCGATGCGTGGATGGACTTCATAAGTAAATGTAAGGACACAGTAACATTTTTTTTTTCCCAAATGTGCGTTTTTGTGCTAGTTTGTATGTGTAAAGAATGCTGATATGAGACTTTAAACATAACCCGTTAACTGCTGCCAATCAAATATTGGATAAGATATTGAGACTGTAGGGTTATGTTTGTAAATCTGATGACGTCAGTGCCTCTCCAGCCATGAACCTCACCGCCCGTCACTGCTATTATAGATAGATATACTGTAAATATATATATATATATATTTTTTTTTTCCCCTATACCTTAGTTTCAGATTAGAGTACAGTAACTCAAAATTCACCTTACATTAGTCCATTCTGTATAGTGTATAGTCTAAACAGAAAAACAATAATACCAAGCAGGAAGTCACTCATTTCTGGTTGCAATTTTTGGCCTTCAACTTCTCATCAGGTGTAGATATGAATTGATTTGTACATTACATTACATTGTACAGTCTGTTTTTTGTCAAGTGGCTAAATATATTCCCTATTCTTCTCCAATGTAACTCATCATTGTGTGTGAGTGTTGTTGCTAGGGTGTTGGTTGTGGAGTACACACTCCTCTTTAAGCACATGTGTGTGAGATGCTGGGATCCATGCTAAACTGATTTTTCCATGGCTGTGCCAGAGAGGCTAATGCAATTACTGCTGGCTAATGTCCCCACTGAGTAAGGGAGAAGACAAGCAATGTGGAAAGCTTTCTGGAGATCTCTCATCTGGCTCTAGTTCTCTTGGCTCTCTTTGTTTTCTACCAAAATTTCTTCTAACTCGTTTCTTATCATCCACACTTGATCCTTTATTGTAATTTCTGGTGTACCAACTGGCCACAGGTCAACTTTCAAAGCAAAGCAATGTTAACAAATTCAAATAAGGGAAATAACACTCCCAATTTTCTTTCTTTTTCCATTGTCTTTCTGTAGCCATCAGAAGGAAGCAGAATGGCTGGTATGATGAAGAGCATCCTCTTGTATTCCTCTTCCTTGGCTCATCAGGAATTGGTAAATCAATCTGCTGTCTTTCGTTTCAAATTTGAACTGGCCCCTCTGTTAGCGATGCGGCTGTATGTTTGTCTGTACCTTCCCCATATTTGATACATTATATGGTGTGCTCAGATTAACGTGTTATTTTCTTTCCCTTGTCCTTATTTCTCTCACATTTCTTTGACACAGCTCATCTTCCTTTCCAAAAAATGTGATTACACATGTTGTTTGTCAGTGTTGATGTCAAAAACCCTATATATATATATCTACCAAAAAAAAACAGATGCAGTAACTCAGTTCTTCTAGAGCCTGCCAGAACTATGAAATCCAATAGCACAGAATTTAAACTAATGAACCTTTTAGGAATAACATAAAAGACCCTCACAAGTAGGGATGCACCGATACATTGGCCAAATATCCATATTGTTCAATATTCCAATTGTTGACTGGCACCAGCTTATAGATGTAAGGTGATAGTCACCTTAGAACCGAGCATTATTGCAAGCATTAATGTTTTTGAGTATCACTTAAGTGCTTCTGGTTTTTTATATTGACTAAGCATAAGGATGAGTTTGACTGATTTCAGAAAGGGAGATAGATGAAGAGATTGTATTGATATTCTCTGTTGCCTTCAGCAACAGTGGCCACGAGGCATCAACATTCTACACAGCAAGCACGCATCCAGCGCATATGCATACCAAATCCAAGTCATCAATATTATATATAAACATTTATATGCAGAATATTTTACTGACAAGGGTGTTCGTCAGGAAAATGCAAGATAAGTGAAAGCTTTAGAGCGTGGCACCAAAAAATGAATATATATATTAATCATTCTGAAGCATTTCAAACTAACATCGGTAATATTACTGAATATTATAATAATATTATTATATTTATATATATATATATATATGTATATATATAGACACACACACACACAATATTATTATAATATTCAGTAATATTACCGATGTTAGTTTGAAATGCTTCAGAATGATTAAATTGTTTATATTACTGTCTTAATCTTAATTGTTGGTGCTTGGTGTCTCAGGCAAAACAGAGTTGGCCAAACAGGTGGCTCGTTACATGCACAAGGACATCAAGAAGGTTTGAAAATTGCTCTCTCTCTCTCTCCCACACACACACACACACACACACACACACACACACACTCTTGCTAACTTATTAGATTACTTGTTAGATATTCAGTTGCTGTGTTGCTTCTTGTAGATGTAAGGCTCAAAAGAATTTATTCTAAGAATATATAAGAATTTATCTTTGTGATATTCTTCAGCAAAATATACACTATGCTGTGCCCTGGGAGAATGTCATCAGCAGAATAAAACTATTAATACAGCATATTTCTTGTAGGGATTCATCCGTATGGACATGTCTGAGTTTCAGGAGAAGCACGAGGTGAGTTTACCTGTTCCTAATATGTTTGTTTGTTGGTTGGTTGTTATGAATAACCACTTCTACACATGCAGTTTTTTAACAACCTTTTATTGCGAAACAGACAGCCCAAAATTAAAAGTTTTTATTGTTAAAGATGTGTAGCCTATTGTGTTTCAAACTATGTACATGAAAAGTTTGGGACGTAATTAAAGTACTTGAATCATGATTTTACAGGGTTTTTGCACCACTCTTCGTGCAAAAATCGCGTTGGGATTTTAATAGTAAGCATTTACAGTGTGCATAGCTCTTACTACTGACGACTGAACTTCCATGGCCCCTCATTTTTGTGTGTGACTGTCATAATTCTAAAAGGTAGGAGATTGAGTTACACAATCACCACTTTTATGAGAGCCATGTAAAATTGGCTTTCTGAGAACTTCTCACTTTCTGTCGGCTTCATGGGGATAATACAAACTGGCATTTTTCACTTTTTGCAAGATTGCTTGTCTGCAAATTGATTATTAGCCTAAATGTCCTGTGCTGTTATTATAATTAACACACACATGCACACAGATGTTTCTCTGCTTCAATTAGAAATTGGATTAATTCTGTTTCAAAACATATAATGGACCAGCAAACTAAAATTAATGTTGTATTTGTTCCTCTCTGCTTTTTTCTGCAAAACTTTGATAATGGGTCTATTTGATCAGTAAAAGAATCATGTATTATAATTTATTTTACACCCTTATTTTGACTTATTGTAAACTTTCTTGTCTGTAGCACATACAGTTTAGTCTGTGTTACTTATTTCCTTTTCAAATGGATTTAAAAGTTAAACAATGAAGATACGTATGACTTAAAATGTTAAATTTAAACTGAAGGTGTTTCAATTGAAAGTGTTAAAAATATGTATTATGCAAATTACGCCCCAAACTGTGGAACTACTTACAGTTAAGCCAGCTCACCAAATATTTTTAAATAAAAAAAAAACAGATCTTTTTACTTAAGCCTAAGTAAAAAGCTTTTTAAAAGCTTTAGCTGACCTCTAAGCATTCCCTGCTTGTAGAAAATTGTTTATTTTTTTTTTTTATTATTATTTTGAACATTTTAAAAATGTGTTAAGCAGAATAATAATAATACTAATAATAATAGCAATAAGACCTGGTGAAATCACACACCATTCCAATACCTCGTGAAAGTAATTTTTTTGTATATTTTTTGAACCAGATTATATTTGGACATTCCTTAAGGTCTGCTCTCAAACTATTCCACAGTTTACCTCCATGTATCGGAATACAAAAAAAAAACTTTCCTTGTAGTGCACACCCTCCTGATTTTTAAATTAAAATGTACCTCTTAAATTGTAGCCCTGTTTGTTTCCAGTCAGTAACATTAGGATATTTACAGATGCTAGATTGGTTTTGCTTTAAGCGTGATAATGCTATCTGTAATTCCACTAAGTCTTTCAATTTCAGTAGCTTTGATTGCAAGAGTAATGAATTTGTGTGATCTCTACATCCTGCCCTGTGAATGACCCTTATTAATTTCTTTTGAGGAATAAGTAGTGGGTATGTTGTCCTGAAGTAATTATTGGTTTTGCTTTATTTAACACCACTGTAGTACTGTTTTTGGTCTACTGATGTAGCGATATCTTACATTTAGGCTGTTAATGCAAGTGATGTTGCCCCTGTTGATCTCAACCCGTGTTGACTTTCACTGAGTTTATAAATTTGTCCAGGCAGTTATTGAAGACTTTGTTTTTTTATGATTTCCTCACTAACCATTACTGAGCCAACCTTTTTCTCAAACTAAAGTATGATCCAGTTCAAGTGCTTTTTTTCTGGATTATTTTTCACTCATAGGTAGCCAAGTTTATAGGCTCCCCTCCTGGTTACGTAGGACATGAAGAAGGGGGTCAGCTGACAAAGCTGTTAAAGGAGTGTCCCAATGCAGTGGTGCTGTTTGATGAAGTGGACAAAGCCCATCCCGATGTCCTCACTATTATGCTGCAGTTGTTTGACGAGGTTTGTGCACCCATACATTCAGTAATAATCAAGTGACATACATTGTGTGTTGCTTTTTGGAAAAACATTTGCTGATAGAACATTTGTCATATGTGACAGGGTCGCCTCACGGATGGTAAGGGGAAGACCATCGAATGTAAAGACGCTGTCTTTATCATGACATCTAATGTTGCAAGTGATGAGATTGCCCAGCACGCCCTGCATCTTCGTCAGGAAGCTGAGCAGGTCAGCCACAGAAAGCTGGCTGACAACCTCGGTGAGGAAATCTTGATGGGCTGAAATATGTGCCACCAGCAACTGAATTTGAATCATTTCTATCATTTCTATTTAAATTTTAATTGGTTTTAATAAGTTGAAGTGACTTGAATTTGTCTTGTTTAATTTGAATCATTGCACTCAAAAACTGAATATGAATAGTGTAATTTAAA
The DNA here is from genome assembly GCA_015343265.1 of Pao palembangensis. Taxonomy (NCBI): domain Eukaryota; kingdom Metazoa; phylum Chordata; class Actinopteri; order Tetraodontiformes; family Tetraodontidae; genus Pao; species Pao palembangensis. The sequence goes on along the minus strand of CM027091.1, from coordinate 4,122,500 downwards.
TACTATTTTTTTATTAACTATTTTTTTATATTCTGTTCTCACAATTCCAGTTCATTTCTCAAAATTTTATTTCACTTGACTGACAGACATCTGGGTAGTTGAGGAAGAGCAATCAAGCACAGACACACAGTGAAGTTGTAATTCAGTATAGGTTTAATACAATGTATCATTAATAATTACTATATTCATATTAACATTATGTTTTCAAAGTCCCTGAAGTAGTAGAAAAAAATGGTTAATAGGATGAATAGTGCCACAGCACCCTGAGTGGGTTGCATTGGCTGCAACTTTACTGTGTAACTTTCCTAGGTAGGAATATTTGTTTACATTAAAGTCCCTACTACTACTTATAAACCATTTATAAGTGTAAATTAACTGATTATACTAAGGTGTTATCAAAATGATTTTTATATTCTGCGTCATTACATAAACATTAGTCCAGTTTGCGTGTGCCCTCACTCTTAGCAACCTGCCTGGTAGCTACCATATGCTCTACATGGCCTCGGGTTCACAGCCTGTTTCAAAGTACAAAAAGACATGTAGGTACTAGAACGTCGACACTCCTGCATTATTCCACCGAATGATCTGGTCGGTTGGGGTTCCTATTTTTCAAAAATTTGTTTTTGAGTTTGTTACCTGAAAATCCACAGTTTGTCCAGCCATTAAAAAAAATCTATTTCAGAAGGCCATTAACTGACCAAATTACTGGGTTACTCCAGGGAAACATACCTACAGTGCTCTTCTGTGTGATATGGTGCTCCAGTATGACCTAAGGTCATTCCTGATGTTGCCATGGTGTAGATATTCTTAGTTCTCTGGGGTGATATGGAGTTTTTCTTAATGGAAATTCTGTGTTTTTCCTGCTGGCTCAGGGTCCAATAAGAGCAAACCATAGATATATAAATAAAAAAATAATAATTCTTTGAAGGAATAATATGGACTCTTATTCTTTTTCTTTCTCTTGTTATTATTATTTTTGTTATTATTATATAATTATTGCTGTGGTAAGTTAAAGAAGTAATTTAAAATCTTTGAAAATATGAGAAATAATTATTGAAATTATTGAAAAATTTGTTTACGATACAATATCAGCAGGTGAAATAATAGACAAAAAAATAAATGTTACAATATTGTTCATGAAATGCATTACTCTCACTGTGTTTTCTTCCAGAGGAAATTCAGAAAAGTGAAGACATCGCAATCTCAAAGCACTTTAAAGAATCTGTAATTCAACCAATCCTGAAGGTACTGAATTCACAGGAGATATAAATATATATATATATACACACTCGTGATCAAAATTTTAAGACCAGTTAAAAAAATTGCAAGAATTGCAAGTGTTGCTTCAAAATGCAACAAGAAGTAATGGGAGTGAGACAAGAAAAAATTTGAGTAAGCAATTAATTGCAAACAGCCATTAAACTGAAATAGGCTGTTCATCAGCTGATCAAAAGTTTAAGATCACAGATTTTAAATGCCCAAATCTTTGCAAAAATGTGGATTCAGTGTCATTTTCTGTCAGGTATCCACACTGTCACGAGCTCCTGATGGCAAAGGCAAAAAAGCTTTCTGTCTTTGAACGTGGCCGGATTGTTTAGCTGCAACAGCAAGGCCTCTCACAGCGTGCCATTGCTGCTGAGGTTGGGTGCAGTAAGACAGTCATTTTAAACTCCTTAAAAGATCCTGAGGGTTATGGGGAAAAAAAGGCAAGTGGTAGACCAAAAAAATTTCACTGGCCCCGAGCCGGAGGATCCAAATGGCTGTCCGTCAAGACATGGGACGATCCTCGGCGTTATCCTGTTGAAAAACCCAGTCATTACCACACAGAATATAAAATCTGTGTGTGCATTTTGAGGAATTTATTTTTGCATTTGGGACTTTATATTCCAAAATCTTTGATACACGCTTTTTCTTTTTTGATAACTTGCTGTATGCAAAAATTGATTAATAAATAAATATAAGATTGAAATGCAGTTACACAAACCACAACTACATTCACTGTAAACAGAGATATTTGTGGGAGTTCATGTGTTTGTTTTTCTTCAATACTTTGAAAGTCTTTGTCCGGTTCTTGTATTGCTTTCCAGGCTCATTTCCGTAGGGATGAGTTTCTTGGTCGAATCACTGAAATTGTGTACTTCCTGCCATTCAGCCATTCAGAGTTGCTGCATCTGGTCACTAAAGAACTCAGTTTCTGGGCTAAGAAGGTATGGGACCTCCCTGTGTTAATACGACATTTTATGGTCATTAAACAAATATGCTCGTTCATTAAGAATCCTTAAAATTTTCATAATCCTGGGGGGTGGATCATAAGCTATCTGCCAGTGGGGCTTTAAATTTCAAAAAGAAAAGCCAGGAGCAAGAGAGAAAAAGTCATGTTTTTGGGACTTTGTTAGTTTTTTTTCTGTTTATGCTTTAAGTAGTAGTAGTTCGCTACACTACCTCCTCCCTGCCACGGTGACTGATTTTCTTTTCTCAGTGTTTATTTCACCCCATCACCACTACAATCCTTTCTTTCTGTTATTGTCCATGATGATTTTTTCACACAAAAAACCATAGGTTCTTTGCTATTTCCCGTATTATTCCTGTTTCTCTGTCATCAGGCTAAACAGCGTCATGATATCACTCTCCAGTGGGATCGACCAGTTCTAGAATTGTTGGCATGCGGGTATAATATGCATTATGGAGCACGCTCCATCAAACATGAGGTAACCTGCACCAATATTAGTGGTAGAGGTTTTTATAGCCTTTGTACCTTTCTATTTTAATTTTTAAAGGTTGTTATATTGCAGCATAATGCTAAAATTTAGTTAAAAATTACCTCATGTACATAAAATGTAAATCTACTGAAGTAAATTGTAAAAAAGAAATAAAGAATTACAGAGTATTAGCAAATCTTGTAGTGTGTGTGTATATACATATAGAGTATTACAGAGTATTAGCAAAGCTTGTAGTGTGTGTGTGTATATATATATATATATATATATATATATATATATATATATATATATATATATATATATATATATATTACAGTGTTTTTTTCTTTTAAATTAGCTTTTTCTTTTTTGCTATTTACCTTTTCCTGATTCCTTTAGGTTGAGCGCCGTGTAGTTAACCAGCTAGCTGCAGCATATGAGCAGGATCTTCTACCCAAGGGCTGCACCCTATGTCTGTCAGTCCAATCAGAGGACCAGGAGCAGCAGAGCAGGCTAAGTCTGCGCCTCAAGGTGGTGGGAGAAGACAGCTCTTCAAGAACCCTGGACATCCATCCATCAATCAGTCCTGAACACTAGGAAGGAAAAGCCACTCAATATTGCTTTCATAATAAAGATAACTTATAATATAATTCACCTTTAATGTGACCCATAATGTGAACATTTATTTGAAAAACAAACTGAAACCTTGTGTAAGTGTGCACATTTACCATAATTTAAAAGTCAGTGGTTCTTGTAGGATTTATAGTATTATGTCAAGAGCTTCCAAAGCATCAGTGGGAAGTCATTTTTGAAAATATGCTACTACAATGACATTACCATGTACAGTACATTTACGGAGCTGCAAGATTTATTTCCCCAAATATTGGCTATTGGACATGTGACAACAGTCTCGCGTAGTCTTAAGTTTAGAATATGGGGTAGAGTGGTGTGATGGAAGTCTTTTAGGAATAAAAACACCCTAGCCCAGCTTCATTTGGCAAAAACAAACTTTTTTTGACATGATACCAAAGGTTACGGGCACAAAAACAACAATGCTCATTACCAAAAGAACACCAAACCTGCCTGCGGAACACAGGCCGGATGGTACCGGATGATGGCAGTACCATGGTTTGGGACACGAAGCCAAGCCTTATTCAAGGTTATGGGGCTTACAAAAACCTCCAAATACTGGTCAGTTTTGGCATATCCAGGCTGCTGACCAAAGAAAACTTTTGTGACCTCAAACTCAAGCGCATTTGTGTTATTGGGGAGGACAATGGCCCAAAACACACCAGCATGTCCACATCTGAATGGCCTTTAAAAATAAAAGATTCTGTGTAGACTCATTTGGCTGAGTGGAAACAGTTCTGTGTACAAGAGTGGGCCAAATTTCCTCTCCACTAATGTGAAAGACTTATTGCCAGTAATTTTCTTTTGCAAGTTTTGCTACTTGATTTATATTTTTTTTATGCCACAGTATTTTGGTTCAGACACATGAGTTGGGGGAAACTGCCATTGAACAAATGTCTGTTGTTGGAATACTATTTACATATTTATTTTTCTTGACTATTTCCCTTGAGGGGTCGTGGGGAGGATGCTCGAATCTATCCCAATCATCCAGGTCATAGTTATGCAAAGTTAGAGCTCTCTGTGTGCAATTGGACTGTAAGGTTTCCTTGAAGATGTTTCGCCCTCTCTCCAGAAGGCTTCTTCACTTCTAAACTTGCTGGGGACAGAGCTTGAAAATATAGCCCTTGTGGACCATTGGCATATTAATGACCCGGGTGGTCACCTGAGAGTCATTGGCAGGGTCGTTCACCTAGTTTCAATTTGGGTCACATGGTAATGAGTCACCAGGTCTCGTCAAACGTCCAGTAGAAGGCGCTTGTGGATGGTCCCTGTTGCCTCAGTGGTAGGGATACACGTGAAGAGGGGAATGATGTTGTAGGATACCATGGTCTCCTCTGATTGTACTTTGAGACGACTGACCTTTTTAGAAAAATCCTGGGAGTTTCTGATGTGGTGTGGGGTGTTGCCAACCATGGGAGCCAAGATGGAGGCCAAGTATTTGGAAGCCATCCACGTCAAGCCCAGTTGCAAACAGAGAGATCTAACTTTGGATCTTGAAAAATATTCACAAGTTGTGATAAATATTTGTAAAATGGTGATTTTTGCAGTAGAGTAAGCTAGGCAAATGTTCACCTTGGCATCTGTTTGAATTATAGGCTGTACAACTGTCACATAGAGCGTGCCTGCAATGCATATTTATGCAAAACACTCATCTGTCATGCCTGCATATCTGGCATAAAGAGCAATTCGTGTCCATAAAGAAATAATATTCAAAGTGTTGTAACATAAATTATTCAACAACATGTTGACAGGACACCAAATGTAATGTTGTCATTTTGTTCTTATATTTCAGTCTACACCATGTAAATAAAGTGAATAAGGAAATGAGAATTCTTCTCTTTTTGTTGTGCTGTTTGTGTCATAGTGACACTCCTGGAGGAAGAATTTGCAATAGAGATCTGTGCCTTGAAATCTGCAACAATAACACTTGTCTGCCTTGTGACAACATGACAGAGGAATTTTCTTAGAATTCCTCTCTGCTTTGGGGTTCTGTGTCAAACATTGCAAAGGAATGTAAAGGACATCACAATTACAAGAAGTCCCCAGGGACAAATTAGCAAGCAAGGAAAAAAAAAAGACATTCCACCAACACCTCCATGATAAGTTTATTCAGCATATTTAAAGCTGCTGAGTATCATGCAGGTTTCTGCAGGGATCGTGCAATGGTCAAATGAGAACTGGCAAGCACAAAAATTGTCTTTGACTACGGTTCTGACAATATGTTGTTTGTTGCTAAATTTGATTTAACTACTGTTAAAAATAGTCACCACCTTGATTTTTACCTTAAAAATAGTGATGCCATCTACGTAATTCGAACTTCAAACTTGTAAAATAGGTGATTGCATAGTACCTAACGCAACAGACTCTCAGAGATTGCCTGGTGTCTCCCTGTGAAAGAATCATCTGAGCACAGTGAATTTATATTAGCTCTACATTCCTATTCTGAAAAATGCCATGGGTTCCTCACCAATTAGATTTTTATGTTTGAGTAAAATGAAATGTCCACTGGAGTTCATTATTATTGTACATTTTGTCATTTTTGTAAAAAACAGAAGGTCAAATTAATGCATCAAATATACATAGAAAACCTTTTGAATCGGCCATTTCTGATTGTCTCATTAAAGGAAACATGCTTCCTTGTTTCTTGTAGATCTATGGCAGTCCTCCCTTCTCGGTTATTGCATCAGCAGCATCATACAAGATAGTTTTAGGAAGTGAAGTTGCAAGGAGGGGGAGGATAGGAGGCTCTTAGTCTATCTGTCAGGCTATTTCTGACTGCTGCCATTTCTTTGATTAGATTATGGAGAAACAGAAACCTGAACGTCTGTTGTCCAAGTTTACCTCGCCATATTTTTGCTCACTGTGCGCTCTCTCTCTCTCCCTTTCTTCCCCCAACTCATCTGCCATTCATTTTTTTGCCATCCTGTGATTCTCTAAGTATCCTCTCTTTCTGCTGTAGAAACAAACCAAGGTACAACAAAGGAGCTGTAGGACAAAGAGACATAACGCAGAAAGACACAAAATCAAGGTGGTGTTCTTCCTGGCTCTGAGTTTGTTTAGGGAACTAAAGCTGAAACAGAGGTTACTGTGTGGATTAAGACAGCAATTCAGAGAGGAGCGGTTAGATGGAGGTGCTGAAAGATAAACGACTATATGAAGCCCTCCCATTATCATACCTGCCCATGCTTTTAACGCTCCATTTTCATGCGTTTCTCTCATCCCTTCTTCAATTGTGCTCCCTCAGGAAAGCAATCGATTTCACCCCCATTAGTCCACATCGGTCTGTTTGCGATCCTTTAAAGGCAACGCCTCCTTCATACATCTCCAGGTATCACACTGTTTTGTTGCACAGAGACACCAGACCCTCCTTTTAACTTAAGATATCGTGGTTTGGGGAAAGTAAAATGGATGCGATGGTGATGGGGGATAAGGGATGCCTGCACCGGATGCCGTCCAGTATTCACGTGAAGTCCCCTGAGACAATTAGCATAAAAGACAAATAAAGAAGCCCTGCGAAAATACGCCTGCCTGTAGTCATTCCCTTTCAAGAAAGGGAACAAATCCATTCCGCCTAATTCGAACCTTGCTCAGGGACAGCTCGCGTGGCAGATTGCAACCTAATCAGTTTAGAGGGAATATAATTCAATTAACTTTCCACAGCTCCGCGCGCCCCGCCGCTGGGCTGCTTTCAGAGCGCGAGGCCAGAGCTCCAGATCTAATTAGTGTGTTTAGAGAAGCTCTCCATGCGCGCGCCCAAACCTCGCCGCTCCAGCTTGAGTGTGCGCGTGTGTGCTGCGGTCTCCCGGGGCCTGGTTTTTATCCCAAAATGGTTCTTTTTTTCTATTCTTTTTTTTTTTTTAAGTAACAGACCGTTATCCATTAGGGTAATTACAGGTCTGGTGCCATAGAGAAGAGATGTACGCAGCATGTGAATACCCGCAGTTACGCTGCGTCATAGTCTGACAGGTGAATGAATGCATGCTAAATTCTTTAAAAGGAATTCAATTAGGGTAATATGGTTGTTTAAAATGAATATTCCCTTTGGCCGGGGGAACCCTTTTCCGGCTATACTTATACTTTTACTATGTATGATCCCAGTCTGTGGGTTTATGTAAAAAAAAATTTGTAGTGTGCAGGTTTTTATTTTTTTATTTTTTTTTAAATAGGTTTTAAAGATAAGATAAATTAGTTTATAACTTCCAGGTCCTGGACGTTTTCAGGATGATATTCATCTGCTCAATGGGTAGGTTTACAAGAATTATGTTACAGTAAACTCACTATTTTCGTGATTTCAGCATAAATGTATCAAGATTTTTCAGCAGTATATTGAATGCTAAATGCATTTGTGGAAAAATATAACCCTAAAATATCGGTTTTCTGGGTTGCATGTAGGCTTATTTTGATTCATGCTGTTCCCGTGAATTACCATAAAGAAAAACTTTGATTTGCACTGATGAACTATATTACATATAGAATATGACGCCATTTAAATTATGTCGCATTCATTATTATTAGTTATATACGTTATAGCGCGTATACCCCGATACAGAAATAAAAGTGTTTATAGTCGAGTCTTTCTTTATTTCTTTTATATTCATTTATTGTGTTTTATTTACAGACACCAGTGAGGAAGTAAATGTGACACACGTTATTTATTCATTCGTTAGTTAGTTATTTCTCCCCCCCCCCCCAAAAAAAAAAATAAATAAATAAATAAATAAATAAATAAATAAAATCACCATTCACAACACGCCCCCTTCATTCTGGGCCATAACACACCTATTGCCAGACGTTGCAAATGTGCCAGCGCTGATGTTGCGTCTTTGGCAAACGCAAACGTGAATGGCGGGTTCCGGTTACCTGATATCAAACGTAACTGAGAGTGAAAACCCTGAGTGAAAAGGTGCGATGGCGCAACATTTGTTTGTGTCACACTCACGAATGGATTTGATAAATCTGTGCTTATATTGGTATTCTGCAACACTCAAAACAGTTTATATTATTTTAATCTTTTTTAGAAAAAGTATAAGCACTTAAGTGAACGATTAAGGAATGAAGGCAATTAATTACAGTTATATTGAGCAATCTATTACTCTTCATAAAATATACATTTTAAAACTGTCGGAAATATATCCAGGTGTTTTATAATTTATATAAATATTATAGAACATATTTTATATTTACAAATAAAACATACGTATTTTGATTACATTTTGTTTATTTTACTTTGTCTTTTGTTGTAGTTAATGCTCCCCTATGTTACACGTTTAAATTAAAACAACATATCATAATCAACCCGCTTTTGTCTATTTAAAACATGTAAAACTGTATAAAAAGGTGACAATGAACAGTAGTGATAATCAAGTCTCAAGTAGGAAGTCTACGGCATATGGAATAAGTTTGTGGCTCTATCATGAATGAACCCAATAAATATCTCTGTCTGTCTCTATCTCTCTCTCTCTCTCTCTCTCTCTCTCTCTCTCTCTCTCTCTCTCTCTCTCTCGCTGACTGAGTGACTGACAGCTTCATGTGGCTAGGGACCACCGCAGCTACCTCCTGCGAGGCTTTAGTTCCAGCTGGTATTAACAGTTTCAGTTCCTCTTACCCTTTTCTCCTGCCTCTGTGTAAGTACCTTTCTCTCCATGAAGATTGTAAGTCCAGCTTGATCTGTTGTTCAGCCCTGAATGTCTCCAAATGTTGTCTGCAGGGCGGAGGAATCAATGACCCACGACTAAATTACTAAACGGTTACTTTTTCGAGTCCATTGACAACATTTTGCCAGCTGTTTTACATGATGTTCTTAAATTTACTCTCATATTCCTATATTCACCTGAACGTTTAATACATTTTTGACTGCAGAACTAAGAAAGAGCAACTTTCAGTAATCAGAAACATAATATGTACGTTGCCTCGATGAGATGTCCCCTTTGGGCCCAGTACCCTATAATCCCTATAGTCAAGGCTCCTCTCTCCGGGGTCCACAGGAGACCTTTGGACGACCCTCTGTTGACTCACACTTAATGAATACCAAAGACCTCCGTTACTGTTTCCGTCAAATCGGCCCATGAATATAAAAGTCCAAAATTAAAACCTCCGCAGAGGAGAAGTCTCCCTGAGCGCGGCAGCTATAGTCGGATTACCGACCATGAAGAAACCGCTGAACGCTTTGAAGGGATTAGAGTTGAAATGGTCACAGCTGAAGCTAAAATACAGGAACGGAGGATGAGGCAGCAAACTTGACAAACATACTCACCAAATGTATGCAAATTATAATCTAAATTGTTTTCATTTCTAAATTATACGATGGCCAGTTAAGCATTAAGGGCACCATCACGAATAAGAGAATTACTGTGGAATTAAATTGAATTAAGTGTCGTAGACGTCTTTTAAACTGCAATCAAATGAAAGCATTTAATCTGCACTAATCATCTTCACATTTGGACTTTTCTCCGGACGTTTACGTCTTCAGTACAGTTGTATCCACGAATCATTACAGGGAAAGACATGGGCTGAAAATGTGTTTTGCAGCGCGACTCATCATTTCTTATAGCCACAATTGCAAATATTTTTACAGTCTTTAGCACCCAAATTCAAATAAAATAAACAGGCATTCCGATTTATTTATTTATTCTTGACCTCTATTTTTCCTTGCGGCGTCACGGCACGGCTGCTGGTGCCTAACCCAGATGCATACGGGTGAAGGCAGGGAGCAATTAGCAGTTTGGTACCTCGCTCAAGGGTACTTCGGCAGTCCTTTGAAGATGTCCTGAAACCTCTCCTACACGTTCCAACATAATTGTCTATCTTAAAATATGTTTACATAATACATTAACATAATACATGAAACGAAAAGTGAAAATTTGGAATCCCATAATAAAAAACCACAGTGTTTAGTGGCTTTACTTGGAGAATTTGTGGATTGATTAACTCTAGCGTAATTAGAGTGAACTCAACATAATCAAAACAAACGAGGAAAATAAAACCTGTTTTATATTAATCTGTTTGTTGGTTTTTTAAATAATTTAAACAAGAAGCGCTCAGTTTTGCCCTCAGCTCACGAGATGCAGTGCAGCGTGGGCGGTGCAGAGGAAAAGAAGGGAGAGGCGGGTGTGGTGTCGGTGTCCAGTCTCATTCAGTGGGAGCATTGTCATGGAAACGAGACCACCGCCTTACTATTGTCTTGCGCCCTACCAAGTTTATTATAAGCGGTGCATGTGTCTCAGTGCGCTGTCAAACGCAGAGCGAGGGAGGACTGCAGTCCTACGAGGAGCTGTGAAGGACTGACAGAATACGGAGGAGAGAAAAAGTTAACGCTTGGATTAGCAATTCGTATAAGAGTGAGAGCTCTTACACATCATCTTCCTCATTTTCATCATCACCACCGGGAGTTTTACAGCCATCCAGCTGGAGCAGAAACCACTGCAACAACACAAAGTTCTGCTCTGCCATTGTTCCACCTCTCTGTAGAACACCGGTGACCACACCGGTTTATCTCCATGTATAAAATGGATTACTCCTACCTGAACTCATACGACTCCTGCATGGCAGCAATGGAAGCGTCGGCCTACGCGGATTTCAGCTCTTGTAGCCAGACGAGCTCCTTTCAGTACAACCCGATCCGGAGTGGTCCGTTCTCCAACCCGGGCTGTACCCCGCTCAGCACGGCCAGCTGCACATTGGGAGCCCTGCGAGAGCACCAACCCACTTCTTATTCATCAGGTAGGCCTGCAGCGCTCTTTTCTCGTTTACAAAATTTGACAATATAGATCTTAGATTAATTTGTTAGAAAAATAATATATGATACACAAGGCTATAGGCTATATCACAATATATTTACCTATTTTTTATAAATTAAATATGAACCCAACTACTAGCAACATCAATAATAATAATAATAATAATAATAATAATAATAATAATACGAATAATAAGAATAAGAATAATAATGTAAAGATGAGCATAGTTGTGTGTTACATATTACTTAATTGTTCTTTGTACAAACGCAGCCAATAATGAGATTTTCTCACTCAAACTTTCACATCCCAAATTCTATATTATACATTTTTCGCTTCATTTTTGTAATCCGACTAGCAGAATTACCTTCTTTGCAATATCAAATGTTCAACCGACACAATCTGAAATATATGAGCTGCATAACATTTATGGCGCAATCAGTTTGAATACTTTTATCAACATTTTACACGAAATGATAGGATAGCCCTAGTCGGGGGTTACAGTTACACTAGAAATCCTTTTACATCTATTGTACAAGAACAGTCAGATTGTCGGGCAAACATAAAATTCCACGAATTCCGCCCAGTTAAAAAATGTCGGAAACATTTAAATGTTGGTTCTTTAAATTTCAGTTCCCTACAAGTTTTTCTCGGATCCATCCGGTCTCAATGAAAAAAGGAAGCAGCGGCGCATCAGGACCACCTTCACCAGTTCGCAGCTAAAAGAACTGGAAAGGGTCTTTGCAGAAACACATTATCCGGACATCTACACGCGAGAAGAGCTTGCGCTGAAGATAGACCTGACCGAGGCTCGGGTCCAGGTGAGAAGAATACGCGTACAGATCAACGCTTTAAGTCCTTCGTCGGAGGTTTAAGAAAACGTCCTTAGTGCAACCACAAAATAGAACCAATGTTAATAGTAGTGTGTTTAAAATGTCCACATTTTTGCAGCGTAATCATACTTATTTACCATATCGTGGTTCCAGGGAATCAGGTTTGCATACATTAAGTTTACAAAAGTTTGTGACCTTATCTGTGCGTGCGTGTGTATGTATGTATAGATTCATGTTTTGTGCATCATGATAATGTCTTGTATCTTACTGTATCTTTTATTTCTTGTATTTTTTCATGCTCTGTCTGTCTGTCTATTTATCTATCTCAGGTATGGTTTCAGAACAGGCGTGCAAAATTTCGTAAGCAGGAGCGTGCAGCCAATGCCAAAGCCACAAGCTCTGGTCCTTCGGGAAGCAGTAGTAGCAGCAACTCTGGAGGAAAAAAGAACGGTGAACTGAGGTCTTCTTCAGATGATGAGTCCAAAGACTCTACCTGCAGCCCCACTCCCGACAGCACAGCTTCTCTTACTGGCTCAGCCAGCGGCAACTTGGGAAGCCCTGCAAGCCTGAGTCCCAGTCCAGCTCCTGCCAACAGTAGCTACGCTAATAGCTCCAGCTCTCCGGTTCTCCAGGGGCTAAAGCCACCCAGCTGGCCCACCCTGGGTCCATCCAACCCAGCTGTGGCCCAACCTGCTGTCCAGACTCAGGAGATTCTGAAGGCCTGGCAGCCGGCAGACAGTATGACTGGACCGTTCGCTGGGGTCTTGTCCACTTTCCATAGAAAGCCTAACGCCGCCATCAAGACAAACCTGTTCTGAAGCACAGAGGAATGAAAGCATTTTATTGTTTGTTGGATCATAGAAGATGTAGCTTTGGTTCAGGACACTGAATTCAGTCAGGTTGCAGTTCAACTTGACCCATCTCTTATTGTGATTTTAAACTCGAAACATAGATTAGATAAAAGGTCTGGTAACATTGTCCCACCTTAAAATGTGTTTTCAAATTACATGACTTGTCTCAACATGATTAATTTCCTACCTATGACCCTTCCTTACCAAATTTACAGGCAAACTTATTAGACGGATCTTTTCAAGAGATCGCAAGCAGCTTTGAGCTCACAACACAAAATTAAACATCAAAGCCCCGCTGGGGATAGAAAACCAACAATATTTTTTTCCTCAAGCACAACTTTCTCAAAGAAGCTGAAGAGAGATCCCCTCTCTTCCAAATATAATTAGACTAGCGAGGTCCCTTCTAGACATCTTATCCATTTAACTGTGCAGAAGATTCCTCCCAACAACCTCTCACCGCTCCAGGCTTAAAGGATCCACCTATGCCATTCTTCATAAAAACAAGATGGTTTGTTAACATGAATTCAAGGAGTGACAGGAAGCGAGGAGAAACCTATTCATCTTTCAGGCACATTAGAACTAAATTGTGTTGTTGTTGTGGTCATGGTGGAAAAGGTTTTTCACTGTCAGTGAATTTATTTTTTTAACTGTTCTCTAAGGATTGATGGGTCTTTCAGCTTCCTTGGCATTAACAAATATGATTATTGTTATTTTTTTCCTCCAAAATTAACACAATCTGGTTAAAATTTTGGCTACTAAATATTTTGTTTCATGCTGGATTTTAAAACAATCTTCTGGAGGGTTGAAAGGGTTTAGCTTGTGATCTACGCATAAAAGTGAAAAACATGAATTCATATCATATCATTTAATTTTGTGTAATATTTCCAGTAATGTTAAACTTAGGTAGCCTTACGTTGTTTTTTTTTCTTACATTCCTTGACATATTTATTTTATCACACAGCATCTGTCTTAAACAGCACCAAGTCCATTTATACTTTGAATTGACATTCTTGTGAATTAAAATTTATAGCACTATGAATATTCTAATAAATATACATAATGAAAGCACTATCTGATGAATTCAGTGGTCTGGGTTCTTGTGTTTGACATGTGCCACAACTTTAGCCAGATTATTATTATTTTTATTATAACAATAATGAACATTATTTAGTATATTATGTTTTATCATGGTCACCATTAGTCTTTCAATGCACAGGATGAACCAAAAAAATTAATGTACAGTGTCAATAAACACATTCACGTCTTAAAAATATTAAAGGTGACAGAACAGCACATTCACATTAGCATATAGACAGTATAGAAGGCACTCAGGGTTCCCATCTTTTTTTCAGACATTAATTGAAAGGACATACAGAGCTCAAAAAATTATTAGTTAATACAGGATAGGGAGCTGGGCTGAAAAGCAGAGGGTTCTTGGTTCAAGCCCCCAGTTGCAGACCAAAAGTTGAATTGTGTGCTGGTCGCTGCAAAGATGCCAGTATACCTTCAGTGTACTGCTGAGGTACCTTTGAGCAAGGTACTGAACTCCTAAATGCTCAAATAAGACCTGGAGGTGAGCTGCCATCTCATCCAGGGGTGTGTCCTGCCTTCGCCCATATGCATCTACAACAGGGTTCAGCAGCCTCCCCGTGACGGGGAAAAAAAAAGCAGTCGAGGAAAAAATTAACTGTACTTTAAGACATTGTTTTGGACAATGTTGGAACACCTTGGACAAGTGAATGAATTTATATGAGACCAACATATTAAATAAAGCACACAGGGAGAAAGACACAGGCCCAGTCCATTTGGAGAATAAACCTGCACTTCGGTGCCTTTTCATAATTAGGCTAGCTGTTAATATGAGCACTTATTTCTTTCCCATACTTTAAAGATGAGGTTTATGGAGTACTTGCACCACCTGTGGAGTCAATCAGGAAACTACAGCTGTGCCAAAAAACATTATCCTTCTAAGATGTGTTTCTGGAAAAAAGGAAAAAAAATCAATAGAAGGCTTTCATGATTAAATGATTAAAATGTGAGAAATGTACTAGCGTGAACTCATACATGTTTTACTTTGGTGAAGCAGTTACACGTGTATAATTATGAGTTATTCACTTTCTAATTTGTTGATGTAAAATGCTATCAGTTAAACAGTCATCCACTGATTAATTACTTTCTCCAAATTCCCTTTATCATAATAAAACACATCAAAAACATGCAAAGACGCTACACGAGTTCTGGTAACTATTTCAATAATGGCCCAAAGAAAGCAGTTTATACTTTATACGTATTTGACAGAAATTACTCCACTCACACAACACAAAAACAAGCGCTTTCAACATAATATTAAAGCTACACAGACAGCAGGTTTACAAAGCTCTGGCTTCCTTCAAAAGCTCACTTCTTTAGTCTAAGGCTTGCCATGTATGTGGGTATGGTTTTTCAGGAAAAGAAGCAAAACAAGCTGCAGATCAGAGCTAATGTTATTACAAACTCAATATCCAGGCATCACCAGCTCAAAGCCAGAGTTTGAATTTAGACCTGCATCTTTCGATGCACCAAAATCTTTGCTATGATGTGAAGGACATAGATGTTTATTAAATAAGGTCACTTTAAAGCAGCATGCATACAGTACATTTGAAAAACATATATGACTTTCGTTGTTTTTTTAGAAGGCATAGTCTGTCATTTGGCACTCTAAGGTGAGTGCATCTCAGCGGCCCATTGCATGAGTCATAAAATAAAATTATTTTTGTTGCTGCTCATGTTGCTGCTTGAGACTCTCCAGCAATATCTGTTTGTGCGCGGGGTCAAGTACTCCAGCCTCCTCCAAGTCCTCCTCTGTGATGTCACTGGAAAAAAAGAGACAAGTCACAGCAAGGTCTTACGGTAAGCTGATTTTACCCATTTAAAGTGTGCCTGTTGGCATGTTGCTGTACCTGAGGAACTCTAGGTCGTCCCAGCCGTTGTGTAGAAGACCCTGTTCATACCTCTCAAGTCCCAGTCGTTGGAGCCACTCCCCCACCGATGACTCTCCAAAAGATAAAGATGAACTGCTGCTGCCCCACGGGGCCTTCAAAACAAGAATGAATGAATTTACTCCACAATGACTTGTGTCAGTTATTATTCAATTATTAGGTACTTTCACGACAGTTTCCTGCCATTTTAAAAGCATGCTTTACAAAACACGAGCACATGCACCTGACCATCCATGTAATGGAAAGAAGGCAAGACAGTGACAGTATGAAGTTTTGAGCCCTAGCGTGAAAATGATATCCCCTGATGCCTTTTAGCAGAATAATGCATCCTGCAACAAAGGAAATATGGAGCAGCAATAGTTTGAGGAGCACAAGGTGACTTGGACTACAAATTCCCAAGCTCTCAACTCAATCTGTGGGATGTGCTGGACAAACAAGTCAGGAAGGCTCCATCTCGCAACATCATAAAGGAAAAATATAGCTAGCCAGACTTTTTACATATATTGAAACTGCCTTTTGTTACACTTGTTAAATCACCCTTTAGGCATATGCCATGCTTATCATAAATGGGCTCACCTGTTAGAGAAAACTGGAGGAGCACCAAAAAAAAAAAAAAAGAGCCAGGAGCCATGATCTCAGTCAGAACACGCTATGTCTGATATTGTGGAATTTGTCAAGAAGATGTGAGATCTGCCCAGGGCAAGCAACCGAGAAATGAGGCAGAAAGGAAATGGACAGCAGGTGAGAGCCAAGTAGGGAATCGATCAGCAAAGAAAGGGTGCCGGATGGAGGAGTGGCCAGCAGAGGGATCCCTCGTATGAGAAGTGAGGCCTGATTTTTGTTGTGAAAAGGGTGTGATTGTGTTTCCAACAAGAGTAATATGGGGTGTTAATGTTAAGTAATGATCACAACACTAAGAAAGAAGTACATAATTTTGACATCTGTAAAATGATGACCTAGAAGGTGAATCTGAAATTGTGTGAAATCCATGCCAACCAGACGTAACCGTTCACTGCAAAGATGAATGATTAAATATGTTATAGCCGCATTAGGGTGCAATGATCAGAACAAAACATGATTGGAAGATAACCAGAGTTTAGAGGTGTTTGTCTGAAGTGAACATATTGGCTGTAACCATTGCAAATAAAGAAATGTTGAGGGGGTGGGGCCCTGGATAGAGGTATAAGACAGGACCCTGAACATCTGATGTGTCTCCAGGCAACAACTCCTTCAACTTGAAGATGAGAGGGCATCACAATTCCTCTAATAAATCCACCCACCCAAATGTTTGTCATTTTCCACCCATTTTGTCTTTTTTTTAACCTGATTGATCATTTTCTGCACCAAATCATCTTTAATGATAATCACTAAATATTAACAATAATTTTCATTTGCCTCTACTTTACTGTCAGTTTATAATTTTTAGGTTTTTATAACATGTATTGAAGCTCTGCCGCTACAGCTTTCTGCTCTGTTATGCAATAAAGCAGTATCGACAAACTAAACAAATGATTGAATTGGTCTCTTTTGTTGTGGTTTTCTGAGTGAAGTGTACGACCTGGTTAACATCTCCCTGACACAGATTACTTTAACGCCTAACAGCTTGTTAATCCACAGCTATTAAAACTTTACCCAGCACTTATCCAGTGCACTGATCCGTTAGAGAAGAGCTGTCTTTAACAGATGTGATTAAAAGAGACACTCTGTTTCTCTCAGCTGTTTTGGTTGAGGTCTGATCAAAGGGAGCAGGGTGAGTGGCTGGATGAATATGTTAGAGGCTAGACAAATCTTCTTGACACCATCTTAAACAAGCCTCGACAAGCGAGTATTTCCTCTATTAGGCCAGACCGACAGTGATGAAGAGGCTCGGATCTGCTGGATATTCACTTGCAAGAAAAGTTGAGGTCTGCTTTGCCTCCCCGGAAGTTTAACAAGAACAACGGCAGAAGAGCGAGAGGTGAAGGTGGTGATGGCATTAAGTGATTCTTGCTGCAAACATGAATATGACCTTAGTAACACAGTGAATTCGGATGATCATGAGGTGTAATGATGTCTTGTCTTGTTTTTATTTCCTTTATTTTTATCCATTCATCCATTTGTAAGTAGTTCATCAGCATTAGTATGTAGTGTTAGCTATGTTAACAAAGTATGTTAGCATTGTTGTATTAATAACACCGTGTCAGCATTACTATGTTTTCTCATCTGTTTATGAGCTTTAACATGGTTAAATGATAATAATCTGGTTAATTGATTACATTGCCTGTGAAAGCACAAAGAATGAAGTCCTAAAAGTGGTTGATTTAGTATATATCATTATGGTTAAACTCATTAAACACAATGTATTGTACTCTGTAAAAGGTGAATATTAAGAATGTTTTGATGCATTATTAATGGGTGTCACTGTTCATGTTATTGATGACCGGTGGCTGCTCATGGTTTTGGTTTATGTAATTTAGAGCTAATAATCTGAGTACATAGTTGAGATTTACTTAGTGCCTGCATTTTTAAGAAAGCTATGAGGTAATCAGAGCTGAATGTGGAAAGGAGGGAAGTTAGGTGGAGTGTAACCAATGAAAGGGAGGGAGGTCCTGTGGGTTGGAGCAGAATGTCATGTATAAAAATGGCCGCACAGAGATGCTCAAGGTCTTTTTCAGCGCATCCAAGACATCATCACTCTCCATGCCAGACCCCGACGCAGCAAGAGGATCATGCTGGGTTGGCTGAAGTTTGTGCTTTCCAGCACCGACGTTTGAGAAGATTAACAGCACTGAAGAATTGGATTGGGAGTAACGATACAAGCAAGCAAGTAAGAGAAAGATCACAACATTGTGTGCCGAGTGCCCTGCTGAAGAATTGAAACTGGGAGGCAAAATTGTGAACAGCAATAACGGCAACTCCAACAACAACAATGATTAACGACTGAACACACCGGGGCCATCTGCCCACTGAGAAGCAGACGGGGCTTTCCCCTTTTCATGCCCCAAGACTGAGGCATCAACATCAGGAGTTGCACAGTAGTCGGGGCTGGTTGTGCAGAAGAGACCAGGTTGTGTCGGCAGGCACCAGGCCTCAGTCTTCAAAATCCTCCAACGGGGCAGCCTCCCTTCTTCAAAAACTTAACAATAAATGCACTAAAGCATAGGTAATCATATGAGCAGCACCGATGGTTTGTTATCTATGATTTTCTATCTTACTAATACATTCAGTTTACCATGTAACTTTTAAACATATAACCTTTTACATGTAATCTGCATAATCCTTTAATAAAGCAACACAAAAGGAGAAGTTTAAGTCTGATTATTGTAGATATATGCATCATAAAACACTACACGAGATTAATTCATGCAGATTGAAACATTCCAAAAGTAAGGTTAAACTCCTGGTGTGAAAATAAACTCCCTACTAATTAAATTAGTTGGTGTAAACACCTGGGTGTCGGGATAAACACCCTTTCATTTTTGATTACAACATAACACCGGTGCTGAAGGAATAAACAGCCATAAACCCTCACTAAAAGCATATCCTCCATCAGACAAAGGTGTGTTCATGTGCATCAGAAACAAGATCTGGGTTGATGCAGCTCTAATTAGTTACTTTAACCCCTAATTAAAATATTACCCTTATAGCTGTCTGTCTGCAGCTATTAAAACATAATCTAGCATTTACCAAGTGCACTGATTCATGAGAGGAGCCATCGTAGCGGTTGTGTTTGAAGCAGATATTCAGAACCTCTTTAAGCTGTACAGTTCTGAAGACTGCTCAAAGGAAGCCGGGTAAAACAACCAATAAAGATGATAAAGATGGTACAGCTTAAAGACGAGTCCTCCCGACACCATCTTAACAAGCTGTCAGACACGCATAAATTCTCCCTGTGAGCTCAGACTGCCAGGGCAGCGGGACAGCCCAGGCCTGTTATCGGAGAGCTGGATGTTTGCTCCAACGTAGGAGTAAACTCGAGAATCTAACACACTCCTGGCACAGGAGTGAACTCTAACAATTTACTGATATGCTGTCATTATCTTAGCCACACTATTGCAACTGTCAAATGTGCATGATTATGTAATGTGCGTGTTTGTGCACTTTATATCAACCCTGTTTTGAGACTTGCTTTGAGAATGTAACACGAGTGAAGATATTACAGTCTTAATTGTTATGTGTAGCTACACACACAAATTCAAACGGATGACAAATGAACACAGCATAGATAAATAAATGCACTATACCAAATGTACAAAAACAATTATCTCTGAAAATCAACAAGCCTGGTTGCTTACCTCCTCAGGTAGATCCTCAGCAATACTCTCTGTGAGGGTATGTTTTGGTGGGAAGGAGCAGGAGGTGTCTAAACCTAAACTGACAGGCTGTCCTCTAGAGGGTGGTGGTGCAGAAGAAGCACGTGGAGGTTGCCCTTGAAACTCGCTCTCGCTTAGAGATTTTGCCATCTGGAGCACTGAGCACGACTGATCGTCCAGTGCTCCCGGTCCTCCCCTTCTAAAACTTTCGACAGTTGCTAGTGGAGCACTTGTACTGGCTGCAGGGTTCTTGATGTCTGCCAAGTCTGGGTAAGTAGGTCGAGCTTTGGAGAAAGGAGAGTCAGTGACCATCCCCAGGGCTCCCTTAGGCAGAGGAGGAGGCGGAAAATCGGGAGGCGGTCGATTCAGTGTACTTCCAACACCCCCTTGAGTTCCTCCATCATCCTCTGAGGAACCTTCCTCATTAATGGCACAAACGTGGGTCATGGGTCTGCGCAGACAGTGTCCCGAGGTGACATATGAAGATTTGGAGCGTGCTGACTGAGGAGGGGCTTTAGCCACGGAAGGGTTACAAGAGGTGAGCGATGGGAGGAGCTCAGGCGAGACAGCAGCTGCTGATTGGTTTGGAACACCCTCCAAGATGTAGTAGGCAGGATTGTTGTAGCTATTTTTACTCATAGACAGATCCCCTTCTGATCCATCCTGTTTGGATCTTAGACAAAACACATAAAGTGTATTGGTGGATATTGTCTTTGTATTTGATACAGAAATGCTCTGTGCATTAGTTTATTTAAAAATGTGTCTCTCTACATGCACATCCAAAATAGATCTCTCTGTGTCAACTGGACTGAAAGGTTTCTTTGAAAACGTTTCGCCCTCTCTCCAGAGAGCTTCTTCAGTTCTAAGTTTGCTGGGGCAGAGCTTGAAAATATAGCCCTGTGGACCATTGGAATGTTAATGGCCCGGGTGGTCACCTGAGAGTCAAGTACGTGTGCTGGCCAGAGAAGATCGCTGGTTTGAGAGGGGTGTCAAGGAAGCCATCCACGTCAAGTTGGAAAAACCATCTTTAAACAGAGGTGGTGGACTAAGGCACTTTCTGTCACCCACGTACAATGCAGTCCTCCACTCTTTTCGTCAGCATTCCAAACATTCACGCTGTTTGACGAGACCTGGTGACTCATTAACATGTGACCCAACAGACAAAGGGGAAGCACCCCAACCAAAACTAGGTGAACGACCCTGCCAACCACCCTGCCAACGACTCTCAGGTGACCACCCGGGCCATTAACATGCCAATGGTCCACAGGGCTATATTTTCAAGCTCTGCCCCAGCAAACTTAGAACTGAAGAAGCTCTCTGGAGAGAGGGCCAAACGTTTTCAAGGAAACCTTTCAGTCCAGTTGACACAGAAAGATCTAATTTGGATAACTATGACCCGGATGAGTGAGAATC
Organism: Pao palembangensis; assembly: GCA_015343265.1. Lineage (NCBI taxonomy): Eukaryota > Metazoa > Chordata > Actinopteri > Tetraodontiformes > Tetraodontidae > Pao > Pao palembangensis. The sequence goes on along the minus strand of CM027091.1, from coordinate 4,101,071 downwards.
TACACAGATATCTCTACATGCACAGTTTTAAAATTGCTTTAATTTTACCATGATGATGCTGATAAATATTATGAATAGCCAGTCAGTAATGTCTACACCTTGCACTTGTTTCCTCCTTGGAAATCCTTTCTCCATCCTCATTGAGCTTTCCCAGCTCACCAAGTTGTTTGCAAACCAATCCCGGCCTGCAAAATCAACGACATCCACACAATATTAAACCTTTGAACACTGTAAAACCAGCAACATGTTAAAAAACAAAAATCATTTGTTTTATCTTTTAAGTAATACAAATATACATGTCGAAAAATATAGAGTTCAGGTAGACAGACAAATAACAGTTTCCAATTTTTCTCATTAAAAGAACGCAGACTTGACATATTCATGTCCCACTCTGGACACAATAGTGGGTTTCCCTTTAGGTCCTCCTGTCTCATCTTTATCTACGCTGATCCACTCTGAAAAACAAAAGTTAAAATCATTTAAAAAAAAAAAAAATCAAGGTCACTGGTTGCAGAAAACATCAAATGTTCACGCCACAGTTACCATAGAGTCTCTCCCTGGTTCCTATTCTTTCAGAGGGGACTCGAACTCTCATGGAACCCCTGATGTTTCCTGTTTCCTCACCACGATGGGACAGGTAGGTGTGGAACTGCTGCGGAGTGCTGCCAATCATAGACTTGAGAGCTAACACACACTCTCCTAGCAAGGAAAAACCATACATGATCAAATATTCTCACAGCCAAAATACAAACATGAGGACTCATGGACATCCTACCATATGACTCATATCCATCCACTGATTTCACTGTCAGCAGCAAATGTTGGTCCTGCAAGTATTCGATCTCCGAGAGGAGAGGTTTGAGAGTTGTCAGCTGCTTGTTAGACCAGCCCACACGCAAGAAGTTTATGTTGTCGCTGCTCTGACTGTCATTGTCATAGCTCTTCTTAAACTCTATATATATGAAATAAAGAAAAATATGGTGTAGGTGAGGGAAAAACAAAAAGGGGGCAGAGCAAAGCTAGGAAAAAGCAGGGAGTTTTTTTCTTCATACAACTACACAAAGAAGAGGAGGATAAGGATGCAGCACTGGGTGATGGGAGATTCTATCCTAGAGGTATACTAACTGCCTGAGACAGAAAGAAGGGAGCAGCAGATAATAAAAATAAGATTAAAAAAAATATATATTAACGCTTGTATATCCACTACATCCACCCAGTAAGTATTTAGCAGATTTTAGGAAAACTCTTCTCACCTTCAAGACAAGTGGAGTAGAATTCAATGAAGAACTTGGTTCTGCTTGCCGTCTTCACTATGGCTTCAATGCTTTCAAATTCAATGTATGCCTGCTCTGAACACTTTGGCAGACCTGAAGAGAAAGATGTGATGTAGAAGGTTAGTAGTTTCCTTGAACTTGTTCTAAAAGAGGAATTAAATTTAAGAATAAGGAACAGGCTGGTGGATTCGACCTAGACATTCACAATTGGAAATATAGGTACTGTCCAAAACACGAGTTGTAAAAATCTGAAGTAAAAATTCACACTAACATTTTAAAAAGTCCTGGAAAGACTTATGTTTATTATTTTTACCTTTCTTGGAAACAAACTGGGAGGTCACCCCCACCTCAAAAGTAGCAAACACAGGGGAATGGTCACTTGTCACTATATCATCTGTACAACCTAAAAAAAAGACAAGAATGTACACTAAAATTTGAAACTGCCTGTAAAAGAAAAATATATGCATTCATCTGCCTGTTACATTCTACAGATGGTCAGTTAAACTGAAAAAATAAGGTGAAATTAATAATTAATCCCACTCACCATAAGAGTTGCAGACAATGTGTGTTTCAGGGTATGATTTCCACAAAATCCTGTCACACCAGGATGGAACATTAGTCCTCATCTGTGTTCAGACAGAGACAACAGAATTAGTAAGATAAGTGGCATAAAGAACAAATAAAGAGGATGAATACTCATCAGAGATGATGAGGAGTTAGGAAAATTTACCCCTGTAGCCTTCTGCTTCTGCCACACGTATGTATCCCTTGAGCCACGTTCGTAACGGTATGTGGGTGGGAACAAGATCTCCTCCTCCGCTGCAAACATGCAGATAAACATGTGCTGGTTTAAATTTCTAGCATGTACATGAGAAAAATTGGAACTTAATAATGACACTGCAGGTTGTCCATCCAGCAACCTCATAATGTAGGTTAAAAAACAAAAACAAAAAAAAACAAACAAACTAAAACCCAAACTGCAGCAGTAACACAGCACATGCAGCACAGTGCAACAGAGATCGGAACCTACCAAAGCGCAAAAACACTTTATTCTTCTCCCTCTCGAGGTTCAGCTGGTCCACCTTCAGTAAGGGTTCAAATTCCTTCCTGTTAATGTAGTTTAAAATCTCCTACACTCAGACACAAAAAAGAAATGACACAGAATATTGTCATCCCAATATCTTAAAACTTGTACTTTGTATGCTTGTGCTTAGCTTCACCTGTATGTCCATATCCAGTCTGTAGTTGAGATCTCCTAACCAGAAGAGGTGTGTGAAACGCAGTGAGATGTCAAAAGAGCTGAGCTGTTTGTCTCCGAGCGACAGCAAGCGTAGGATATCCAAGTAGTTCTGGTTCCTCCTGTGGAAATCAAGAGCATCAGAGTTAGAACACAGTAAAAGTTGATGTTTTTGACAAGCTACAAAGGTAGGCCAGAAAATAACCAGATTACGTATTGTGTATCGGTCTGTGGAAGAATACCTGGTAATCTTCTCGTTCCCTGATGTCAAGTGACAATTCACAAAGCCGAAAGACGTCCCATTGAACATGAAGGAAACGCCCACTGCTCCTTTGTTACCTTTCAATACAAAAATATAAGTAAAATACATCATAGTTCTCACAACCCTACATTGTAGAAAAAAGCAGACAGCACCAAAAACATTGAAAATAATAATAAAAAAAAATACTTATCTGAATAAATTAAGAAAAAAAAACAAAGTGACTTGCAATTAATGCTATAATCACAAATAAAATCATAAAATATAGTGCTGGGTAGTATAACAAAAATAATAACCAACTTTTTTCATCCCTGTTTAATAGTACTGTTCATCTATAGTTAACATAGTTAAGATCCATTTAATTATGGGAAGGTAGTTAAGCATGTTAAAGATTGTCGTTACCCAGCGTATTGGCAATGCCCGTCTTGACACTAGACATCCCCACATGGCTGATCCGGTTCTCGTGTTCGGGTTTTACAAGCACAGCAAGTTTTATGTTCCACAGGGTTTGCACTGCAATCTATCTCAGCATTTAATGACATTGTGGGAAAGACAGATTTAAAAAAAAAAATGAAAATCCTTTTCATATTTTAAAATGTTCATAACTTCACATGAAGAGATTTTAAATTATAATGAGGTTGCATAACTCTAAAAGAATGAAGTAACTTTGAAAGAGATGTAAGATATTAATGTCAGTTAACTATCTGGCATTTTGGCTCAAATTGTTTACTTTCACACAGTGGTGCATCAGACTAAACAGAAACAGACACCTCTGACAGAAGTTCCAGCAGTCAAGAAGTTGCAGACATGCCAAAAACATCTCTTACTGCAAGCTTTAGCAGGAAAAAAAAGACATACTGTATTTCTTACTATTGAATAGGTGAAACCACAAACACAATAATAACGTGGACTGTGATATTTCAACTGTTCAGTTTCCTCACTGGTTTATAATCCAATTCTGTCTGTTCTTTCAAGACAGCGCGTAGTGACTCCACCCACTCCCGATCACACACAGAGTTTTCCTGGCTTCCAAATACATAAAGGTCATGCGGGATTGTGACTGTTATCTCTTCCAGAGTTTTCCCAAGGCCCCGACACAACACCCACGAGGCCACCGACTTGGGCAAAGGAACAGAGCCTGCAGACAAGAACCAAAACATTTTTTTTTTTTTCCCCAAAAGAAGTCAGAAAGTTGCAAAAAGTTCAACATGAACTAAAAGTAAAGGTTGTTGATAAGAAAAACAAAAGAAACCCCAATAATGTCTGTGTAGGTTTGCATTCATCCAGGTCATTGTTATCTAAAGATTGATCTCTTCATGCAACACAATTTGCTTAGGTTCTTGAGGACTTTTCACCTCTTCTCCAGAAGGCTTCTTTAATTCTAAAACAGACTGGAGCCAGAGCTTGAAGATATAGCCCTAGCGGACCATTAGCATGCCAATTATCTGGATAGTAACCTGAGGGTCGTTAGCAGGGTCGTTGGCCAAGTTTCCCTTGTGGGTGTTTCTCCAATATTTCCAGGGTCACATGATGATGAGTCACCAGATCATGTGAAAATGTGTGAATGTTTGGATCGTTGACGGAAGGACTGCATTTGAAGTGGGTGATACGAAATGTGTCAGTCACCCACCTCTGTTCAAAAATGTTTCTTCCAATTTGACATGAATGGCTTCTTTGACACTCCTCTCAAACCAGCGATTTTCTCTAGCTAGTACATGTGCTTGGTTATCCTCAAACAAGTGTCCTGTTTCCTTGAAATGTAGGTGAACTGCTGAGTCTTGTAATGACGAGGTGGCTCATCTGTGTTGCGCCATTAGTTTGTGAAGAGGTTGTTTATTTCCCCTGATAAATAATTCCCTGCATTGTTCTTGGTATTGTAGAACTGTTGAACTGAAGGAGCATTTTGGAGGAGAGGTGATGTCTGAAGTTCAATTGCTCACAGAGATCAAGCTTTGGAAAACCTCAATAATGTGTGCATATGAATCTGACCCATATTCCAGGTGCCTATGAAGATGGAGATCATGTCGGGCTCATCTTGATTGGAATGCTTGTTCTTCATTAGTTGTAGCAGCTGGCAAAAAGCTTCACGTTTCTGTTTCACATATACATAGAGATATATGCACAGAGAGACAAAATATGGTGCTTTTCTAATTTAAAGAGAAACATCAATGCGGGTTTCTGAATTTTTTATCATCTGTGTTTGTGTCTATACCTTGGCACTGGCAAAGATAAAATCTTTCCTCTGGCTTTTGTCCTTCTCTCTCTCAAAAACAATTCCCAGTTTATTCTGTACACGCTGAGACTTGATCAGCTGACGGACTGACAGACAGACAGACAAATGAAGAGAAGGTCAGATACAGAGACAGATTGAAATGATTATTTTTTACATTAAATTTCTATTCATTTATCCATATAAAGGCTAAATAAATGTGACATCAACTCAATTACATTACAAATCAATTGTGAATTAAAAAACAAAGCCAAACATGAAAAAAAAAAAGTAAAAACAAGTTAGGTTGCCGGCATCTACAAATTGAACTGACCATAATGACATATCATATTATCTAATCCCTTCCATCCATCCATACCTGCTTTATCCATACTTGGGTTGAAGGGGTCTTATCTAATATTAACTCTACTCAATTGATTGAAATGGATATACTTTCGTACTCATCACACAGGTGATTAAATTATGGGGACATTTTACAGAGAATGCCCTGTAATCCTGTTACAAGAGAAGCTGCAGAAGATGGGTGGCTTGAATGTATGCTCAATGCTTCTCACTTCTGTCATGTGTGAAGGTGGTCCAGTCCTCTTGGCTGTCCTTAACCTTCTTCATCACTACCAGTCGTCCTTTCTCCACATCCACAGACAGTGTGTACTTCTGACTTTTTCCTATCTTTGTAAGCTCTGCCAGGTAAACGTCCAACTTAACCTTAAAACAAGCAGTAACGTGGAGTTAACGAATGGAAAATCTGGATTTTTTCCGAGTTGAATATTAATTGGAGAGAGAGAGAGAGAGGGAAAGAATAGAATTTCTTTTAAAAGAATAAAAGAAATGTTTGTCTCAAGTGTTTAGAACATTTATATTCTATATATGTGTTTGAGCGCACAGGTGCAATGCAACAGGCACAAAATGGACTTGGCAGAAAGTTAAGATGAAATATAAAAATATAGTTCAAACAGGTAAGGTATGATTTCATTACAAGCTATTGTGGTGTTGTTTAGCCTGTCCTCATTAAACAGCATTCAGTCGTTCATTTTACCTGCGATAACTACATTTAATTAGAGAAATATCCTAAACAAAGAAAAAGCCAAATCTTCAGCATCCCATCACTGTCAGTATTTAATATTGTCTATATGAAAGCCATACCTAAATGTTATACATGTATGTCTCCAAAATTGTTTTTTCTGGATATGCTTAAATTTGATCTCCGTTATAGCCAAGAAAAAAGGCTGAGTCCAGCGCCACCTAGTGTTGGCTCAATAATTGCTGTCTAATCATCACAGACCCAATTTGACACTGATTTTTTCTTTTTTTGCAGCAGAAGGCTACAGTTTACTGTAATTGGCAACTGTTGCTTTCAGATAGAAATCTATTTATTACTTAAACTGATACCTGCAATGCTGTGGTACACTTCTAAGAGATGTTTAGGGTGTCTAACTTTTTAACACAAAGGATTTTGAAATTGTTTGAGTGCAAGGATAACATTTATGACAGCCCAACAGTCACCTTGGACACATGCTCTGCATCAACGATGTTGCATATACTGCTCAAAAAAATAAAGGGAACACTTAAACAACATAATGTAACTCCCAGTCAATCACACTTCTGTGAAATTAAACTGTCCACTTAGGAAGCAACACTGATTGACAATAAATTTCACATGCTGTCAGCACATTGAACTATGTAAAGAACAAAGTATATAATAAGAATATTTCATTCATTCAGATCTAGGATGTGCTATTTTAGTGTTCCCTTTATTTTTTTGAGCAGTATATATATATATATAAGAAAACCCTGCTGGAAAAAAAAGTGCAATACAAAGAATTTGCTACGAACCGAGAGCCTTTTCATGATATGAGCAATGCGAGGGCTGAGAATGCTGTTACATAAATTACTGAGGGTGCAAATAAATCTGTAACACTAAAAGAGATACTCGCTTGATAAAACATCTGATCGGGGTCAGATAATCCTCTCCCAACAGTCTGCAGGATGTAAGAGAAGGAGAGCAGATTAGTTTCACGGAATCTGTTACCCAGGTAACTGACTCAGAGCTACGGTGAACCGGCTTAGTGAAACTGAAAATTTCGAGTTAACAAAATAACTCATAGTTTTGGTTAAACCTGCTTTCTGAAACGGACCCCAGGAGTCTCAAATATTAGAGTACTGGACAAAGATGACTTTTACATAAACACAAACAAACAAAAAGGGAGTGATTTTCTTTAAAGTTGATCCTTTCTGTTATGAAAGACAGCTATAAGGTAAAGGTTCTTATATTGCCAAAAAAGTAACACAGCACATAAATGGAATTTTGACTGTGAGGAATGCCATCCAAATCCCAAATGGGCGGAGTCACTTTGCAAATCAGTGGCTGAATCAGGTACCAAACATATAACAGATCGCACGGTTTCTTCCCAAGAGGAAGCTGCAAAGACAGACATAACAGATTTGTGTGACTGCACTGTATTTCCTGTTCAGAATAATTTAAGTGTGTTTCTATGAAAAATAAGAACATTTCCAAGTGATTTTAAACTTTAATTGTTAAAATTATATATATATATATATATATATATATATATATATATATATATATATATATATATATATATAATTTAATTTTAACAACTAAAATCCAAAGTTAGAATGCTGTAAAAACACTTAAAAATAGGTTAAACTGCACATATACAGTGTAAATAGCAATACAGGAAAAATTCAAAATGCAGCAGGACAAGAAATGTTTTAAAACATAAGTTTGTTCTGTTGTATAGTCGGTGTGTTGAGATCTAACTTCACAACCCATTCCCAGACATTTTACCGTAATGTTCTACTTTGTATTCAGCGATTGTTACATTGAAGAAATGAACACCTTGATCAAATCTGAAACAGCCCTGTCTCTATAACACAATATGGGTAATCTAAGATTTCCAATCATGGAATAAGGCTATTTGAATTATAAGATTAATATAAGAAGTATTTAGTGGAATTATACAACACTATACACTTTATTTTGTTAAACTCCATAGGTAATAGAATATATAATAAAAAAATAAAAATCTAAAGCAACATCAAAATATACTTTATTTTCACCCAAAGGGAAATTTGTCTTGCCTGAATTGCTGAGTTAAACTGTCAAAATTTTTAAACAGATTAAAAAAGTTTCACAATATGCATCATATAATAAATCCACAAAACTGCATGTGTGACTGTGTACAAGTATACCTCAAATGCCTGAACAGGGATGGCTTTGCTATGACGTGAGGAAAGAAGTGGGGAGCATGAAGAGGATAAACTCATGTCCTGGAGAGCTTTCAGAGCCTGAGATAGCAAAGAAAAACAAAGATATTATAGAAATAATAAATAATTACATTTTGTAAGCACATTAATCACAAATCCAGGACAGAAGGGGGTATATACACTTCACAATTTTTTTTAAATAATAAAACAGATATGGTGTCCAGATATAAGTAATTAAAAATAACATTGCAAAGGTTTGCAAATTACATCAATATACAAAACCTGTGTCCTTAATATTTGGTCTACAGTGTTTTAAGATCCACTTGGCAATCTTGTCATTTTGTTACTGAGGCCCCAATGTTCCATTGTTGAAAAAGAATACCTGACTAATTCTTCGCACTGATGAGGTACATTAAGCCATGAAATATTGATAATGGGAGGAACAGATGGTTAAATGTTGGTGATGTTCTGGATTCTGAAGGGAATTTGACTTTTGATCTTTCAAAGACCATAGATCAAGAGCAAAAGTCAAGGGGCGTTGATCATAGAGCAACCTACTACATTATATCACATTATACTTATATCACTGCTGCCTATACTGCATGTTTAAGTCACAATATGTGGGGAAATGAGTTGCGTGGCAGATGTTTGCCTAAATAAAGAATATCAAGCCATTATAATGTGGGTTCCCCATATGAGACTTTTGTTAGGATAGTTTGTTTTGCATGCACAGTTCATGATACAACTACACAGGCTTGATTGATGATTCTAAACTGCCTCTCATAATGTGGCAGGAAATTGTATCCAGTTTGGACAGGGGCATTTATCTCCCATGACCCCAATTTGAAATAAGTGATGTGTGTGCATGTGTGTGAAAGAGAGAGAGAGAAAGACAGACAGGCAGACAGAAAGAAACTGAACAAATGCAGATATATTTCCCTTAGGAAAAATATTATATTTTGCCAGTGGCAGGCCATCAGGGCCAGCAAGGCCTTCTGTGCTGGCCCAAACATACTCAGAAATGTTTTCTTTTATATATATATATATATGTTGTTTTTTTTGTAAATATGTAAATAAAACAATTCTTCATAGTCATTCTGTTCATGTTGTATAATATCCACTTGGTGGTGCTGTTTCCAGTGTTGTATATTATGGTAGCGTCCTTATCCAGTCATATTTCAGCTAGCTTGTGTTGTCAGGTTCTATAAAATCTGCCTAAGGCCTTCAGAATCAACAGAAGGTTCTTGAGCTCTGTAAGTGAACGGACAGTCAGTTGCGATAGCCAATTAGATCTTGAGACTGCGACACCAAGGCAAGCTAGAAGGTCTTACACTGAACTGGACATGTACATGTCCTGTGATTGGATAAGCTCACTGGTGAGAGCCGGCACTTGGAATTAACTCTAAACTAAACTTGCAAACTAACCAGCTACCGACAGCTATGGCTGCATTTTTTTTAACCCAAGATGGCTGAAGGAGGAGCAGAGATAGATTTGGTTGCGGATATACTAGCCACACCATTTTCAAGACGTACCGTTCATGAAAAGCTGGATCTTTTGAAACAAGGTTGGCCAACCCCTACGCTAGCTAGCTTTGTTTTCAAATAAGCAGGCGCTGTGGTGGAAATCCGTGTTGGTGAGTGCAAGCATTTTATTTTTATTTTGTATTTTATCATTTTATTTTGTTAGTATTAAATCAGTGGTAATGAAATAAGTGGACAAAACACTAAAAAATCTAAATTTCTGATCATCTGCAATTTATAATGTAAATAACGTTACATGGCACATTGGCAAAGCTGTGAAGTCACTTAAGCCACAACTTAAGATGTTCAATTGTTTTGCTGTTGCATATTCTCAAAAACAAATGCAAATAATCTGTTTACTTTTATTTTCAATTAATAGTTTGTGTCGTTATCGTCTCGTTGGTGTCTTAGATGTAAACGGCGACAATACGCAGTTTGTCCGACAAACATCTCTTAAAGTCATGTTTCATCTTTGAGTTTTGACAGTATCTGTGATCTTAGTTTCCTACTCTTAATTGCAGTGGCAGGCCATTCATGCCTAGGCCTTCAGTGACGTCATACTTGATACACCCCATAATACCATCAATATGATACCATGGCTCGAGAATCCATACAGAATAACACTTAAACATTACATAACCGTAATATAGGCTGGTTGAGCAACAATTAATTTCATCAGTTGCATTTAAAATCAATAACCTCACATTCACAATTAAGAGTAGGAATCTAAGACCACAGACACTGTCAAAACTCAAACATAAAATATGATTTTAAGAGATTAGTCAACAAAACTATGTGAGCTTAATAAGTTTGTCCAATAAACTGTGCATTGTCGCCATTTACATCTAAGACACCAACGAGACGATAACAACACAAACTATTCATTGAAAATAAAAGTAAACTGATTATTTGCATTTGTTTTTGAGAATGTTTTTGAGAAAACATCTTGTTGTGACTTAAGTGACTTCAGTCACAGCTTCACCAATGCGCCACGCAATGCTATTTACAATATAAATTGATGATGATGATCAGAAGTTTAGATGTTTTTGTATTTTGTCTACTTATTTCGTTACCACTGATTTAATACTGATGAAATAAAATGACAAAATACATATTAAAAATAAACATAATATGCTTGCACTCACCAACACGGATCTCCTCCACAGCGCCCGCTTATTTGAAAACAAAGCTAGCTAGCGTAGCTGATCTCTTCTCACATGATCCAGCTTTTAATGAAAGGTCTGTCTTGAAAATGGTGTGGCTAGTAAATCCGCAACCAAATCTCTCTCTTCTCCTCCTTCAGCCATCTTGAGTTAAAAAAAAAATACAGCAATAGCTGTCAGTAGCTGGATTTCCAAGATTAGCGCAGATCTAGTTCCAAGTGTCGGCTCTCACAATTGTGCTTATCCAATCACAGGACACGTACAGTACAGTCCTGTCCAGTTCAGTTTAGTGTAAGACCTTCCAGCTTGCCTTGGTATCTCAGTCTCAAGATCTGATTGGCTATCGTAACTGACTGTCCGTTCACTTACAGCGCTCAAAAGCCTGCTCTGTTGATTCTGAAGGCCCTAGGCAGATTTCAACACAAGCTAGCTGAAATATGACTGGATAAAAACTAACATAATATACCACACTGGAAACAGCACAACCAAGTGGATATAATACGACACGAACAGAACAACTATGAAGAAGAAAGAATTCTATTTACGTATTTAAAAACTTTTCTGAGTATGTTTGGGCCAACAGAGAAGGCCTTGCTGGTCACCACTGCTTAATTGTGAATGTGAGGTTATTAATTTTAAATGCTCCAGAAATTAAGTGTTGCTTGTCTAGCCTATATTACAGTGATGTAATGTGTAAGTAGGATTCTGTATGGATTCTCGAGCCGTGGTATCATAGTGATGGTATTATGAGGTGTATTAAGTATGATGTCACTGAAGGCCACTGTATTTTGCACACATACTGTACCTTCTTCTCCATTGAAGACAGCAGGTCTTTAAGGATCGCCAGCTTGGTCACAAGGTTCTCCAACTCCTGGTCTCCACCCTGATTTACACTCTAATAAAAAAAAGCAAATAAATAAATAAATACAGAACTGAAATGTTAGTTTAGACCCATCTTAATCTTACTTTACCACATCCAGTTTAGTAGACTTTGACTTTAAACCACTGGGTGAGGGTTATGAAAATGCTTGGACCCAAAATAAAATCCAAAATAGAAGGCTTTTCTTCATGATACAATCTTATGTGTCTTACATACAATAACCTACGAGGTAGAAAAGGAATTCTGGCAAATATTCATACCTGTTGGATCATCTTTGAGACCATGAAAGCACTCTGTTGATCAAAGACTTTTGACAGAACCTCAAGTCCAGACAAGACTTTATCAACCTCCCTTTAATGTGAAACGAAGACACAGCTGCCATTAACCGGTGAGAAACATAGTGCAGAACATTGAGACGCAGGCTTTTCTCTTTATTTATTTTTTTATGTACAGTAGGTACTGTACTGTATGTAAATAGATAAGCTCTGTCTACTTCCTACCCGTTGAGGCGCTTGCAGGAGGTCACGAGGGTCTTGTTGAGATGAGGCAAGGAACAAGCTCCCTGTTTGACTGCCTCAAGATCCAGGGCATAGCTGCCCTTCAGGTAGTCATGGGAGATGGTGCTCAGACCATTAGTTGCTGGAGCACTTGCGCAAATACAAACACAAGACTTATTAGTACTTATTGTAAGCAGTGAATGTGTGAATCTTAGATTATTACAACAAATAGAAACCACTCTTGATATTGAGTAAGATACTATATCGTATTTTACTTTTATTTGACCTTAATAAATTACATGCTCACTCCTGCTAAGGAATAATTATAATGTGATAATATAGCAATACCAAGGGCGTAGGTTTGTAAAATTCTGGTAGGTGAGGAACTGCAACATTTAAGACTTCTGATACAATACAGTATAAAAAACAGATAAACAAAGTAAATAGGGTGCTAACTTTACCCTGTGTTTCTACATCATTAGAATTTTGCAAATATTTCTTTTTCACAAAATTAAAAACAAAAACTTGATTGATGTCAAGCCTATTGATTATTTCAAGAAAACACAAATAGATTCAAACAACTGTCAGTAGGATGTTCCTTACCATTTTCACAAGGGGCAAACAACTTTAATTTTACAAACTTCAAAAACATTGAAATGAAATTGACAGAAGGATTTGTTTCAGCGACAGCTCAACCTGAAACTGTAAAACACTAGCTTGTTGTAGAGACCACCTACCATGGAGTCTGTTCAAGACTAAGTGAAAATGGGGCCTACAGTTGAAACCAGAAGTTTACATACACAAAAAGACCCCTGGGAGAGCTTCAACCATTTCCTGGAGGTGGTGGGGGACATTGAGTCCGAGTGGACCATGTTCCGTGCCTCCATTGTTGAGGTGGCCGACCGGTGCTGTGGCCGCAAGGTGGTCGGTGCCTGTCGTGGCGGCAACACCCGAACCCGCTGGTGGACACCGGAGGTGAGGAATGCCGTCAAGCTGAAGAAGGAGTCATACCGGACCTTTTTGGCCTGTGGGACTCCTGAGGCAGCCGACGGGTACCGGCGGCCAAGAGGAGTGCGGCGGCGGTCGCCGAGGCAAAGATCCGGGCGTGGGAAGAGTTCGGGGAGGCCATGGAGAACGACTTCCGAATGGCTTTGAAAAGGTTCCAGACTACCATCCGGCACCTGAGGAGGGGGAAGCGGTGCACTATCAACACTGTATAGTGGAGATGGTATGCTGCTGACCTCGACTCAGGATGTTGTGGATCGGTGGAAGGAATACTTCGAAGATCTCCTCAAGCCCACCGACACGCCTTCCAGTGAGGAAGCAGGGCCTGGGGACTTGGAGGCGGGTTCTCTTATCTCCAGGGCTGAGGTAGCCGAGGTTGTTAAGAAACTCCTCGGTGGCAGGGCCCCAGGGATGGATGAGATTCGTCCGGAGTTCCTTAGCGCTCTGGATGTTGTAGGGCTGTCGTGGTTGACACGACTCTGCAACGTTACGTGGACTTCGGGGGCGTTACCTCTGGATTGGCAGACTGGGGTGGTGGTCCCCCTTTTTAAGAAGGGGGACCGGAGGGTGTGTTCCAACTACAGGGGATCACACTCCTCAGCCTCCCTGGCAAGGTCTGTTCGGGGGTACTGGAGAGAAGGGTCCGTCGGATAGTTGAACCTCGGATTCAGGAGGAGCAGTGCGGCTTTCGTCCTGGACGTGGAACTGTGGACCAGCTCTATACCCTTGAGGGTGCTTGGGAGTTTGCCCAACCAGTCCACACGAGTTTTGTGGATTTGGAGAAGGCATTCGACTGTGTGTCTCGGGGAGTCCTGTGGGGTGTTCTCCGGGAGTATGGGGTGTCAGGCCCCCTGATACAGGCCGTCCGCTCCCTGTATGACCGGTGTCAGAGCTTGGTCCGCATTGCCGGTAGTAAATCGAATTCGTTTCCGATGAGGGTTGGACTCCGCCAGGGCTGCCCTTTGTCACTGATTCTGTTCATAACCTTTATGGACAGAATTTGTAGTCGCAGCCGTTGTGTTTAGGGGGTCCGGTTTGGTGGCCTCAGGATCGGGTCTCTGCTCTTTGCAGATGATGTGGTCTTGTTGGCTTCATCAGTCCGTGACCTCCAGCTCTCGCTGGACTGATTCGTAATCGAGTGTGAAGCGGCCGGGATGAGAATCAGCGCCTCTAAATCTGAGGCCATGGTTCTCAACCGGAAAAAGGTGGAGTGCCTTCTCCGGGTCGGGGAGGAGATCCTGCCCCAAGTAGAGGAGTTCAAGTACCTCGGGGTCTTGTTCACGAGTGGGGGAAGAATGTAGCGGGAGATCGACAGGCGGATCGGTGCGGCGTCTGCAGTAATGCGGACTCTGCACCGGTCCGTTGTGGTGAAGAGAGAGCTGAGCCGAAAGGTGAAGCTCTCAATTTGCCGGTCGGTCTTCGCTCCTACCCTCACCTATGGTCATGAGCTTTGGGTAGTGACCGAAACAAGGTGAGGTACGTCCCTGCGGTAGGAGGCCCCCGGGAAGACCCAGGACACGCTGGAGGGACTATGTCTCTCGGCTGGCCTGGGAATGCCTCGGGATCCCCCCGGAAGAGCTGGACAAAGTGGCTGGGGAGAGGGAAGTCTAGGCTTCCCTGCTTAGGCTTCTGCCCCCGCGACCCGACCCCGGATAAGCAGTAGAAGATATATATACGTTTGACCCAAGTTATACAGTTTAAATGCAATGCTACCAAATACGACTGAAATGTATGTAAACTTCTAACTCTGAGGAAAGTAATAAAAAAATGTCTAAAAAATTCTCCCTTTTATTATTCTGGCGTTTAGCAAATAAAAATAATTTTGGTAATCCTAAATGACCAAAAACAGAGAAAGTTTAATCTGATTTAATCTAAAAAAAGGTTATGTGCCTTTTTATCTAGTGTATGTAAACTTTTCAGTTTCAACTGTAAATGTTATCAAAGCTTTGCATCATCGGCAATCAGTGTTTTTAATAGTATGTGGTTATCTTTAATTATGCTGACAGTAAGGGTTACAGCAAGAGCAACAGAAACTCTGTATGTCTGCACATAATGTAGGCATTATTGTGACAGAGGATTGACAATTATTTGTTTATTTGACTTGCGCCAAAGCTCAACCTGCTGTTGTACTTGGCCAGTGAGCCTTGTGGATAATCCTTTCATCTTATCAAATAATGAAAATAACAAATAATTCCAGACACTGACTTTGTACCTGTCTGTGGGTGTTTCTGAAGCAGGATGTGTAGAAGTGGAGGCTAAACGAGGGGGGAGGGGTGGTTTTTCATCCTCCCCATCTAACAACAAAAAAGAAAGCAGACACGTGAAAAAAAAATTCAGTGTCTTGCAAATGTATTCATACAAGCTTCATTATTACCTGAATAGTCCCTCTCATCTGTAAAAGTTGTTTCTTCTCTGTCAACAGCATAAAGCAGGGTGGTGACCAGACCTTGGTTGGGCTGCAGGTACAATGACACCAACTCCGGGAGTTTTTTAAATCTCTTTGGCTGCACACCCTGAGATGTCTTAGAAAAAGAAGTAGAGCTATTTTCCACATTGTCTGAAAACATTTCCTCAGGTACAAGCAGGTATGTTTATTAATGATGTGATGGCTATTATTTTGCATTGCGTCTTTGAAGCAAATATGATCCAGCAGTCTAAAGTACAGAATGAATGAATGAGTTAGTATGTAAATGAGTGAAGTCTCTCCTTTTCCCTTTTCTCTGAATGGAGAACAGTGAGTCACCTTTTAACTAGTCTGGAGTTATGGTGACCTGTTTTGTTCTGCGACTGATAGACACTAGGTGTTTGAACAAGTGCTAAACTCATTTTAATATCTGTGCAGATGGAATTTGATTATAAATGCTGTATTAAAAACAAATCTGTCTCTCCGTCTCCATCTTTCTCCCTCCTCCATCTGCAGATGATGCTGACTTAGTTGCACACTGTCCTGCTTGCTATCCCTAATGACACACACCAGTTTAGTTCTAAATCTTTCCAGTATAACAAATTACCTGTATGCATGATGTGTCTGTTGCTCTCCTCTTTTTGACACTACCCTAGCACCCCTCTTTTCCCAGTCAGCCATTAGCAGATGAGTTCTCCCTTATGAGCCTGGCCCTGCTCAAGGTTTCTTCTTATTAAAAGGGCATTTTTTACCCTTGTGATTGTTTCTTGTTTGCAATATAAATAAATAAAGTTGACTTTTACCTGTACAGCCAAAAATCCTTCTTCATCTGGGAGGATTCTGTATGTATGGACATGCTTCTGAAACCTGAAGAAAAGAAATAGAAAAGTTGGAAAAACTTTTACAATCAATTGCTTTTGTGTGAATCAACAGGGACACCCAGTCCTATGAGATCACAGGATAGACAACTGCTTATAACAATCTTGGTCAAAGCAGTTGTCTGCCTGGTAAGACAGAAAAACCTGCTGGGTTTTGGGCCCTCAGTTCCACACCACTGCTCTGTGTAATGAAGGGATGGACACCTCACTCTGGGTATACATAAAAGGCAGGCAACACCAAATGGTGGACCGAGTGATGGTTCTGTCCAGACCCGTGACCAAACTCTAAATCTACGTGAATAGATTTTCATGGAGCATTTTCCCGGCAGTCGTGGCTATAGACAGCAAGCGCTGCTACTCCAGTTAATACGGCAATAGCTCCACTCATTCAATCCAATTAAATTGTTTGTTTACCCTGCACAACCACGCACCACAGAAGTTCCACAGCTCGCTGCTGCCGTCAGTTTGCACTTGCATGGCTTGCTCCAAAAGAAGGAAGGTTGATGAGGAAAACTGCTGTTTTAAAGATGAGTGGACGGAGAAATAATGTTCATTCTTCCATCAGGCAGTTGTGGCTCATATGCTCCAAAAATGTGGCAATAACGTAGCCACTTTTTATTTTATTGTTTTCTGAAGACTTTTTTTACTTCAAGTGTAGGCCTTCATCTTTTTTAGGCTGAGACCTCTTTAATTTAAGAAAAAATAACAGAAAAATTCTGTTTAAAAAAATAACAGAAAAATGTTTATTGAATACTGTGTATGCACTTTTTCCTAAAAGAGTCACCTTTTATTTATTGTTTTCTGAGAATGTTAACATTTTTACTTAGTGTAGGCCTTCATTTTTGTAGGCTGGGACCGCTTTAACTTAAGAGAAAAAAAAAATTCTTTATAAGAATAAAGGTTATAAAGTGAATAGTTTATTCTGCTCTGTTTGCACTTTTTTATTTATTTCATTTTGAGGTTTTATTTTCTTTTCTCTAAAATAAAGGCCTTAAATTTATTTGCCTGGGCTACTTTTATATAAAAGAGCTAATTGTGCACTTAAACATATCCTGCATTGTGAAAAATGTTGACATAGGGGAAGGCTATGTATGGACTTAGAACACATTAACCAAAAAAGTTTGATGCCCAAACACAAGTCTTTTCATCATTCAAGATTAGATCATTTATGGCCATCCAGGTCAAAGGTCCTAAGATGGAACTGTGATGGAACGCATATATAAAAGAAGCAGCATTTGAGTGGCCTTTATCGAGATGGACTGAATTCCTTTTAGTAATACAGTCAAACCTGTAAGAGCAGTACTGAGAACAGTACCAATAATGTCTACACAATGTTGAACTCAGATAACAGGATCTGATGATGCTGTCAGAGTCTGATATTACCAGGAAAAAAAGCAACCTAAATGAGTACCTAAAATAAGGCACCATTAAATGTGTTGTGAGGAGACAACAGAGGTAATAAAAAAGACAGCTGACAATGACATGAACAGGGAACTGAATGTTGTGTGTTTTTTTTTATGTTCTTGTGGACAAGGTTTGTAACGTAAGCAGATTTAACAGCTTTTACAGCTCAATGTTGCTTAGATGTAAAAAAAAAAAAAACAAAAAAAAAAAGGCCAGCACAATGAATCATATTTCATTTGTGAACGTGTTTGATAAACACATTGCAAAATCTTGTATGAAATGCCATAAGGTTTGTTACATGTGATGTGACTAAGCGTGCTGACATTTACTGCAGCCAATCAGGTGCAGCCTGCAGGACGCATGGGCCATCAATTGCTTCTGTGGATGCAGCTGCTCCTAATCCACTGTGCATAGAAAAGCTAGCAAACATAGCTATGAAACCATCAGTTACTTTGGCACCTGCAGACAAAATACCCTGCTCTTAAGTACAATCCAGCTGATTATTTTGAGAGATGAAGATCTCTACAGGACAGTCAGTGGCAACTGATGAAGTCCGCAACTTCAATTAACGCATGTTGCACAGTTTACTCATATCATACAGGCCGAGTAAAAACCCAACAGAAATACAGTTTATTCTGCTTCTATCATCTGACTGCATGCCTGCATAGAGCATGGATGAGTAACTGATCCACTGTTCAGTAGATGCTTTAAGACAGCTATTCTATAAAAACATTTCTGATCACTAGTAATAAAAAAAATACATGCACTGAGCCAAATTTTACTACTGGTGACACCCAAACCCTAAGAAATCACCTAGGGCCTCATATACAAAGGGTGTGTACACACAAAAATATGGCGTAAGCACTTGTCCTCACTCACGTTAGATGTCTCAAAAGTGAAATGATTGTGGAATGTTTCTAATGCTTTTGAGCAGTTGGCAACACTGAGAGGTGGTGCTGGGAAACTGTTAATGTGAAAAAAGTCATTCCTCAGAGTGATATGCACATAAAGATATACAGATGACCAATTAACACACCGAGGTGTCTGCAATTACGAGTGGATATAAATGTATGCATGAAATGGTGCAGAAAATACCATTAACATCAGTGGCAGCTTTGGCTATTTGACTATTGGACATTATTGCCAATGAAGCAGTATGTAGATAAAGAGTTTAAAGAGACCAAGAGGACTTTTTGGCTCAGGGCAACCACTGGCTCGTCAGTTGCTTTAGGTTCCCAAGGGCAAGCCTCTTGGAATCGTGCCAGAGCTAAGATACGGCCAGGAGCCATGCCCTACCTGTGCCCATACAGGTACTGACCACACTAGGCTGGACTGTGCCAGTCTACAGCGAGCCACTGCAGAACAGACCAACATAAAAGTGCAAATTTTCAGCGAGAGCCTGTTTTCCTAATATAATCGGAGCTATTGACTGCACACACATTGCTCTAAAGGCATCATCACAAGATGAATTTGTTTATGTAAAATATAACCCAGTGTAAATATTCACAGGGGTTAAAATCTATAAAGGTTTATTACGCGTTAAATAAAAAGTTCAAATATATGCATTGTTTCGTATAATGTTTAGAAAGGGAAATTTATCTTTATATTTGTAAATGTTTCTTAAAATGGTATATGTTCAATAATGCAAAATGTATGGTAAGTATTTTTGTGTAATTACCGGATGTGGAAATGACGATGGGAGCCAATCATGGTTCGGGTCACAGGACCGGAAGAGGAAGATGAGAGAGAGAGAAGAAAGAACATGGGGTAGACAAGAGAGAGACGATAGAGAACAGGGTGGTAGATTGATGAGAACGCAGATTTTGTCAGACAAGCAATTTTATTTACTTCACTTAAGTGGTTCAACTGAGTACTATGTGTTGTAAATTACGTGACTTGGGCAGACCGCTCTTTTCATTTGAGAGGGCTAAGTTTGGATAGCATCCAGGTCACTGGCTAGGTGGCTAATTGGAGCCCGTGGATTTTTCAAACCCAATAGCAACACGCTATGATCTGCCTTTTCATCTAACTCTCCTGCTGCTTCAGTTCCAGAGACCTGGTTTAAGTGGCAGAGCTTAAAAAAATCAGGTACCTTTTTTTTTTTTCTGCCCTCATGGCAAAGAGGCCATTTTGTTTCCGGCTGCAATGAACTACAGCAACGTTCAGGCCTGAAACAGTGAACAAACCCTTTCTAAACGAACAACTATTAACTGGTATATTTTGAGTTATTGTGATTTAATCCCATATTTGGGTAAAAGGTCGATGATGATATATATGTATATTTCATTTCGTTATTTGATATATTGGTTGATGGGACAATTATTGAATCATCTTAGTAAATAGTTTAATGTTCAGAATTCTGTGTATTGTTCTGAATATGTGTTTGATTGCTGTGGGTAGGATATTATACCATAGCTACCTATATATAGGCACGTGCGAACTCAGGTCAGCCCCTCTCAGTATTGAGAGCTGCTGCATAAACAGGAAGCAATTGATTTTGTCAATGTTCATATCAACTGTGATGCGCAAATGCAATTAATTAACATTGTGGCAAGATGGCCTGGATAAATACACAATTCATTTATTCTGACCAACAGGCTACAAGCTGGCACGGTGCGAGATGGGTGGCTTCTTGGTGAGTAGATAATGTAACTATCCTGATAATAATCCCCGTCACACATTGAGCATCCTGTTTTGGCAGCATCATTACTCATCAGTGGTTCATCAGACTTGCTGTTTTGTTGCTGTTTTCACAAGAGTCAGAGCTTTCCAACAAGCCCCTTATTGTCTCCGCGTGTAAAGAATTTATGTTATTTTAAAGTTAAATAAACAAAAGTATAAAATATACAGAGATGTCAACTCTTTCAACTCTCTTCTTGGCTTTTTCATGCCTTGTTACCATTATCTTATCATGCAAAGAGGGGAATCCCTCTTTATACTAATTGGCATTATGGAAATTTCAGATATTAAGAGTCAGAGGCTACAAGTAAGGTCTCCCAGATGACAGTCAAGAAGAAGAATTTATGCACGTGATTTAACATCATCACAACATCATCAGTGTTCCTGGCTGTTGAGAGTGAACACAATGGACAGATTAAAAGAGCTGTCTCAGACAACCAGAAAGAACACTATAGCTGCTTATGAGTCAGGTAAAAGATTTAAAAAGAAAACATTTGAAAAAACTGTCAACGTGCCAAAGGTCTGGCTGTCCAAGTGAGTTATAGAATAGAATAGAATAGAATAGAAGTACTTTATTTTTCCCAGACATGGGAAATTGACTTGTCCCAGCAGCATCGTCAGTATTAACATATTTACAACATATTTACAGTACAATAGTACATATTGCAATATCAGTGCAATATGAGTGATATGACTATGCAATATGCAATAAATAATTATGACAATGTGCCACATGAAAGTACTGATGGAGCACATCACAGCACGAGGGCTGTGAGTCTCAGTCAGATGGACTAGTTGAATAGGATTATTGCACTGGGCAGGAAAGATTTCCTGTATCTGTCTTTGTGGCAGCGGAGCTGAATCAGTCTGTTTGAGAAGGAGCTCCGCTGCCTGTCCAGGAGTGGGTGGAGAGGGTGGTCCGGGTTATCCAGAATAGCTAACAGTTGGTTCAGCATCCTCCTCTCCACCACAGCTTCCATGGTGTCCAGATTGTAGCCAATCACGGAGCCAGCCTTTCTGATCAGTTTGTTCAGTCTGTTGGTGTTGCCGGCTCCGATGCTGCCTCCCCAGCAGACCACAGCGTAGAACAGTGCACTGGCGACAACAGACTGGTAGAAAATGTCCAACATCTTGCTGCACACGCTGAAGGATCTGTACTGAAAGTCTGAGGTGTACAGGGTGAACAGGAATGGAGACAGCACAGTCCCCTGCGGTGCTCCTATCGGTTCACCCCAACAGGAGATCTTTCTATAATTTTAGCACTTTCACAAAGCAGGTGCCACTGGGAATCAACTGTTTCTCCATCTAACCCTGTCTTTTGCATCCTCTTCCCCTGCATAAACAAACTTCGGGTCCTCTTTTACTATATTCATATATCTCCTCCTTGGCCTGGAGCCTGGTAGTTCCAACCGCATCTTTTTACATATATATTCATTTCTCAGTCCATCTAAGTATAACCTTCCTGACTTTATCTTCAAAACATGTAATGCACTCTCTCTGATAGGTACTCATTCCTGATCCTATTCATCTATTTTTTTTCCAAAGTCAGGCAAACATTTTTATCTCTGCGACCTCAAACTCTGCTTACAATGTATTCTCCAGCGTCAATTGCCTCTAAACTGTACAACATCACTGGTGTCACCACCTTCTTGTACATCTTTCCATTTATTTTGGATGGTACCATTATATCGCATAATCGCCCAATCCAACCTGCTTTGCTCTGGACTGTTTACGCTCAGAAAACTCAGTGTTACGACCCTAGTGCCATGAGTCATTTGTATACTACCCCTGCAGGCAGCTGTCTCTAGCACGTAATCAAGGAGCCTAAGAGAGAGTGGGCCACTGTATAGGAGGGCTGCATGGGCTGTGTGAGCAGTAGTGACTACTTTTTGGTACAAAAGAGTGTCTAATTTACTTCACTTTCTCTTCTTTTGCTCTAATATTTACGAGGATCTGTCATTTAATTGGTCAATTAAAAATAAACCCAGGAATAAAAATATCACAATGTGAAAACCAAATACATTAGTATCACAATTAACATTTATTAACTGAACTGAAGAAAAATGTCCCCAATGAAGTGTTCCCAGGTCAATTGAAGTCATTTGAAATCATCGGCTCGGCTTGCCTGTGATTTGAAAGGCATCCTGTGTTGTATTGCATTATTAGCTGATGATGTTGATTATTCCTGTCTGACACTTTCTGATTTTGTCACTGAGCATCCTTTCAACAGGCAAACAGTGTTTATATACAGCTTGTGTAGCAACATTTCCAGACCTAATGTCGGCCATGAAAGCAGAGGACAGACTGTGGAAGGCAAGCTACTGTAGAACATCCACTGACTGAAAACAACACCTTTGCCTAATAATGACCCCAAAGTCTCAGTGTGTCTGCTGCACAGGTGACCCAGAGCACGGTCAACCAAGCAGGGCGTCAGTTTGGCAGTATTACATGGTAAAAAACAGGAAGTTATTTAAGTAAAGCCAAAATAAGTCATGGTGGAGCTGCAAACCCCCCCTGGGCTGCCACCTTATCATGGTGGAGGGGTTTGCGTGTCCCAATGATCCTAGGAGCTCAGTTGTCTGGGGCTTTATGCCCCTGGTAGGGCCACCCATGGCAAACAGGTCCTTGGTGAGGGACCAGACAAAGTGCAACCCACAAATCCCGCTTATGATGAATTAAATAGTTGGTCTTGGGTTTCCCTTGCCCGGACGGAGGTCACCGGGGCCCCCTCCTCGGGGGTGGGGCACGCTGGCGAGTCCCTGATGGCTGGGCCTTTGCCCATGGGGCCCAGCCGGGCACAGCCCGAAGAGATGACGTGGGACCCCCTTCCCGTGGGCTCACCACCTGAAGGGGGGCCAGAGGGGTTGGGTGCAGTATGATTTGGGTGACAGCTGAAGGCAGGGACCTTGGCAGTCCGATCCCCGGCTGCAGAAGCTAGCTCTAGGGACGTGGAACGTCACCTCTCTGATGGGGAAGGAGCCTGAGCTGGTGCGGGAGGTTGAGAAGTTCTGATTAGACATAATCGGCCTCACCTCGACGCATAGCAAGGGCTCTGAAACCAGCCTTCTCGAGAGGGGTTGGACTCTCTTCCACTCTGGAGTTGCCAATGGGGAGAGGCGGCAGGCAGGGGTGGCGATTCTTGTCACCCCCTGACTCCGTGCCTGTACGTTGGAGTTTACCCCGGTGAGCGAGAGGGTAGCCTCTCTCCGCCTTTGGGTGGGGGGACAGATCCTGACTGTTTTTGCCTATCCACCCTTTTTGAGTACCCTAGAGAGGGCTCCTTCTGGGGGTTCCCTCGTCCTCCTGCGTGACTTCAATGCTCACGTTGGCAGCGACAGTGAGACCTGGAGGAGCATGATCGGTTCAGACCCCCCGATCTGAACCCGAGTGGTGTTCTGTTGTTGGACTTCTGTGCTCGTCACAGATTGTCCATAACGAACACCATGTTCAGACATAAGGGTGTCGATATGTGCACTTGGCAGCAGAACACTTTAGGCCGCAGTTTGATAATCAACTTTGTGGTCGTGTCGTCGGATTTGTGGCCGCATCTCCTGGACACTCGGGTGAAGAGAGGGGCGGAGCTGTCAACCGATCACAACCTGGTGGTGAGTTGGCTCCGGTGGTGGGGGAGGATGCCAGACAGACCCGGCAGGCCCAAACGTATTGTGAGGGTCTGCTGGGAACGCCTGGCAGAGTCTCCTGTCAGAAGGAGCTTCAACTCCCACCTCCGGGAGAGCTTCAACCATGTCCCGGAGGGGGTGGGGGACATTGAGTCCAAGTGGACAATGTTCCGCGCCTCCATTGTTGAAGCGGCCAACCAGTGCTGCTGTGTCCTGTCGTGGCGGCAATACCCGAACCCGCTGGTGGACAATGGCGGTGAGGGATGCCGCCAAGCTGAAGAAGGAGTTGTACCAGGTCTTTTTGACCTGTGGGACTCCTGAGGCAGCAGACAGGTACCGGCGGGCGAAGTGGAGTGCGGCTGCGGCGGTCGCCGAGGCAAAGATCCGGGCGTGGGAAGAGTTCGGGGAGGCCATGGAGAACGACTTCCGGACGGCTTTGAAAAGGTTCTGGACCACCATCCGGCGCCTGAGGAGGGAGAAGCAGTGCACTGTCAACACTGTGTACAGTGGAGATGGTGTGCTAGTGACCTCCTCAATCCCACCAACACGCCGTCCAGTGAGGAAGCAGGGCCTGGGGACTCGGAGGCGGGTTCTCTTATCTCCAGGGCTGAGGTAGCCGAGGTTGTTAAGAAACTCCTCGGTGGCAGGGCCCCGGGGGTGGATGTGATCTGTCCGAAGCTCTGGATGTTGTAGGGCTGTCGTGGTTGACACGACTCTGCAACGTCGCGTGGACATCGGGGGCAGTACCACTAGATTGGCAGACCGGGGTGGTGGTCCCTCTTTTTAAGAAGGGGGACCAGAGGGTGTGTTCCAGCTACAGGGGGATCACACTCCTCAGCCTCCCTGGCAAGGTCTATATCCTCAGCAGGGTCCTTGAGGGTGCGTGGGAGTTTGCCCAACCAGTCCACATGTGTTTTGTGGATTTGGAGAAGGCATTTGACCGTGTACCTCGGGGAGTCCTGTGGGGGGTTCTCCGGGAGTATGGGGTATCAGGCCCCCTGATACGGGTCGTCCGCTCCCTGTATGACTGGTGTCAGAGCTTGGTCCGCATTGCCGGTAGTAAGTTGAACTCGTTTCCAGTGAGGGTTGGACTCCACCAGGGCTGCCCTTTGTCACCAATTCTGTTCATAACCTTTATGGACAGAATTTCTAGGTGCAGCCATGGTGTTGTGGAGGTCCGGTTTGGTGGCCTCAGGATCGGGTCTCTGCTCTTTGCAGAGGATGTGATCCTGTTGGCTTCACCAGTCCGTGACTCGGGTGAGAATCAGCACCTCCAAATCTGAGGCCATGGTTCTTGGCTGGAAAAAGGTGAAGTGCTTTCTCCGGTCGGGGAGGAGATCCTGCCCCAAGTGGAGGAGTTCAAATACCTCGGGGTCTTGTTCATGAGTGGGGGAAGAATGGAGCGGGAGAGCGACAGGCGGATTGGTGAGGCATCTGCAGTAATGCGGACTCTGCACCGGTCCGTTGTGGTGAAGAGAGAGCTGAGCCGAAAGGTGAAGCTCTTGATTTACCGGTCGGTCTTCGCTCCTACCCTCACCTATGGTCATGAGCTTTGGGTAGTGACCGAAAGAGATCGCGGGTACAAGCGGCCGAAATGAGTTTCCTTCGTAGGGTGGCTGGGCTCTCCCTTAGAGATAGGGTGAGAAGCTCTGCCATCTGGGAAGTGCTCGGAGTAGAGCCGCTGCTCCTCCGCATTGAGAAGAGCCAGATGAGGTGGCTAGGGCACCTAGTAAGGATGCCTCCCGGACGCCTCCCTGGTGAGGTGTTCAGGGCATGTCCCTCTGGTAGGAGGCCCCCGGGAAGACCCAGGACACGCTGGAGGGACTATGTCTCTCGGCTGGCCTGGGAACGCCTCAGGATCCCCCCGGAAGAGCTGGACGAAGTGGCTGGGGAGAGGGAATTCTGGGCTTCCCTGCTTAGGCTGCTGCTCCCGCGACCCAACTCCAGATAACAGGTAGAGGATGGATGGATGGATGAATTTATTAACAATGTAGATTTTAAATACTAAGTTTTGCCATTCAAGAAAGACATCTTTATTATTATTATTTGCTTTTTTAAATTAAAAAACAAATATTTATGAACAGGTGTGCTTAAGGGACCAAGATGGCTGCTTGAAGTAGGACCTCTTCACCACCTCAGTGATTACAGTGACTAACTACTGACTTCAACTATTTACCTCCATTTTTCTGTTTAATTTTGATCTAAATTGTGAATTAAGGCTTAACCCAAAGAGATCTACACAGAGCTGAGATAATAATAAAAGGAACTGAAGACTGATTAGAAAAGAGTATAAAGAACTAACGTGGTTCTTTTGAGATCTCCTGAGAAGTCGGAGAGCATTCACTTATTCCCTGACTATATTCAACAGAAACTCTCCTATTGGTTTAAGCCCACCGGGATAAACCTCTTGAACTGGAATGAGTACATTGTTTTCTTTGGCCACTTCCAGATCCTGGGAAGCCCCCCGCGGCCAGTTCAAATACTGTATATGTAAATAGTGTACATATATATATTTACTTTATTTTGGCAATATTTCTTTTTTCTCATATTTCAACTTGTTTTTCAGAATTACTCTGATAGGCCATGGTATGTTTGTGTTTTCATCACTTGGAAAATAGACCAAAACAAAAATTAAAGAAATGCAAACTGGATAAGCAATGAAGTCCAGGCTACTCTGAGTGTAATTCTAAGGGAAGAAATTTGGTGGGACTCTCAACCCCAATTTCCACTGCAAGCGTCTGTGCCACACACAGCCGAGCTGCATTTCCACATTAAGCACCGCAGCATGTCTCTGGACCATCCTAGAAGCTCCAGGGCACATCTGAATCATGTAAGAATGAAGTACCACATGTAATTATAATGATTCATCTTCAATGAAATAAACTAAAATTTTTTTCCCTCTGTCTCTCATCGTGGCAATGGCATTTGAACCAGAGTGAAAGATCCCCACCTAATACCTATCTGCAAAATTACACACTAATTCATTTTTACTTCTGGTGCAAGTCCACACCAGTATGTATGAAAACACTCTAAAATGTGTAATGTGTGTTTTGCATCTGTTTAAAAGGTTTGGAGGTTAAACATCTCACCTGTTATACAAAATAAAATAAACACTTTACTTTTACTTTTTGTATTTACAGCATATGCATATGAACACTATGAAAATGGATGTTAATTCATTCCAATGTTATACACTAAAGTGTCTTGGTTTTTTAAATGTCAGAGTCAAACAATTTCTAAAATATAACTGGGTTAAAATGTTTCTACATAAACTGAAGGTCTATTTACTTTTTATTTAATCCATGTAACATATATGGGAAACTTACTTAGCAACAGGCTATACAATTTTTATTATTTTATAACCTCACAATGCTCTCAAACAAGTGAACAAATTACTAGCTATGTTTGTAGTGTTAGTGGAAAACAGTCATCTGAAGGTCTGTATTTGCTCCCACTGTTAATGTCGAACCAATTCCTGATTGAGGTCAATTGTATTTTTACAGCGAGTTCATTTGGGAATTCCGCTGCAGTGGTCACTATACCAAAACAAAGAACCTCATAGTTTAGTCCCCTCTTTCTGACAATCAACAGAGAGCAGGTGGGAATTAGTGTTATTTTACAGTTAGCAAGTTACATCTTGGACATGGGCCCTTCTTCCAGATTTCTTCAGCAGTCAGACACACAATCAGTAAAAAAATGATTCATTATATCACAGTGGTTTCTCTCTTTTCTTTTCCAAATGTAAACTTAATTGCTATTAAGATGTTGTCAAGAAAAGTTGATGTCCGCTGTGCCTCCCCGGATGATTAACAAGGTACTGAGACATACAGCCCAACCATCTGCTGCTACAGTGCCCCCCTAAAGGTGAAAGTCAGGAGGCCTTGAGTGGGCATAAGCTGAGGTGCATACAAGAACAACGGCAGAAGAGAGAGAGGGGAAGACGGTAATGGCCTTGGGTGTTTCATGCTGCAAACATGAATGTCACAATGACCCCAGTAACACAATGAATTCTGGTGATCACAATGGGTAATGATGTCCTGTTTGATTGTTTTTATTTCTTTTATTCTTTATCCATTCATCCATTTAATCAGTTTCTAAGTAGTGCATTAGCATTAGTATGTAATGTTACTTATGTGGACAGAAATATGTTAGAATTGGTGTATTAATAACACTGTGTCAGAATTACTCTGTTCTCTCATCTTTTTACGAGCTTTAACATGTTTAAATTATAGTAATCTGGCTAATTGACTACAGTGCCTGTAAGAGAAAAAAGAATGAAGTCCTAAAAGTGGTTGATTTGGTAAATGTCATTATGGTTAAACTCACTGAACACCATGTTTTGTTACTCTATAAAAGGTGAATATTAAGAATGTTTTGATGTAGTACTAATGGATGTTATTATTCATGTTATTCGTGACCGATGACTGCTCGTGGTTTATGTAACTTAGAGGTAACAATCTCAGCACATAGTTGAGATTTACTTAGTGCCTGGATTTTTAAGAGAGCGATGAGGTAATCAAAGCTGAATGTGGAAAGGAGGGAGGTCAGGTAGAGCGTGATGACGGTAACCAATGAAAAACAGAGGAAGGTCCTGTGGGCTGGAGCAGAATGTCATATATAAAACTCATATATAAAACTGGCTTCACAGAGATGCTCGAGGTCTTTTCCTGCGCATTCCAAGACATGATCCCCGACGCAGCAAGAGGATCATGCTGAAGTTTGTGCTTTTCAGCACCGACGTTTGGGAAGATTAACAGCGCTAAAGAATTGGATTGGGAGCAACGAAACAAGCAAGAAAACAAGTATTGAAAAACACAGCAAGCAACATCGCCCCGCTGAAAAATTAGAACTGGAAGTCAAGATTGTGAACAGCAATAACAGCAACTGCAACAACAACAACAACAACAACGACTGAACACACAGGGGCCATCTGCCCACTGAGAAGTGGACGGGGCTTTCCCCTTTTCACGCCCCAAGACTGAGGCCTCAACATTAGGAGCTGCCCAGTAGTCAGGAGAGTGACTGGCTAAAGTACTATTTAATTAAAGTACTATTTAATTAGTTGGTGTGGGAATAAACACTGCTGAATGAATAACAGCCATAAACAATCACTAAAAGCATATTCTTTGACAGATAAAGGTGTGTTTGTGTGCATCAGAACCTAGGTTGATGCACATCTGGGTTGATGCAGTTTTAATCGGTTACTTTAACCCCTAACTGAAATATTACCCTTATAGCTGTCTGTCTGCAGCTATTAAAACCTAATCTAGCATTCGCCAAGTGCCCTGATTCATGAGAGAGGAGCCATCGCAGCGGTTGTGATTGAAGCAGATATTCAGAACCTCTCTAAGCTGCACAGTTCTGAAGACCGCTCAAAGGAAGCAGAGTAAAACAACTGATGAAGATGGTCAGCAGCTAGACGAGTCCTCTCGACACCAGCTTCATGCTACCATGCCCTGTGAGCTCGGTCTGACAGGGCGGCAGAGCAGCCCAGGCCCTTATCGGAGAGCTGGATGTTTACTCCAACGCGGGAGTAAACTCGGGAATCTAACAATGCGTTCTAGGCAAAGAAGCACAGCCGCAGTCTTGATTAACATGGTGTGTACATTTGTATACTTTAAGAGATTCTGGGGGGGGGGGCATCTGCTAAATAGTATTGTTTCCGTAGCAACAATGTTAGTTCTTATGAAATAGAAATTAAATCTTTATACATGTGGACTTTCAACTATCATTTGTTGAGAATTACAATGCTTTATGTTTATTTGTCTTATCTGATGTGTTCTATCACAAAAGGAGACATACAGTAAGAGCAGGAAGCAATTAAGTAAGGGCAGATATCCTAGTATTAATACTGTGAAATTGATTTATTTATTATTATTTTACAAATTCTTATTTAAATTTCAAAGTTTAAGTCAGACAATATAATTGACAAATACTGTAAAATAGCTTTTGTCTGCAAAATTCAAGTTACTTAATTTAATTAAATGTAATTTAATAGTTAAATGTATTTACACACACATATTTCATCATTTATTTTATTGCTGAATATAAACATTTAATGGTAGATACCCCGACGCTTACCCTCTAATGGTGAATACCAAACAATTTAGAATTTTAATTCTCTTTTGATGAGAGTAGCATGGAAAGATGTCAGATAAAAGGTTTTTTTTTTTTTTGCTATTTAAGCGTATGATTGTTTATTTTTCTCAGATATAATAAATATATATAAACCAGGGCTAGATCAACACCAGGGTTTTCAAAACAAGTGTTAAGATTAATTAATTTTCCAACATTAGTATGCGCAACCAACACAATAGAGCACTACGCACCATTTAAGTTGTTTTGTTTTTGTAAGTAAAAAAACAAAAACAAGATAGAAAAATTTACCAATATAAAGTAGTTTGCACACTCTGCAGAAGGAAGTTTTCATCTTACCGAAGGATCCATGGCATAAGCTTTGAAGATTGCGTCACAAGATGCAAGACTTTAATAATTTTTTTTTTTTCTTATTACTATCTGGACACCATTTTATCTTTGTAGCCTTAAATAAAAGTTCAAATAATATAATTTATAGTTAATATAGTTTAAATAAAACACATTCTATTCTATGTCTCCTATTGTTTTTTTATTGTCTAATTTTTTTTTTTGCCCCAGCCAAAAGGAACGTAATCAGTAATGAATGGAAATTAATCATGATTCATTTACCTGAATTAAATATTTATTGTTCGACAACCCTAATTTAAACATGTCATTACTTATGTTAGTTTACTGTACCGTTAACTTAGCGAACAAAACCCAGTACTGCAGATAGCATGCAATACAAAACCAAATATGAAGACAAGGAGGAAGTGTGGTCGTTTCTAGAATATCAGAATGGAAACATTTACAGATGGAAACAAGTACAATATATACAAATAATGTTTTTGTATTCTTTTGTTTATGCACATAGCAGCAACACGCTCAGTGATGGGTCAGAATAAACTTACAGCCGTAAGTAACACCTAAGCTTTCCCAGTGATTATAAGTAGTTATAATAACTTGGTGAAACAGCACCCTATAAAATCTGTTTATTTCCCACAATCTATTTTTTCCATTTTAATTTTTAAAAATTAGTGGGTTTTTTTTACCTTTTACTGTTATTTTACGACCCAAAAGAGTTTGTTTTAAGTGTGAAGGACTAAAATGTACACAAATAACATAGAAATTACCTTAAATTTATTGAGATAACACAATACTGAATGCCTTCATAATGAAATACTGCATGATGCACATAACACCTCAAGTGGTAAAAAGGTATAAGTAGTATATACATTAAAGTGCATTAAAAACAAGGCAAAATGAGGCAAGGACTTCCCAAGTTGTTAAATTGAAGATGACTTTGTCGTGAAACAACAAAAAATATTTTCAAGTCGCCTGGGAACTGCTCGGCTCTATTTAGGAGTTGGCATTGAATTTCTTAACTTTTTGAAAAAATAAATAAATAAACAGGAATAAATATACAAAGCAAGTTGAAACTTTAGACACATTCTCATTTACTGTTTTTTGTTTGCTTATTCTTGTTTCCACCATTTTACATTCATACTGAAGACATCAAAATTAGGATGCAACGTAAATATGTGGTAAACAAAAGTGTTAAAAATATCACCGTTTATTTTGATGGCAGTTTTGCACATGTTTTGGTAGTTTATGAGATAGTTACATTAGCAGGTGTGTTTTGAGAGAAACAATCATTATTTTAAGACATGAATGTCAGTGAGTCTGTAAAATTTCAGTTCAGCTGTATCCCCAAGTGCAGTTGCAAGAACATCAAACGGTATTATGAAACTGGCTCTCATGAGGACCATCCAAAGAAAGTAAACAGTTACTTATTCTACAGAGAACTTTATCAGAGTTACCGGTCTCAGTGCATGAATGCATCAGAGCTCAAGTAGCAGACACATTTCAACATCCACTGCTGAGAAGGCATTGCCTGAAGCAGGCCTTCACAGCCAAACTGCTGCAAGGAAGTCAGTACTGAGGGAAGAAAACAAGAAGAGAATAGCTTGGGCCAAGGAATGGACATTAAACCAGTGGGAAAACTGTACTGTATGATGTTTACATCAAAAATGTGTGAAACAATAAAAATAAGAAGTAAACACTGAATGAGAAGGTGCGTCTAATTTATTTCACTGGTGCTGTAACAAAACCAGCTATAAATGTACTTACAATACACATAGAGCGTAAGCCCCGTTGACGCTCTCACTGTCCCGCACCAGAAAGCTGCCATCTCTGCCGGCCCGCGCTAGCAGCTCCTCAGCTGCTGCACGACTCAGATCCCGGTGATACCACATTGGCGGCGCGGGCCCCAACGGTGAAACCCCAACAGCGTAACCTCCCCCGGCCATAGCCGCAGCCCTTAATACCGGGTTAAACTCAAACTACTTCCAGACTTTTCCGAATAACTCACAGCACTGCTGAAGAACACTCCAGTAAAAAATCCAAGTGTAAAAAGAAGCGTAAAAGTAACGTAAAGCAGGCAATTGGGGGTTGAGACTGAGCTCAAGTTTGTACATGAGTTTGCTTCTTGTGTCTATTTCCTCGGTTCCTGGAAGGCTCGCCACCTTCCTTTCGCTTCCCAGTCCCACGGAAATCAGGGTACGTAAATCCACTCTGGGAACCGTGGGGGTGGGCAACGACACAGAATATGTTAAGTAAGACAGTGTAGGTAGAACATACTTCCGTTTAAGATTTTCAAAGAAAAACCATTATCAGTCGATTTACATTAAAATTATCATCACCAACTTATTTACAATATGTTTCTTTTTATTTATAAAACCTATAACTTGACATATCTTTTACGTATTGCAGAGCTGGACAGAGGAAAATAACCTGCTGAGTTAACAAAAATAGGAATGCACAGTGAAAAAGTAAATAGAGAAGAGAGTTGCTGAGGGAAGTAACAACATTTACGCGGATGAAAACGGTAGTGAAATTTCATGTCAATGCATACGTTGTCGAGCTGCAACAAATGGAAAATACTTTTAAAGATTATCTAACTTTTAATCTATTCATTTGCATAATATACACTATTTGCAGCAACAATTACCACATTTCACGGATCACTGCAAATACATACTATATATATATAATATTTTCACATTCAAAAGGACACATTTATAGTGACTATCTACTATATTGTAGCTACTATCAAATTTAAATATTACTCGGAAAAACTACTCAAGAAAAAAAATACTATTTTTTTCTTCTCTGCCTTGATGCCATTGAATTACCCACTCAAACTAGTCCTCATGTGGCCACCCAGAAATGATGTACAGCATTTTTCCACTTGAAATATTTTATGGTTACTCACCTACACAGAGAAAGAGAAAAAGAAGGCATGTTAGAGTGTATATGCAATGACCTCACAAAAGCTGAGTATCAATAATAAGTGATTTTCCCATGGCAGGGATGAATAAAAGTACTTCTATTCTATTCTATTCTATTCTATTCTATTCTATTCTATTCTATTCTAATAGCCACAGGGATGCAAGATGGTTAGGGGTTCACATTGTCCCACTTCTAACAATATAACAGATGCCATAAAATGTCACCAATTCAATTCTTCTTTTTTTCCTGGTGTTTTATATTAAATATTTGTATTATTTTTAATTCACAAGGCCACACCAACATACTGGATTTTCCGCCAATCCAAAAAATTCTGAATGAATTAACAGTGGCAACAGAAGAAGACATACTATTCAGTAGTTAACCTATTTTTTCCTCTTCACGGTGCAGTGGCCATGACAGAGTTGCTTTAGGCAACTGCACTTGGGTCATACTGATCTGTGTTGACAAGTCAGACTCAATTTTGTTTCAGTGCTTCAGTTTTATCTACATAAAATCTCAGTAAGTTGCTTTTTACAGTGGGGTTTTGATTTTCTAAACTAAGCAGAAAAGCACCTAGGGACAATTTTTTATTGTAAAAGGATCTATACAACTAAAATTGAATTGAACAGTAAAAAGACCAATAGAGTATATTATTTGAATTAAGGAATTGTCAAGAAAAGTTGAGGCCATCTGTGCCTCCCCGGAAGATTAACAGGGTACTGAGACGTACAGCCCAACCATCTGCTGCTACAGTGCCCCACTAAAGGTGGAAGTCAGGAGGCCTCGATTGGGCATAAGTTGAGGTGCATAGAAGTACAACTGCAGAAGAGAGAGAGGGGAAGACAGTAATGGCCTTGGGTGATTCATGCTGTGAATTCTGAAATCATAAGGTGTAATGATGTCCTGGTGTTTTTTTTTTTATTATTTTTAGTAGTTATTAGTAGCAATAAGTTTGAGTTTTACTCTATCCATTCATCTATTTAAGTAGTACATTAGCATTAGCAATGTACTAACATAAGTGTTACTTATGTTGACAGAAGTATGATAACACTGTGTCAGCATTACTATGTTCTCTCATCTGTTTATGAGTTTAACATGTTTAAATGATGTTAGTCTGGTTAATTGATTACAGTTCCTGTAAAGCACAAAGAATGAAGTCCTAAAAGTGGTTGATTTGGTAAATCTCACTATGGTTAGACTCATTGAACACAATGTTTTGTTTCTCTATAAAAGGTGAATATTAAGAATGTTTTGATGTAGTACTAATGGATGTTATTATTCATATATTTGTGACTGATGGCTGCTCTGGTTCATGTAACTGAGAGGTAACAATTTGAGTAAATAGTTCAGATTTATTTAGTGCCTGCATTTTTGAAAACACAATGAAGTAATCATAGCTGAATGTGGAAGGAAGGGATGTCAGGTGGAGCGTGTTGACTGTAACCAATGAGACAGGGGGAGGTTCTGTTGGCTGGAGCAGAATGCCATGTATAAAACTGGCTGTGCCATGGTGCTCAAGGTCCTTTCCTGTGCATCCAAGACAGCATCACTCTCCAGGCCAAACCCCGACGCATCAATAGGATAATGCTGGATTGGCTGAAGTTTGTGCATTTCAGCACCGATGTTTGGAACGAATAACACTGCTGAAGAATTGGACTTGGAGCAATGCAACAAGCAAGAAGTATTGAATAATGACAGCAAGCAACATCGGACCACACGTGGGCTGACTGCCCTGCTGAAGAATTGGAACTGGAAGTCAAGATTGCGAACAACAACAACGATTAACGACTGAACACACAGGGGCCATCTGCCCACTGAGAAGTGGACTGGGCTTTCATTTTTTCACGCCCCAAGACTGAGACCCCAACATCAGGATTTTCCCGGTAGTCAGGAGAGTGACTGACTGTGGGAAAAGACCGGGTTGCGTCGTCGGGCACCAGGCCTCAGTCTTCAAATTCCCCCAACCGGGCATTCTGTTACGAATGTCACTGAGCAAACCAAGCCCACTCGCAGAACTCTGAAAGTCTTGCTTTATTAAAAGAACAGTCAAACTGGCAACAAAAGGTGTCTGTGGCAAAAGACCAGAGGAAAAGAAGCTGAAGCTGTCTGTGGCGAAATCCCTGAGTGGAAGAACAAAAGTAGTCAAAAATCCAGAGGAAAAAGAGCCGAAGAGTCAACAAGGAGGAAGACGCGCGGGGAGAAAGGCAGAGAGTCCAGATCGATTGCTGAGAAGCACTGAAGATCTTTTTACCATTTATCTTTTAAACATATAACCATTCACATGTAATATATATAATCCTTTAATAAATCAACACAAAAGGAGAAGTTTAAGTCTGATCATTGTAGGTATATGCATCATAAAATACTAGATTAGCTCATACAGATTAATACATTCTAGAAGTAAGGTTAAAATCTAGGTGTGAAGATAAACACCTGTCGTGAAAAACACCCATTTTATTAGAACTAACTATAATAGCACAACATAATGATAATGCTGCATGAGTAACAGCCATAAATCCCAGTAAAATCATGTCCTCTGACAGATAAAGGTGTGTTTGTGTGCATCAGAACCAAGATCTGGGTTGATTCAGCTCTAATCAGTTACTTTAACCCCTAACTAAAATATTACCCTTATAGCTGTCCATCTACAGCAAGTGCCCTGATTCATGAGAGAGGAGCTATCACAGCGGTTGTGATTGAAGCAGATATTCAGAACATCTCTAAGCTGCACAGTTTTGAAGACT
This sequence comes from Pao palembangensis, assembly GCA_015343265.1. Lineage (NCBI taxonomy): Eukaryota > Metazoa > Chordata > Actinopteri > Tetraodontiformes > Tetraodontidae > Pao > Pao palembangensis. The sequence goes on along the minus strand of CM027091.1, from coordinate 4,064,682 downwards.
GCTCAAAGTAAGCAGGGTAAAACAACTGATGAAGATGGTCAGCGGCTAGACGAGTCCTCTCAACACCAGCTTAAAAGCTGCAACGTGTAAGTTTCCCCTGTGAGCTCAGGCTGACAGGGCAGTGGAACAGCTCAGGCCCATTATTGGAGAGCTGGATGTTTACTCCAACGTAGGAGTAAACTCGGGAATCTAACAGAATCTACTACTACTACTACTTGTCAGGAATGGTGCAAGCAGGACCCAGACGCAGAAACACAAACAGATGCTCACTCAAGATCAAACAGAATTTAATGTAAATTGCACGCAGGCAGAAACGAACTCAAACACAATAACACAGGGCGCTCCAGCGGAGGAAGAAAACGGGGAAACGAAAAACAACAGGCGACGTGTCAGGCAGGACGTACAAACTGCAGTTAAACCTGAACGGAAAACAATCCTCATCTACGGGACATGGTCACCTGGGAGAGAGTTTTAGTCGGCTCGGAATACTCCACACGGCTGACGTGAAGATCCAACAGCAGGGACCAGCTGGCAGCGTCCTTAAATCAGCCACTGATAACCAGATTGGCGGCAGGTGCGCAGCCCAGCTGGAGCATGGAGATCTACAAGCCGGTGTGGCCGGGCTCTGACACTACTACTACTACTACTACTACTACTACTACTGCTACTACTGCTACTACCAGGGCCGGTGTGGCCCTCATTTTCAGCCCTGGAGTTACATGGATTGGACAGCCCATTTTATGTCATTCTCAACCTTAAATTAACAGCACACACACACACACACACACACACACACACACACACACAACTATTTTTCAAAACTACTTTTGAACTATTTTTCTCTGTTGAGCTTAAGGAGGCATTGAACATTACTAAAACAGCAATGAACGCCTGAGGAGTGTGCTACTTTCTGCAACTTTGTTTATAATAGTGTCATTGTCTAAAGACAAGAATTTCTTTCTCAGTGCACATGAGCACAAATGCCTCTAGATGTTTCTGGAATAATGCTAACCTGGGTCAATTTAACCATTACAAAGCTTCTCTCACAGGCTGATCACTGTCCCTGTGTAGACACAGCTCTCACACTTCTCTCAGTGGCCCTATCAGACTCATCTGCACCTGCAATCAATCACAAAGTGGGGAAAGAAATTTTATAGCTCTGGCAAATTCTACAAGATAAATGTTTGGACTAAAACACTTCAGGACATTTTCTTCATTTCCAAAATAAGTTTTCAAATTCCATTATCCTATTGTGACATTCAAATTGTATTCTACTATTATTGATTCACAGAGGTATAATAAAGACAGTGGTAATAGCATGTGGGTATAAATACTAGGACTAATTTGAAAATTGTTCATATCATGTTGGGCAGCTCACCTGTGTTTTGTGTGGGTCCTGGCACGGAATCTGACAAGAGTCCCATTTTAAAATTATTGTTTATAACTCTTAATCAGGTGTTCCTGATTTAACAAATAAAAACAAAATACAAGCAGGCCATCTACACAGGGCTCTCCTCCTTTATTATCATTTAATTTGTTTTTATCTTAACTATTTTCTTTTTACGTACCAAATCATGACGTTTTAGGCCACCTTTCATGCAGCACAGGATTATCATTTTTTTAAATATGAAATTTAGATGTGTTTTATTTGTAGGCTGCATCTCTGTATGCAGCAGATGTAGCGATCGTCATATTATCCTGCTAGCTTACTTGTGTCATTACTGTCACCCTCAGACTCTTTTGGAAAACTTCTCCAGTTTTTCACATTTCCCTGCATCAGCCTCTACTCCCTGTTCACTCTCCTTTCCTGCACACACACTGTCTTGAGAAGGGGCGGGTGGGGCCGGAGTCTCTCTCTCTCCCTCTGTCTCTGTCTCTCCTTCCCTCCCTCACTCCCTCCATCGCGATCGACAGCGACGGCAACGGCCCGCGGCTTCGTTCGATACCTGGTGTGCACGTAGCGAAGCGGCAGCCGGTATGCATTGTCACACACTGACACTATAGGGCGGCCCGTTGGCCCTCCAAGCGGCCAGCCTCCCGGTGCTCCGGATTAGCCACTCGGGGCTTGACTACTACTACTAATACTACTACTACTACTACTACTACTACTACTAATAACTGTGACTGGTTGGCGGGCTGTGACTGGTTGGCGTCATCGGTAACGTATTGCGTCATTTCCTGTTTCTGCTCCGTCCTACTCGTTCACTTCTCCTGGTGTTTGCTACGGTGGATTTACTGTTGTTAATTATTTGTTGCTTTTTGTTTATCCTGTTTAGTAGTACACAAGCACCTTGGTGAAAGTTTAGTAACCGCACGATCTTTTGGGTTCTATACTTTGCTCTCTGTCTATTTCGTTCCGCGCAGCTGCGCTCACTGCTAGCATGGCTAACCTCGCTTCTCCCACCGTTTCTCCTCCGGTGTTCTGCAAAGTGTGTGAAATGTTTAGTTACTCCTCTGCCTCCCTTACTGAGAGTCAAGCGTGTAGAAAGTGTAGCTTATTTATAGCTCTAGAGGCGAGGCTTAGCGAGCTTGAGGCGAGACTCCGCACACAAGATAGCAACGTAGCCCCTGTAGCTAGCCAGCACCAGTTAGCCTGTGCGGACCAGCCCAGTTCAGCTACTGTTAGCTGTTCCCCCGCAGCCTCCGAGCAGCCGGGTAGTCAGGGTGGTTGGGTGGCGGTTCGAAGGAAGCGTAGTCTGAAACAAAGGCCCGTGGTTCACCACCAACCGCTTCATGTCGCAAACCGCTTTTCCCCACTCAGTGACGCACCCACTGAGAAACCGACCCTGGTTATTGGCGACTCTATTCTTCGCTACGTGAAGCCGACACCAGAGACCATAGTTAAATGTATCCCGGGGGCCAGAGCGGGCGACATAGAGGGAAACTTAAAGCAGCTGGTGAAAGATAAGCGCAAATACAGCAAAATTATCATTCACGTCGGCGTTAACGACGCCCGGCTGCGCCAGTCGGAGATTACTAAAGTTAATATGGAGTCGGTGTGTAACTTCGCCAAAACGATGTCGGACTCCGTAGCGTTCTCTGGTCCCCTCCCGAATCTGGCCAGTGATGACATGTTTAGCCGCATGTCATCGCTCCGTCGCTGGTTGTCGCGGTGGTGTCCAGAAAATAACGTGGCCTTTATAGATAATTGGGAGACTTTTTGGGGAAAACCTGGCCTTATTAGCAGAGACCGCATTCATCCCACCCGGGGTGGTGCAGCTCTTATTTCTAGCAATATAGCAAAGTTGATTGGACAACCAACCTTCTGACAACCCAGGGTGGAGGCCAGGAGGCAGAGTCGCTGTCTTACACGCTTCTCTGCTGCTTCTGTAAAACTGCCGCCCTCCAATAAAAATAAAAATAACAATAAAACTAAAAACGCCCACAGTAACACTAAGTTTAATAATACAATAGAAATAGTGTCAGTACCTCGTCCTCCCATAGTTCATCTAGTAAATAAGTCTAGAGGTGTGAATAATAATAACCTTATAAAAATACACAGCAGTAAACACTCAGAAACAAATAGAACAGTTAGATGTGGTCTGTTGAACATACGATCTCTACGGTCTAAATCTCTTCTAGTTAATGATTTAGTAACAGATCATCTGTCTGATATTTTCTTTCTCACGGAGACTTGGTTGCAGGATGAAGAATATGTTAGTTTAAATGAAGCAACTCCATCAAGTCATATTAATTATCATGTTCCTCGAAGTGCAGGCAGAGGAGGTGGAGTGGCAGCAATCTACCGCTCCAGCCTTCAAGTCAATCCCAAACCTAAAGCTACCTGTAGCTCTTTTGAAAGTCTCACTCTCAGCCTCTCTCACCACAACTGGAAGTCAGAAAAGCCAGTTTTATTAGTTGTGGTGTATCGGCCACCTGCAGCTGCTTACACACAATTCCTGGCGGAGTTTTCAGATTTCCTGTCTAGTTTAGTGGTCAGTACAAATAAAGTCATTATAGTGGGTGATTTTAACATCCATATGGATGATGATACTGACAGTCTTAAGACGGCGTTTAACTCACTGATAGATGCAGTAGGTTTCTCTCAGTTAGTAAATGAACCGACGCACTGTCATAATCACACCCTGGATCTGGTTCTCACCTATGGTCTAGAAACTGAGAACCTGGTAGTTGTTCCCCAAAACCCCCTCCTCTCAGACCACTCACTTATAACCTTTGACTTCACTCTAGCAGCCCGAGCAGCACATGACAGGAAGGTTTACTACAGCAGGTGTCTCTCTGAAGATACTAGAGACAGATTTGTAGCTGAAATTGCAGCGGTGCCCCCTCTAGCGCCTCCTACTGGTGCAACAGATCATTCTGATCTAAATGTTACTCCTGCAGATATTGACTGCTTTGTCAATGTCACTGCAGCCACACTGCGTATAGTTTTAGATTCGGTTGCCCCACTGAAGAGAAGGTTCACACACCATAGAAGACTGGCTCCGTGGTATAACACACATATCCGAACTCTTAAGCAGGCATCAAGACGGATGGAGAGGAAGTGGTATTCAGCCAGATCAGCTGATTCCCAAAGCGCCTGGAAAGACAGCTTACTAACATATAAAAAGGCCCTCCGTAAAGCCAGAACAGCTTACTACACTTCATTAATAGATGCAAATAAGAACAACCCGCGTTTTCTGTTTAACACCATAGCCAGGTTGACAAAGAGTCACAGCTCGGTTGAGCCTTCTATTCCTGCAGCTCTTAGCAGTGAAGACTTTATGAGTTTCTTCACCAATAAAATCACTAACATTAGAGAAAAGATCGATCAAGGTCGCTCCATGAAAACTGATGAGCTGCCCTTGTTAGCAACTCCATCTAGTCCTGATCCACCTCTGGACAGCTTCCTGCCCATAGATCTCCCTGAGCTGACCTCCAGCATTAATGGATCTAAAGCAACCACATGTCTCCTGGACCCCATCCCAACTATCATGGGATGTCTTTCCTCTAATTGGGGCGCTATATTAGATCGACTCAATTATCTTGACAACAGGTTATGTACCTCAGGCATTTAAACTGCTGTTATCAGATCTTACTTAAAAACCTTCACTTGACCCAGGCTGCCTTAGCAAATTAGTAGACCGATATCCAACCTCCCATTCATCTCTAAGATACTTGAGAGGCTGGTTGTCAGTCAGCTAACCGATCACCTATAAACAGGAATAGTCTATTTTGAAGTGTTTCAGTCTGGTTTCAGCCCATCACAGCATTGCAGCACTGGGTTAAAGTCACTAATGACCTCCTCATGGCATCAGACCGTGGACTTATTTCCAGACTGGTTTTACTGGACCTCAGTGCTGTGCCTTGACACTGCAGATCACAGCATTTATTACAAAGGCTACAACATGAGATTAGGATCACAGGGACAGCTCTAGACTGTTTAAATCTTATCTATCAGATCGATTTCATTTTGTTCATGTTAATGATGTTTCTGAGGTACAAAGGTTCATCATGGTGTTCCACAGGGTTCAGTGCTTGGGCCAATCCTGTTCACTCTTTACATGCTCCCTCTAGGGAATATAATTCAGAAACACGGCATAACTTTTCATTGCTATGCCGACGATACGCAGTTGTATCTATCCATGAAATCTGATGAAACAGAGCCATTAGCCAGACTCCAGGCATGTCTCAAAGACATAAAAGACTGGATGACCCTCCAATTTCCTTCTTTTAAACTCAGACAAAACTGAAGTCATTGTTCTGGAGCTAAACATCTGAGGACTAGATTATCAGATAGCATTCTTCTCCTTGGATGGCATTACTTTTGTCTCCAGCACGGCTGCAAGGAACCTGGAGTTATCTTTGACCAGGACATGTCATTTCTCCCTCATATTAAACAGGTTTCTAGGACCGCTTTTCACCTCCTAATATTGCCAAGATCAGGAGCATCCTGTCACAGAAGATGCTGAAAACTGGTCCACGCTTTGTTACCTCTAGACTGACTACTGCAACTCATTACTGTCATGATGTCCAAATTATTCCATTAAAAACCTGCAGCTGATACAGAACGCTGCAGCCAGAGTTCTGACAGGAATCAGCACCAGGGAGCATATCTTCTCCAGTTTTAGCCTTCACTGGCTTCCAGTGAAATCTGTGTGAATAGACTTAAGATTCTCCTTCTAACATATAAAGCTCTAAATGGACTATCTCCATCATACCTGCAGGATCTCATAGTTCCTTATATACCTAAAAGAACACTCAGATCACAGAGTGCAGGTTTACTTCTAGTTCCTAGAATTCATCAAAGCAGACTGGGAGGACGAGCTTTTTAGCTATCGTGGCAGCTTTACTGTGGAACCAGTTAATAACCTGTTCAAGAGGCAGACACCAGGCCTGGGCCTTTAAGATCAAACTTAAACCTTTCTGTTCATTTCAGCATATAGCGCCTGAAACCAAGTGTAGGGCCAGATAGATCTAGTTTAGTCAGTTTTCACAGTTATAGCTAGAATAGCTCATCAGACTCTGGCTCCTTCAATTTTTAGCACAGCTATGCTGCCATAGGCTCACGCTGCTGGGGACAAACACATGATCCACTGAGCAGCCCCCACTCTCCTCAACACCAACCACTCCTCACGCCCTCTCCCTCTTTTTCTTCTTCTTTCCTCCTTTCTATTTCTCACCGGGATTATCTAACCAGCCCTTGTCGCTCTGTGTGTCTCCCTTCTCTCTCTCTCTCTCTCTTTCTCTCCTTTGCAGGTCTTCCGTCTCCAGGCCTTCGTGCTGTACGGACATTGGCCTATGGCAAACTCAGGGTCCGCTGTCGGCAATCTGCCTATACTGTTCATCTTTATAACAACTCTGCTATGCTGTCATATATGTATTATATGTCTGATATGTTTGTATTTCATGATTGTATTTGTCTGTATTTCTTGGTTTTATGGGATTGTATCTGTTCTCCCTCTCTTTATTCTCTCTGTCCTGTCTCCCTTTTATTCCTCCTTTACCCAGCCAAATTTTCAGCAGGATGGTTCCCCTTGTAAGCCTGGTCCTGCTCAAGGTTTCTTCCTGTTAAAAGGGAGTTTTTCCCTCGCCACTGTGCTACCTGGGGTTCAGGCTCTGGGCTTTACCTCTGTAAAGAATTTGTGAGACAATTATTGTAAAAGGTGCTATATAAATAAAATTGAATTGAAATGAATTAATACACACAATAATAATAACAATACATGCAAGTCACAACTTACTGACATAACCAGATACAGTAAACATAAAAGGTTGTTAATTAAACGCATAATGTACTTATTTTGGTACGCTTCTCCCAGTAATTATAATGATTTATTGATCATTTGGTTACTTCAGTCAGATCAGTGGTTTATTACGTAAAAGAACAATCAAAAGATTCAAATAACTCAAATTTATTAAAATAAATAAATAAATGAAGATATAAATGCTAAACTTGAACTTGCATTTATGCATTGGTTTATACAGAGAACGGAGCTATAAGAATTGCCCTGTGGTTTCACACCTGAACTTACAATGATGAATTATACAGCGTTATGCTACACATTGTAATTATGAAGGGTGTTATTTTAATTAGTAATGAAGCAGCACTTTATACGTCAGCATGACCAATATTTTTTGAATATTACTTTCAGTGACATAGTTAAACATATTATGAAAACATATTATGATTCCAGACTCAGAGAATTTTAATGAGTGTAAAATTAAATTGTGCACTAAATTATGACATCATTGATATCATGCAGATGCACACAACGTAAATACTCCAATGGACTGTGTGATTTGTTCCTCAAGTGTATAGGCAGAGGAGATGGAGGGCAGCACCTACCGCCCAGCCTTCAAGTCAATCCCAAAGCCAGCTACCTGTAGCTCTTGAAAGTCTCACCAGCCTCTCTCACCACAATTGGAAGTCAGAAAGCCAGTTTTATTAGTTAGTATCGGCACCTGCAGCTGCTTACACACAGTTCGAAGGAGTCAGATTTCCTGTCTAGTTTAGTGGTCAGTACAGATAAAGTCATTATAGTGGGTGATTTTAATGATCCATATGGATGATGATACTGGACAGTCTTAAGACGGGCGCTTAACTCACTGATAGATGCAGTAGGTTTCTTCTCAGTTATTAAATGAACCGACGCGACCGTCATACTCACACTCCTGATCTGGTTCTCACCACGGTCTAGGAAACTGAGAACCTGGTAGTTGTTCCCCAAAACCCTCCTCTCAGACCACTCACTTATAATCCTTGACTTCACTCAGCACCGAGCAGCACATGACAGGAAGGTTTACTGAAGGCAGGTGTCTCTCTGGAAGATACTAGAGACAGATTTAGAATGAAATTGCAAAGGTGTCCTCTAGCGCTCCTACTGGTGCAACAGATCATTCTGATCTAAAATGTTAGTCCTGCAGATATTGACTGCTTTGTCAATGTTACTGCAGCCACACTGCGTATAGTTTTAGATTCGGTTGCTCCACTGAAGAGAAGGTTCACACACCCTAGAAGACTGGCTCCGTGGTATAACACACATATCCGAACTCTTAAGCAGGCATCAAGACGGATGGAGAGGAAGTGGTATTCAGCCAGATCAGTTGGATTCCAAAGCTACTTGGAAAGACAGCTTACTACCATATAAAAGGCCCTCCGTAGCCAGAACAGCCATTACACTTCATTAATAGATGGGCCAAGAACAACCCGCGCTTGTTTAACAATTACAGCCAGGTTGACAAAGAGTCAACAGGTTCGGTTGAGCCTTCATTCCTGCAGTTTTAGCAGTGAAGACTTTTATGAGTTTCTTCACCAATAAAATCACTAACATTAGAGAGAAAGATCGATCTGTCGCCCATGACAACTGATGAGCTGCCCTTGTTAGCAACCCTATCTAGTCCTGATCCATCTCTGCTCTGGACAGCTTCCTGCCCATAGATCTCCCTGAGCTGACCTCCAACATTAATGGATCTAAAGCAACCACATGTCTCCTGGACCCCATCCCAACTAAGCTTTTCAAGGATGTCTTTCCTCTAATTGGGGCGTCAGTATTAGATCAGATCAACTTATCTTTGACAACAGGTTATGTACCTCAGGCGTTTAAAACTGCTGTTATCAGACCTTTACTTAAAAAACCTTCACTTGACCCAGGCGTCTTAGCAAATTATAGACCGATATCCAACCTCCCATTCATCTCTAAGATACTTGAGAGGCTGGTTGTTAGTCAGCTAACCGATCACCTAAACAGGAATAGTCTATTTGAAGTGTTTCAGTCTGGTTTCAGAGCTCATCATAGCACAGAAACAGCACTGGTTAAAGTCACTAATGACCTCCTCATGGCATCAGACCGTGGACTTATTTCCGTACTGGTTTTACTGGACCTCAGTGCTGCCTTTGATACTGTAGATCACAGCATTTTATTACAAAGGCTACAACATGAGATTAGGATCACAGGGACAGCTCTAGACTGGTTTAAATCTTATCTATCAGATCGATTTCATTTTGTTCATGTTAATGATGTTTCCTCTGAGTGTACAAAGGTTCATCATGGTGTTCCACAGGGTTCAGTGCTTGGGCCAATCCTGTTCACTCTTTACATGCTCCCTCTAGGGAATATAATTCAGAAACACGGTATAAATTTTCATTGCTATGCCGACGATACGCAGTTGTATCTATCCATGAAAACTGATGAAACAGAGCCATTAGCCAGACTCCAGGCATGTCTCAAAGACATAAAAGACTGGATGACCTCCAATTTCCTTCTTTTAAACTCAGACAAAACTGAAGTCATTGTTCTTGGAGCTAAACATCTGAGGACTAGAGCAATACTGAAAGTCCTCAATGACATCATAAGTGCCCTGGATAAAAAAAAAGTACTGTACGGCTGTGTTTGTCGACTTGGCAAAAGCCTTCGACTCAATTGACCACCGCATTTTACTTGTCAGGCTCCAGGAGATAGGTTTCTCCGGGGAATGCCTGGCTTGGTTCAGAAGTTACATCTCCAGCCGTGTCCAGTCTGTCAGAGTGGAAGGACATCAGTCTGACCCCCTACCTCTATCTACAGGTGTCCCTCAGGGGTCCATATTGGGACCAACTCTGTTTAAAATATACATAAATAACATAGTCCATGCTGCTGGCACCTCTCACATCCACCTATATGCTGACGACACCATCCTGTACACATCCAACCAGTCCCTGAACACAGCCTTATCCTCCTTGCAGTGCAGTTTCAACTGCCTCCAACAAGCCCTGTTTAATCTTCACCTTCACTTAAATACCACTAAAACCAAATACATGATCTTTAGCCGTAATCTACCTCAGACTCCCTGTCACCTAAACATCTCCTCCCTGGATGGTACATCACTGCAACTTGTCAGTTCATATAAATATCTTGGCATGTGGCTAGACAGTACACTCTCCTTCAATATTCACATCAATTCACTACTCACCAAAGTTAAATCAAGAATTAGTTTTCTTTATCGCAATAAAACATCTTTCACACACACTGCAAAATACAACCTGGTTAAAATGACAATAATTCCCATATTTGATTACGGCGATATAATTTACAGATCTGCATCCAAGACTCTACTCCATAATCTCGATGTCATTTATCATTCAGCAATCCGTTTTGTCACTGGTGCCCCTTTTAATACCCATCACTGTCATTTGTATTCACTTGTTAACTGGCCATCACTCTATTCTCGTAGACTAATAAACTGGTACAAATTCATTTATAAAACAATAACTGGTAAAACCCCTCAATATCTCCGCTCACTAATCAATATCTCCACCAATACTCGCAATCTCCGCTCCAACAGCATCATCACCATGAACATCCCGTGGGTTCGTACATCACTTGGTCAAACTGCATTTCACTTCGCTGCTCCCAACGACTGGAACAACCTACAGAAAACATTAAAACTCCAAACACTACCGTCTTTATCTACCTTTACAAACACAATAAATACTGTCGTCTATGATCACTGTGACTGTTTTTAAATAGTGTCTTGTACGTGTGTATAATGTAAATAGTGAGTGTGACTGGTCTTATGTTGATGTGGCCTTTCTTGTATATTGTGTATTATGTTATGTATATGTGTGATATTCTGCTGTGTGAAGTTCTGCTGCCTCTTGGCCAGGTCGTCGTTGAAAATGAGAATTGGTTCTCAACCGACCTACCTGGTTAAATAAAGGTTAAATAAAAATAAAAACACAAGAACCCCAGTGAATGATTTGCCTCATCCTTTAAGTCTTGGCTTCATCGTGGAAGTAAAATGAAGCATAAAAACAAGCCAGTTAGGTTGCATAATTTTTTGTTTTTACATAGTTTGCACATACATACATACATACATAATTGCTTAGCCTGACTCACCAAGAGCCCAGCGTCGATCCTTCCTGCTTGCAAAGTCATTTATTAAGTTTTTGAAATCCAGCTTTCTGTCAGGAACCAGCGTTGCCGGCCCTGTGTCTTGCTTTATAGTGCTATATTTATTTGTTTCCACTAGAAGGCACTATCGACCGTTGATTTCCAGCCCGTGAAGCGCAGCTGCTGCCAATTTCCACGCTGTATTTAAGACGCCAGCAACAGGTCGGATCGTTGCAGTAACTGGAGTGGTAGTGTGCAGTCGTGGACTTACCAGTATTGGATTTTCTCCATCAGATGACTGACTGTTGTTTTCCTGTCCCAGGTTCGCCCCGTCCTGTTGAAAGGGTTTGTTTTTGAGTTAGAGGTTCAACCGTGAGATTCCGGTCCACTGCCCAGCCGTTGCTTCGGGTCGCCTTACGTTAATTTATTGTTATCCTCCAGTGGAGCGTTTTTTGTTACCCGTTCTCGTTTGTTCTTATTAAACTCATTTTCTTTTGGCATCTTGGTGTGGTTGCTTTTGGGTCCAATCAGCTTGTTTCCTAACAGAACGATCCCACCAGTACGGACCCAGCACACGCAAATCAGGCTCTTTCAGCTCAAGGCGCGGCGATCAGTCAGCTTCAACGGGACGTTTTGGAGATTCGGCAGGAGTTGGCCACTTTACGATACTTGAGGGCTGGACTCAGCAGCCGGTGAGTGCGCCACAGGTATCGGCTCCCCCTGTCGCTGCTCCCACTGTCACGGTTGCTCCCCCCGCGACTCCTACGCATATGATCCGGAACCTTTCGATGGCAACCTCGACCGGTGTAGGGGCTTTCTCTTGCAATGCAGGTTAGTGTTCTCCCAGCGGTCGCGTCTTTTCACCTCCGATGAGTCCAAAAAGAACTTTGTTATTGGTTTGCTCCGTGGAAGACCTCTGACATGGGCGCAGGCATCCTCCTCAGGTGCGCGCCTCAGTTCCCTCACATTCGAGGAGTTTGTGGAGCGTTTTGAACGGATATTTGATCGTCCCAATCATGCGGGTTGTGCGGTCGATACACTCTTCACTATCCGGCAGGGAGATCGGTCTGTGGCTGAGTATGCGGCGGAGAACCTTATCGGCTGAGTCGGGCTGGGATGAGGCAGCTTTGCGAACCGCTTTTAGTCGGGGTCTCGCAGATTGGGTGCGGGACCCGCTCGTCTTGGGAACGTGTTCGGGGACTCTGAATGAGCTGATTGATCGGGCCATTGAAATTGATAATTATCAGCGCGAACGACGTCATGAGCAGTCCTTTCACTTCAATCCTCCACGGTCCCTTATGCATTTTCGTTCTTCCCCTCCCCATGCGCCTTCGTCCTTCCTGTCCGCTGAACCGCGCACCTGCGACGAAGAGCCCATGCAGCTGGGCTGGGCCCGATTGTCCACCTCCAAGAGACGCAAACGTCTCTCCACGGGGATATGTTTGTACTGTGGTCGGGGGGGGGCACTTCCTTGAGTGTCCCGCTCGGCCAAAAGATTGAGCCCGTCAGCCCATGCAGGCATGCTGGCGGCTCACTCTTGTCCTGCGCTTCACCTTCGTGGGTCGTCCTCCAAGGGACCCTGTTATGGGCATATGAAAAGCTGCCGTTGACTTTGTTAGTCGACTCCGGCGCGGATGACTCATTTATTGACGAGAACCTGGCGAGACAAGCAGGACTTCCCCTCGTTGAACTTCCGAAGCCCAATGAGATTCTCAATCTGAATGGGCGCACGCTCGCAAAGGTGACGCACCACACTGATTTGCTGACGCTTCTTGTGTCGGGTAACCATCGCGAGCAGATTCAGTTGTTTGTAATCCCATCTTCCTCAGCTCCGGCAATTCTCGGCTCTCCTTGGCTAGCCTACCATAGTCTGCAAATAGACTGGGTGACCGGCTCCGTGATAAGCTGGAGCGTCGCCTGCCTTCGTTCTGCTCTACCTCCTACACCGTCGAGTTCCTGCTCCCCAGCGGTTCCTGTGGATCTCTCGGCAGTCCCGGAGGTTTACCATGACCTTAGGAGGTTTTCTCCAAGCAGAGTGCCCTCTCTCTGCCCCCGCACCGCCCCTACGACTGCACGATTGACCTGCGTCCGGGCGCCCTGCTTCCTACCAGCCGCCTTTATAACCTCAAGCACTTCTCAAGTTTTACCTTTAGACCTTCTTTCTGAAGCAAGGACCAGCTGTAGGTGTTATCACCAAGGGGTACACAACAAATATATAATGAGAAACCCCAAAGAGCAGGGCTGAGGCTTACCATGCCAGCAGGAAGCAAAACAAGGCTGCAGGAAGCAAAACAAGGTAAAAAGCTAGCAACAAAAATCACCCGTGACACTGCAAACCAAAAAAAAAAAAAACCTTCAGGTGTAAGACAAAACACTGGGGGAGGAACTGCTGCCAGGGCCCTCAGCACCTGTCAAAAAAAACCCAACAAAAAAGAAAAACGATAACTACAAGAAAACGACAAAACAACCTTGGTGATGAAATCAAAGAAAAGCACAACTAAGTAATATAAACAACGCACACTCACAAAATGTAAATAATAATAATAATCAAATAAATTTTTAATATAGTTAAAGCAAAAATAACAAATAATTGACCAAAAAGAAAATATGTAATGGCACAGAAATCAAAGTAATTCTCAACACAATTGAGGTGAAAAATTAATAATAATTAATCCAAAAAAAGAAAAGACGTATGAACACAATCAAATCAATGTTCGATGTAATTAAAGTAAACACAAATAATGCCTAAAAGTTAAGACACGCAATGACAAGACCAAAATAACTAAAATATCACCCAGAAGGCAATAAAAGACAATTTATTCCTCTGTGACCAACAGATACCGGCACTTATTGCGCCATCAGACGGCGGCAGACGCCGCAGAACACACACAGTGAACCAAGGCAGGGTGAAAACTGCAGCTGCAATTAGGGACAATAGCCAAAGGACAGACCACACCTGTCTGTATCAACTAAAAAAAGGTGCAAACACTAAAATTAAAGAGTGGATACTTTACATAGGGTTATAAAAGATCCTGCAAAATGAAGGTTCATACGCACCAGAAGCTCAGCTTGTGTAACCGGAGCTCTGCGTTGTGTTTCGGCAGATAGACTCGCGACACAGTTGAATGCAGATCCATCGTTTATTCTAATAACTGATAACATAAATGATGAACAGGACATACAGTTAGCCATTCGTTTCAGTTTCTCTCCCACAGGATCTTGTACAATAGGGGCTCACATACCTGATAACATAAATGATGAGCAGGACATACAGTTAGCCATTCGTTTCAGTTTCTACACACGCAAAAGCGGAAAGACGGACGTTAACTTAGCTCGCCGCAACCATGAAGTTAGCGGCTAACAAAGTCCACATCATCTTATTTAACCACCAGTATTTTAAACCTGTTGTATATTTTATGTACTTGAGGAGACATTTGTCACTCAGGAATCACAAGCACATTTAAAGCAGGAACAGTTACAACTGGGGTAGCCTCCCTCCGCCTTCGGGTGGGGGGACGGATCCTGACTGTTGTTTGTGCCTATGGCCCCAACAGCAGTTCAGCGTATCCACCCTTTTTGGACTCCCTAGAGGGAGTACTGGAGAGTGCTCCTTCTGGGGGCACCCTCGTCCTCCTGGGTGACTTCAATGCTCACGTCGGCAGTGACAGTGAGACCTGGAGGGGCGTGATTGGGAGGAATGGCCCCCCTGATCTGAACCCGAGTGGTGTTTTGTTGTTGGACTTCTGTGCTCGGCACAGATTGTCCATAATGAACACCATGTTCAGACATAAGGGTGTCCATATGTGCACTTGGCACCAGGACACCCTGGGCCGCAGTTCGATGATCGACTTTGTAGTCGTGTCCTCGGACTTGCGGCCGTATGTTCTGGACACTCGGGTGAAGAGAGGGGCGGAGCTGTCAACTGATCACCACCTGGTGGTGAGTTGGCTTCGTTGGTGGGGGAGGATGCCGGACAGGACCGGCAGGCCCAAACGTATTGTGAGGGTCTGCTGGGAACGCCTGGCAGAATCTCCTGTCAGGCGGAGCTTCAACTCCCACCTCCGGGAGAGCTTCACCCATGTCCCGGAGGAGGTGGGGGACATTGAGTCCGAGTGGACCATGTTCCGTGCCTCCATTGTTGAGGCGGCTGTCCGGTGCTGTGGCCGCAAGGTGGTCGGTGCCTGTCGTGGCGGCAATACCCGAACCCGCTGGTGGACACCGGTGGTGAGGGATGCCGTCAAGCTGAAGAAGGAGTCGTACTGGGCCTTTTTGGCCTGTGGGACTCCCGAGGCAGCAGACGGGTACCGGCGAGCCAAGCGGGGTGCAGCTGCGGCGGTCGCCGAAGCAAAGATCCGGGCGTGGGAGGAGTTCGGGGAGGCCATGGAAAACGACTTCCGGACGGCTTCGAAAAGGTTCTGGACCACCATCCGGCGCCTGGGGAGGGGGAAGCAGTGCATTGTCAACACTGTATATGGTGGGGATGGTGTGCTGCTGACCTCAACTCGAGACGTTGTGGATCGGTGGAAGGAATACTTCGAAGACCTTCTCAATCCCACCAACACGCCTTCCAGTGAGGAAGCAGGGCCTGGGGAATCGGAGGCGGGTTCTCTTATCTCCGGGGTCGAAGTAGCCGAGGTTGTTGAGAAACTCCTCGGTGGCAGGGCCCCGGGGGTGGATGAGATCCGTCCGGAGTTCCTTCGGGCTCTGGACGTTGTAGGGCTGTCGTGGTTGACACGACTCTGCAACGTCGCGTGGACATCGGGGGAGGTACCACTGGATTGGCAGACCGGGGTGGTGGTCCCTCTTTTTAAGAAGGGGGACCGGAGGGTGTGTTCCAACTATAGGGGGATCACACTCCTCAGCCTCCCTGGGAAGGTCTATTCAGGGGTACTGGAGAGGAGGGTCCGCCGGATAGTCGAACCTCGGATTCAGGAGGAGCAGTGCGGTTTTCGTCCTGGACGTGGAACTGTGGACCAGCTCTATACCCTCGGCAGGGTCCTAGAGGGTGCGTGGGAGTTTGCCCAACCAGTCTACATGTGTTTTGTGGATCTGGAGAAGGCATTCGACCGCGTGCCTCGGGGAATCCTGTGGGGGGTTCTCCGGGAGTATGGGGTGTCGGGCCCCCTGATACGGGCTGTCCGCTCCCTGTATGACCGGTGTCAGAGTTTGGTCCGCATCACCGGTAGTAAGTCGAACTCATTTCCGGTGAGGGTTGGACTCCGCCAGGGCTGCCCTTTGTCACCGATTCTGTTTATAACTTTTATGGACAGAATTTCTAGGCGCAGCCGTGGTGTTGAGGGGGTCCGGTTTGGTGGCCTCAGGATCGGGTCTCTGCTTTTTGCAGATGATGTGGTCCTGTTGGCTTCATCAGTCCGTGACCTCCAGCTCTCGCTGGATCGGTTCGCAACCGAGTGCGAAGCGTCCGGGATGAAGATCAGCTCCTCCAAGTCTGAGGCCATGGTTCTCAGCCGGAAAAAGGTGGAGTGCCTTCTCCGGGTCGGGGAGGAGATCCTCCCCCAAGTGGAGGAGTTCAAGTACCTTGGGGTCTTGTTCGCGAGTGGGGGAAGAATGGAGCGGGAGATCGACAGGCGGATCGGTGCGGCATCTGCAGTAATGCGGACTCTGCACCGGTCCGTTGTGGTGAAGAGAGAGCTGAGCCGAAAGGCGAAGCTCTCGATTTACCAGTCGATCTTCGTTCCTACCCTTACCTATGGTCATGAGCTCTGGGTAGTGACCGAAAGAACGAGATCGCGGGTACAAGCGGCCGAAATGAGTTTCCTCCGCAGGGTGGCTGGGCTCTCCCTTAGAGATAGGGTGAGAAGCTCTGCCATCCGGGAGGAGCTCGGAGTAGAGCCGCTGCTCCTCCGCATTGAGAGGAGTCAGATGAGGTGGCTCGGGCACCTAGTGAGGATGCCTCCCGGACGCCTCCCTGGTGAGGTGTTCAGGGCACGTCCCTCCGGTAGGAGGCCCCCGGGAAGACCCAGGACACGCTGGAGGGACTATGTCTCTCGGCTGGCCTGGGAGCGCCTCGGGATCCCCCCGGTAGAGCTGGACGAAGTAGCTGGGGAGAGGGAATTCTGGGCTTCCCTGCTTAGGCTGCTGCCCCCGCGACCCGACCCCGGATAAGCGGAAGAAGATGGATGGATGGACAGTTACAACTAGTGATGGGTCCGGCAACACCGATGCGTCGGTGCATGCGTCGAGCTCGTTGAGCAAAACCCCGTGTCCGTGCGCTTATCGCTTAAGTCACGTGACCGATACAGGCACTGTTTCGAACTGACGCTGACGCGCGAAACTGTTTATAAGGAAGCACTATTGCCGGGTTCCAGGATCCTGTGAGATACTGGGACAACCAAAAGACAGTCTATCCAAACCTCTTCCGGCTTTCCTTACAATTTCTTTGCACTCCAGCCTCATCTGTGCCGTGTGAGCGGGTGTTTTCTACAGCTGGAGAAGTTGTATCAAAAAAGCGTAACAGACTCAATTTAAAAACGTTGGAAAAACCTTTTTTTTTTAAAATAAAAACTTGTAAATACAAAAAATCCCAGTCCACAAGCATGCTCATTCACAACACGTTCACTTAGATTTTCACGTTATGATACATGTTCACATTATTTATTGGCTGTATCTAAAAATATCAAATATATTTAAAATTTAAATAAAGATATGAAATAATACAATATAAAATACAAGGACCTAAGTTATATTATTGTATATACTACGTCATCAAATCAGCGTCAGTTGAGTCTGTCACCTAGGTTGCCTGTAGGGATTTTTAAGGTCCAGCAGGTGTCAGTATTCAGTAACACAGTATCGACACAGTATCAATACAGTTTTGCAATGTGTCAAAACGCTTCATGACGCCTCATCGACCCATACTGGTTCAGTATCAGTACACAGACAACCAGTACAAGCTAACTTAGCTGAAATGATACCCACCTCTCCCACAGGATCTCGTACAAAAGGGAGGAGGTGGAGGACTCTCCATCAATTTATAGATAGCACCACCGAAGAAGAAATAAAAGGCGGAGCCCCAAAACCTGACACTTGTGAACCGTACAGATTTTGTGTAATTATAACACTAGCTAACATTAGTCTGTTACACTTGGTCTCCTTTATGATAGAGGGGCAAGAGCACTGTGACCGCAGATCGATTGCACACGAGCACTAGGGCTCCAAATGGGGCAATCCGACCCTGGCAACACCAGTGTTACAACCCACTCCTTATATTTGGCTCAAGGAGAAGAAGACAGTTGCAACAAAAGTGTAAAAGTAAACAATCGCACTGCTCCTCCTGAATCCGAGGTTCAACTATCCGGCGGATGTCAACCACGACAACCCTACAACGTCCAGAGCCCTAAAGAACTCCGGACGGATCTCATCCAACCCCAGGGCCCTGCCACTGAGAAGTTTCTTAACCTAGGCTACCTCAGCCCTGGAGATAAGAGAGCCTGCCCCCGAAACCCCAGGCCCTGCTTACTCACTGGAAGGTGGGTCGGTGGGACTGAGGAGGTCTTCAAAATATTCCCTCCACCGATCCACAACATCCCGAGTCGAGGTCAGCAGCACACCATCTCAACTGTACACAGTTTTGACAGTGCACTGCTTCCCCCTCCTTAGGCGCCGGATGGTGATCCAGATGTTATGGTTTGGTGTGGTGAGGACCCAAACGCAGACACAAGGCAGGTTCACAAACGAAAAACGACCCTTTATTGGGTGTAAACGGGAAACAGAAGATGCTCCTTTCTTAAGGACGTGGAGAGAGAACGTAGCATGAGAGAACTCTCTAAACAACACAGTGACGGAGACACAATCACAGGCACACACAATGACAATGATCTAGCAACAGGGACCAGCTGGCAGCCTCCCTATATCAGTCACTGATGAGGTGATCAGTGACAGGTGTGCGGTCCCTGCTGGATCCTGGGAACCCGCGCCCTCTGCAGGGGAGAAGCGGGGCAACCCACGCATATCTTAACACCAGAACCTTTTTGAAGCTGTCCGGAAGTTGTTCTCCATGGCCTCCCCGAACTCTTCCCGCGCCCGGATCTTTGCCTCGGCAACTGCCGCAGCCGCACTCCGCTTGGCCCACCGATACCCGTCTGCTGCCTCAGGAGTCCAGTCCAAAAAGGCCCGGTACAACTCCTTCAGCTTGACGGCATCCCTCACAGCCGGTGTCCACCAGCGGGTTCGGGTATTGCTGCCACAACAGGCACTGACCACCTTGCGGCCGCAGCACCGGTCGGCCGCCTCAACAATGGAGGAACATGGTGTTCAGTGGATTGAATGTAGGTATGGATGGTTTTATCCATTCATCCATGCATCCATCCATTTTCTGTACCTGCTTTATCCAACTTTGGGTCGCAGGGGTCTGCTGGAGCCTATCCCAGCTGTCAAGGGGCAAGAGGCGGGGTTACACCCTGGATAGGTCGCCAGCCTATCGCAGGGCGGATGGTTTTATTATGAATAATTTAAATAATGTACACAGGGTGTAAAACACAAAGCAGAGTTGTCTGTTACAGGATATATCTTTTTTATTGATACTAATACAGCAAAACTGACATTTATTTCAGTACATTATACAGCAAATAGTGCAAATGCCAGGAAAAATAGCGTCATTAAGGCAAAGCTTTGGTCTTGCTGTGCATTGTTAAGATAGTACTGAGCTACCTTCTTGTTAGGGTTTGTCCCATTGAACCAGAGCTGCATGCACCGTCCTGATGTTTTTGAGTAAGAGGTATATAGATAGGAGTTAGACCAGATTTGTTCACACATATCCTTGGGGGTGGGGTAAACATCTGTCCACTTTCTGCACTTCTTGTCTGCAGGACATTTGTTAATGCCTGTGAGAAAGCATAAATATTGTTTATTTTTGATGTAATACGATATTGTTTATCAGTGATTATATGTTCTTGAACAAATACTTTTTAGTGGTTTTTGGGTTAAGACAATTTTCATTTAGCACTATTTAGCTAAATTAAAACAAGTATGAGCATCATCCAGTTAGTACATACTGTAGTGGTGGTTAACATAGATATATGTGTGCTTTTCACATGCCTGAACTCCAGTCCCATCCTGTGTGCCAGTTACTCTTGCAGGTGAATTCATTCTTGCAGTCTTCCCACCAGTCATGGCAATCTTCTTGACACAGAGGTACATCAATGATTCGTTCCTTTCTCCAGCTCTGATCTGCCTACACACAAACAACATATATCTTAGGTTATATCGCTAAGAAAGCAACTTATAGGATCAGTATAAGGTGACTTATTTATAAAATCCTAAATTTTCAATGCCATTAGCTCTCAGCAGAGTTACAAAAATTTATATACATTTATCTCTTTGCAAGGTCTCAATAAAAGTTGCATCTTTTTTTGTTATTGTTTTCAGTCTTATGCTGCTATCTTGTATCTACGGAAGAGGATTAGGGCCACCTATGAGAAAGAAAATGAGAGGAGGTAGTTTTTTATCAGGCACTTTGAGAAAAAAGTCAAAATGTCATGAAAAAAGTCCAAATACAATGTTGAGAAAAAAAGTCAAACTATAATGTCAAGAATAAAGTTGAAACATAATGTTGAGAAAAAAAGTCAAAATATAATGTTGAAAATAAAGTTGACCTTTTGAGACTATAACAACCAGAGAATAAGAATAATAAGAATGAAAATATGTTTATCCCACAATGGGGAAATTGTAGTGTTCTAGCAGCAGCATACATTAAGAAATAAATACTAGAAAGACTTTAGAAAAAAAAAGAATAAGAAATATGGCAAACCCTATATACACAAATAATATATAACAAGTGCCGTGCTGTACATGAATTATGAAACCATATTGCACATAGACAGTTATTCCACATGAGGTAGATTGTGTGATACCTATAATGCGTTATACAGCGTGATGGCTGTGGGGAGGAACGACCTGCAGTAGTGCTCCTTCCTGCACTGAGGATGCCTCAGTCTAGTGCGGAAGGAGCTGCCTAGGGCCTCCACAGTGTGGTGCAGGGGGTGGGAGGAGTTGCTCCAGATGCCTGGCCAACATCCTTCTGTTGCCCCCCTCCTTGATGGAGCCCAGGCCAGAGCCAGCTCTCTTAACCAGCTTATTAAGTGTCTTCCCGTCCCTGTCTCTGCTGCTCCCCCACCCCCCCAACACACAATGGCATAAAACACTGCTGAGGCCACTACAGTGTCGTAGAAAGTTCTGAGAAGAGCCCTGCTCACGCCGCAGCAGGTGCAGGCGACTCTGGCCATTCTTGTACAGGGCGACAGTGGTGTGGGACCAGTCCAGTTTCTTGTTGAGGTGAAAACCCATGTATTTGAAAGAGTCCAGTATCTTAATGTCTAAACGCTGGATGTTCATTGGTGTGTGGATGTCCTGCAGAAGTCTAGCACCACCTCTTTTGTTTTACTGGTGTTAAGGAGAAGATGGTTTTCCTCACACCATTTCACAAAGTCAGCAATGACTCCTCTGTATTCTGGTTCGTCCCCCTCTGACACGCAGCCAACGATAGCAGTGTCATCGGAGAACTTCTGGAGGTGGCATTGTTCAAAGTTGTGTCTGAAGTCCGATGTATACAGTGAGAAGAAAAATGGTCAGCGCATGTTCCCCTGTGGAGCCCCCGTGCTGCAGACACCACCTCCGATGCAGTCCTGCAGCCTCACATACTGTGGTCTGTTGGTGAGGTAGTCGGTTGTCCACGCCACCAACTGATGGTCCACCCCTGTGTCCTCCATCTTCCTCCTGTCCAAAAAATAGTGTCAGCAGCAGCAGCAGTGCAGCCGTGACAAGGTTTGAACTATTGGCTGCACTAGAGTTCAAAATGCTGGTACAGCAGAAAAGAAAAGATAACATAAATAAATAAACGCAAGAAAATGCAAAAGTACTTTCAGTGAGGAGCCACTGGAACCAAGCAGCACCATCTTGAAATTCCTGGCATGTGACTGCTTCTACAAAATCCAAAAATACTATTTCTTTGTTACTAAAACTGAGTCTGAGTTAGTTTCACCAGTTCATCTAACTGCCTGCACAGCATTTTGTAGAAGCAGTCACATGCGGTGGTTGTTGTAGTCTCAAAAGGTCGACTTTATTCTCGACATTATATTTCGACAAAGCGCGGCCCACAAATCCCGCTTATGATGAATGAGGTAGTTGGTCTTGTGTCTCCTTCGCCTGGACGCGGGTCACCGGGGCCCCCTCCTGGAGCCAGGCCTGGGGGTGGGGCACGCTTGCGAGTGCCTGGTCGCTGGGCCTTTGCCCATGGGGCCCGGCCTGGCACAGCTCAAAGAGGTGACGTGAGACCCCCTTCCCCTGGGCTCACCACCTGCAGGAGGGGCCAGAAGGGTCGGGTGCAGTGTGATTTGGGTGGCAGCTGAAGGTGGGGACCTTGGCGGTCCGATCCCCGGCTGCAGAAGATAGCTCTAGAGATGTGGAACATCACCTCTCTGATGGGGAAGGAGCCCGAGCTGGTGTGAGAGGTTGAGAAGTTCCGATTAGATATAGTCGGTTTCACCTCAATGCATAGCAAGGGCTCTGGAACCAGCCTTCTCGAGAGGGGTTGGACTCTCTTCCACTCGGGAGTTGCCGATGGGGAGAGGCGGCGGGCAGGGGTGGCGATTCTTTTCGCCCCCTGGTTTGGTGCCTATATGTTGGAGTTTACCCCGTTGAGCGAGAGGGTAGCCTCCCTCCGCCTTCGGGTGGGGGGGCGGATCCTGACTATTGTTTGTGCCTATGGCCTGAACAGCAGTTCAGCGTATCCACCCTTCTTGGAGTCCCTAGAGGGAGTACTAGAGAGTGCTCCTTCTGGGGGTTCCCTCATCCTCCTGGGTGACTTCAATGCTCACGTCGGCGGCGACAGTGAGACATGGAGGGGCGTGATCGGGAAGAATGGCCCCCCTGATCTGAACCCGAGTGGTGTTCTGTTGTTGGACTTCTGTGCTCACAGATTGTCGATAACGAACATCATGTTCGAGCATAAGGGTGTCCATATGTGCACTTGGCACCAGGACACCTTAGGCCGCGGCTCGATGATCAACTTTGTAGTCGTGTCATCGTATTTGCGGCCGCATGTCCTGGACACTCGGGTGAAGAGAGGGGCGGAGCTGTTAACCAATCACCACCTGGTAGTGAGTTGGCTCCGATGGTGGGGGAGGATGCCGGACAGACCCAGCAGGGAACGCCTGGCAGAGTCTCCTGTCAGAAGGAGCTTCAACTCCCACCTCTGGGAGAGCTTCAACCATATCCCGGAGGAGGTGGGGGACATTGAGACCGAGTGGACCATGTTCCATGCCTCCATTGAGGCAAAGACCCAGCCATGGGAAGAGTTCAGTGAGGCCATGGAGAACGACTTCCGGATGGCTTTGAAAAGGTTCTGGACCACCATCCGGCGCCTGAGGAGGGGGAAGCGGTGCACTGTCAACACTGTGTACAGTGGAAATGGTGTGCTGCTGACCTCGACTCGGGACGTTGTGGATCAGTGGAAGGAATACTTCGAAGACCTCCTCAATCCCACTGACACACCTTCCAGTGAGGAAGCAGGGCCTGGGGACTCGGAGGCGGGTTCTTTTATCTCCATGGCTGAGGTAGCTGAGGTTGTTATGAAACTCCTCAGTGGCAGAGCCCCGGGGGTGGATGAGATCTTCCCGGAGTTCCTTAGGGCTCTGGATGTTGTAGGGTTGTCATGGTTGACATCCGTCAGATAGTTGAACCTTGGATTCAGGAGGAGCAGTGCGATTTTCGTCCTGGACAAAGGGTTGTCGTGGTCGGGGCGTGTCGGGGGCAGTACCACGTGTCGGGGGCGGTACCACTGATTGGCAGACCGGAGTGGTGGTCCCTCTTTTTAAGAAGGGGGACCGGAGGGTGTGTTCCAACTACAGGGGGATCACACTCCTCAGCCTCTCTGGCAAGGTCTGTTCGGGGGTACTAGAGAAAAAGATCCGTCGGATAGTTGAACCTCGGATTCAGGAGGAGCAGTGCGGTTTTCGTCCTGGATGTGGAACTGTGGACCAGCTCTATACCCTCAGCAGGGTCCTTGAGGGTGCTTGGGAGTTTGCCCAACCAGCCCACATGTGTTTTGTGGATTTGGAGAAGGCATTCGACTGTGTGCCTCCGGGAGTCCTGTGGGGTGTTCTTCGGGAGTTTGGGGTGTCGGGCCGTCCGCTCCCTGTATGACCGGTGTCAGAGCTTGGTCCGCATTGCCGGTAGTAAGTCGAACTCGTTTCCAGTGAGGGTCGGACTCCACCAGGGCTGCCCTTTGTCATTGATTCTGTTCATAACCTTTATGGACAGAATTTCTAGGCGCAGCCGTGGTGTTGAGGGGGTCCGATTTGGTGGCCTCAGGATCGGGTCTCTGCTCTTTGCAGATGATGTGGTCTTGTTGGCTTCATCAGTTCGTGACCTCCAGCTCTCACTGGACCGGTTCGCAACAGAGTGTGACGCAGCCAGGATGAGAATCAGCGCCTCCAGGCCATGGTTCTCAGCCAGAAAAAGGTGGAGTGCCTTCTCCGGGTTGGGGAGGAGATCCTGCCCCAAGTGGAGGAGTTCAAGTACCTCGGGGTCTTGTTCTCGAGTGGGGGAAGAATGGAGCGGGAGATGAACAGGCGGATTGGTGCGGCATCTGCAGTAATGCAGACTTTGCACCGGTCCGTTGTGGTGAAGAGAGAGTTGAGCCGAAAGGCAAAGCTTTCGATTTACCGGTCGATCTTTATTCCTACCTTCACCTATGGTCATGAGCTTCGGGTAGTGACCGAAAGAAAGAGATCACGGGTACAAGCGGCCGAAATGAGTTTCCTTCGTAGGGTGGCTGGGCTCTCCCTTAGAGATAGGGTGAGAAGCTCTGCCATCCGAGAGGACCTCGGAGTAGAGTCACTGCTCCTCCGCATTGAGAAGAGCCAGATGAGGTGGCTTGGGCACCTAGTAAAGATGCCTCCCGGACGCCTCCCTGGTGAGGTGTTCAGGGCACGTCCCTCCGGCAGGAGGCCCCCGGGAAGACCCAGGACAAGCTGGAGGGACTATGTCTCTCTGCTGGCCTGAGAACACCTCGGGATCCCCCCGGAAGAGCTGAATGAAGTAGCTGGGGAGAGGGAAGTCTGGGCTTCCCTGCTTACGCTGTTACCCCCGCGACCCGATCCCGGATAAGCGGCAGAAGATGGATGGATAGATTATATTTCAACTTTTTCTCGAAGTTCACAGTGAATAAACAAAACTACCTCCTCTCATTTTTTTCTCATGGGTGGCCCTTATCCTCTTCCTTATGTATCACATGTTACATATTAAAAAAAAACAACAAAAAAGAAAACAAAAACATTACACACTTCTTGTATCCATGGCCCTAGGTGTGGGGAGCACTCATAAAAGCAAGTGTCCTGGATAAAATGTTTCTTGCACTTATCGCTCATGGCACCACAGTGATTCCAGTTAAATTTATACAGGTAAGAGTTATCCTCATGGGCTTCTGCACTGGTGTTGGCTGTGCAACATGCATTGTCCCGCCACGGAGCACACTGCAAAGCAAAAAATTACACAAAAATGTCAGGTTTCAATTTTCAACACAATTTTATGAACCTAATCATTATTTTTGTCTGTGTTGCAGAGCACTACATCATCACCTGAAGGTAAAGTTGTCCTTCTGGACCAGGCACTGTTTTGTGGTGTTTGGCATCCATACACATATTGAGTTTGTCTTCAGACAAGGAGATACTGGAGAGGGCTACCAGCAATATCGCCACCACCCACATTATTCTGTAATAATAATAATAATAATAATAATAATAATAATAATAATAATAATCATCATCATCATCATCATCATCATAATCATAACCAGTTACATCATATCATGGCCTCTCGGATATGGTGAAAGGCACTTTACCAAGTGATATATTTACACTTGTCCTCTAAGGTAGATAAATGTCTGATTGAAGGTCATTGATTTGTATCTCAAGTGGAATTAGGATTTCATCTGCTTTACCACCATTACCACCTTAGCTTGTTCTCAAGCCATACTTCTCTTGATTAAACACTTCAGAATAATTAAAATGAAAATAAAAACATGTTCAATGTATCTACAGCGCACAATTTAGTTTTATAGAGAGAATGTCTACAAGCAGCCAAGCTGGTAGGTGGTCAATCTTGGTGGCCTGAGAAGTTCATCTCTGCTTTTGGTAAAGAGATGTTGTCCTTAGCATCACCAATCACTGACTCATCTCGCTGGAAGAGTTTACAGCCAATTGTGAAGTGGCTAGGATATAATTTCTACTGCAATCACAATATCAAGGAAAAAAGAGTGTCTTTGTAAAGAAGACAAAAAAAAAAAATCATTGTATTGTTTAAATTTGCCTTGAGTGAAACTGACTGCACTATAACGACACCAAGCACACAGAAAAGCCACATAAAAATTGTTTGAGAACAACATAGTGAATGTTCCTTAGTTGGCAAGTCAAAGCCCAGATCTCATTCCAATTAAGAAGTTGTGGGTGAATTTGAAAAGAGCAGTTTATACCTGATCCCCAAGCAACCTGAGCTGTTTTGCAAAACAGGATGTAAAAAAAAATATGTAGTGCCAAGGTGTATGAAAACAATGGTTTTCTGAAATTCAAGAAGTGATGGTAAGGACAATAGTTGAGATTTTCTATTGTAAAATTTTGTCAAACAACGATGAGATAATCTACACGAGTGAAGTGAGCCACCTGGCCATGTGGTGCTAGGACAACAATCTCCACCTGAATGTGGAGAAGTCAAAGGAGATCGTAATGGACTTCAGGAGAGAGTACTCCCAGCATCCTCCGCTAAACATCAACGGTGCTGCAGTGGTACAAGTTCCTGGGTGTACATATCTCCCAAGACCTGCCTGGAACATCAACACCACACCTCATTGGCCAAAAAAGCCCAACAGTGACTCTACTTTCTGCGGAAACTGAGAAGAGCAAGAGCCCCGACCCCCATTATGTACTCTTTCTACAGAAGCACTGTTGACAGCATACGGCGCCTGCACCATCTCCTGCCGCAAGACCCTTACAGCGCACTGTGAGAGCAGCTGAGAAAATCATTGTTGTCTCTCCTCCCTCCCTTCTGGACATTTACCACACCCGCCTCACCTGCAAAGCCACCAGGATTGCAGGCGACCCCACCAGGAAGTCAGGGGTGCTCAACTCTCTCCCTGCTCTGCCCTTTCTCTCCTTTCTCTCCCTTTGGCCCTGCTCATTTGTACTATTTATACTGTTCATATACCATTACTGTTTATACCGACCATCTCATTACTGTCCATACTGTATTCCATATTGTTCATATACCTCACACTGTTTATATTGTATATTGTTAACTGTAGTTTTTTAAAGATTATTTTTATTTAGTTTAGTTAGAGTAGTTTAGTTTAGTTAGAGTAGTTTTATTATTTATTACTTTGCTGCACCGTGGGTCCGAGTGGACTGAAATTTCATTTATGCTGTATGTTGTGTATGTACAGCATATCTGACAATAAAATTGACTTTGACTTTTGACTTTGACTTTGAAGATCAGTTGTAATCACAGTGTCTCATAATAACGGTTTCATGAGAAGGGCCTTGAAATATTTTGGCCTGTTTTCATTCTTAAATACATTTACCCTAAGCAAAAGTTCTGGTAAAATGGTTAAATTGGAATTGATGGTACTTTGCGTGTATATTCCAGTTTACCTTTTTAACTCCATAGAATGGATTTTAAAAGTTAAATACAAAGTTTAAATGTCAATCTTACACTGATATTCTAATTAACTTAACCTTAGAGTTTTTCGGCTTCTGAGCTAGTGCCCATTGCTATGTGTATTTCAGGTATAATGTATCAATAGTAGTTGTACTAACTGCAGTCTTAAAAAGTCTGATGAATTACACCACCATTATTTTTTCCTCCCTTCTGTCTTTCGGTTTTATATCATGTGATTTTAAATTTGTTATACAATAAAGCAACAGTAAGGCAAATGCAGGTTACGTTAAATGGAAATAGTTATATCAAACAAGAAAAATGAATAGATTTACCTTTAGAACAGTTCTGGAAATATTTCTTTGCAAGAAATGATGACCACACCGTTTTCTCAGCACAAGCAGCTCAGGTACGACACAGCACTATTTAATGTGGCTGTAATATAATGAAGTGAATGACTCCAGAGTCCAAAGTTTAACCCAGCCATGTCTTTGTTTGTGTGTGTGTGCGTGTGTGTGAGAAAGAAAGAAAGAAAGATATTGTGTGCAATGTATTTATTGTTGCAGGATAGTTTTTTTTTTTTTAATTATCAACATCTGTAGATTTGAAGTTACTTATATTTTACTCCTTGTCATGGTCATCTAGCTTTTAAACTACCCTTAAATTTCCAAACAAATAAAATGGCAAACAAGCAAAAATCCAAGAGGCAGGTGAGGCCTCACCTGTAATGATGAAAAGAAAAAAAAGTGTAAAATGAAAAAATAAATTAAATGGTTGTATTTATATAGTGGTTTGTACCATAAAGTTATTTTCCATTTATCTAAAACTTATGAAGATTGGTGAAGATTATTAAAATTCTGTTATTAAAACAGAATTTTCACATTTACCAGCATTCAACTACTCTGGCAAGAGCTGAAGTGAGGCAGCAGCTGAGCCTCACCGTAGATTGCGCAATGACTTGGCTGACTTTGCTGGCATGCTGTAGTGAGACCGTATCGCTGTCTCTCGCAATATGAAGTAAAATTTCATAGTTTAGCCGATGTATATAATATACATTATAATATAGCGAGGTTTTTTGTTAACAACTATGTGTGGAAGGTGAGTGATTATAAAACGGCTAAAAAGAGGTACTGGGTGAAGCACGCAGCCTCATAGTAGGGGTCGCTTGTGATCCCAAGGATTCTTGTTATGATTCAGTGACTGCAGAGTAAGTGGCAGGACACTGCTATACTGCAGTCAATTAAGAGTTAGGGAGACGTACAGTCATTAATTTTTTTCCATTCGCTTGGCCTTACTTTCTAAATGGAGGACTACATATCTAAAAACTTTTAAAACTAAAAGAAGACAATGAAAAATTCTACCAACAAGTTATCGATGCTTTTGTTCAGGAGGAGCAGTGGATGGACTTTATTTATAAGTAAATGTAATGTAACCGGATGAATGCAGGAGCGGTTTTACAGCAGGTATGCCAATCGGGGGAGGTGGGGAACGCCCCATATGGGCGTCATTTGCTGCTAATGCGGAAGTCTATTTAGACCAGTAACGGGTTGCGTTCGTTCACTCTCCCTGGCCGAGGTAGATAATGACTGGTGTGGGTGGTGGCGTCTGAGATCTTCAGGTAAACTTGGTGGACCAAAGTCATGCTTGTCCCTGGTGGTTGAGGTCCTGGTTATATGTGTGTGGCAGCTGACTGTGCAGCTTGCCTGGCGTCTGCCACTTGTTGTTGCCTCCTTGCCTTGCCTCTTTCCACTTTCATTTTTTTGCCATTTGTTGGCCTTCCTGCTTGCTCTTTGCTTCTGTCTGTCCGGGGGGCCTCCTACCAGAGGGACGTGCAATGAACGTCTTACCAGGGTAGCATCCGGGAGGCATCCTGACTAGATGCCTGAGCCACCTAATCTGGCTCCTCTCAACACGGAGGAGCAGAGGCTCTACTCCAAGCTCCTCCCAGATGGCAGAGCTTCTCACCCTATCTAAGGAACAGCCCAGCCACCCTACGGAGGAAACTCATTTCGGCCGCTTGTACCCATGGTCTTGTTCTTTCAGTCACTATGCAAAGCTCATGACCATAGGTGAGGGTAGGATCGAAGATTGGCCGGTAAATAGACAGCTTTGCCGTTCGGCTCAGCTCTCTCGGATCGGTGTAGAGTCTGCATTACTGCAGATGCTGCACCGATCCTCCTGTCGACCTGCCGCTCCATTCTTCCCTCACTCGTGAACAAGACCCCGAGGTACTTGAACTCCTCCACTTGGGGCAGGATCTCCTCCCTGACCCGGAGAAGGCACTCCACCTTTTTCCAGCTGAGAACCATGGCCTCAGATTTGGAGGTGCTGATTCTCATCCCGGCCGCTTCACACTCGGCTGCAAACCGACGAGAGTTGGAGGTCACGGACTGATGAAGCCAACAGGACCACATCATCTGCAAAGAGCAGAGACCCGATCCTGAGGTCTCCAAACCAGACCCCCTAAACACCATGGCTGCACCTAGAAATTCTGTCCAAAAAGGTTATGAACAGAATTGGTGACGAAGGACAGCCCTGGCAGAGTCCAACCCTAACTGGAAACGAGTTCGACTTACTACCGGCAATGCGGACCAAGCTCTGTCACCGGTCATACAGGGAGAGGACGATCCGTATCAGGGGGCCCGACACCCCATACTCCCGGAGAACCCCCTACAGGACTCCCCTGAGACACAGTCAAATGCCTTCTCCAAGTCCACAAAACACATGTGGATTGGTTAGGCAAACTCTCATGCACCCTCAAGGACCTTGCTGAGAGTGTAGAGCTGGTCCACAGTTACATGTCCAGGATGAAAACCGCATTGCTCCTCCTGAATCCGAGGTTCGACTATCCGGCGGACCCTCCTCTCCAGTACACCTAAATTACCAGAGGGGCTGAGGAGTTGGAACACACTCTCCAGTCCCCCTTCTTAAAAAAAGGTAACACCACCCCGGTCTGTCAATCCAGCGGCACTACCCCTGATGTCCACGCGATGTTGCAGAGTCGTGTCAACCATGACAACCCTACAAGATCGAGAGCCCTAAGGAATCTTATCCACCCCCGGGGCCCTGCCACTGAAAAGTTTTTTACCACCTCGGCAACCTCAGCCCCGGAGATAAGAGAACCCGCTCTTGATCCATTCCCTGCTTCCTCACCGGAAGGCGCAGCGGTGGGATTGAGGAAGTCTTCGAAGTATTCCTTCCACTGATCCACAACATCCTGAGTTGAGGTCACCAGCACACCATCCCCACTATACACAGTGTTGACAGTGCACTGCTTCCCCCTCCTCAGACACCGGATGTGGTCCAGAACCTTTTCAAAGCCATCCGGAAGTCGTTCTCCATGGCCTCACTGAACTCTTCCCATGCCTGGGTCTTTGCCTCGGCGACCGCCATAGCTGCACTCTGCTTGGCCTGCCGGTACTCGTCTGCTGCCTCAGGAGTCCCACAGGCTAAAAAGCCCCTATACAACTTCTTCAGCTTGACAGCATCCCTCACTGCCGGTGTCCACCACAGGTGCCACGACAGGCACCAACCACCTTTCGGCCACCGCACCAGTCGGTCACCTCAACAATGGAGGCATAGAACATGGTCCACTTGGACTCAATGTCCCCCACCTCCCCCGGAACATGGTCAAAGCTCTCCCGGAGGTGGGAGTTGAAGGTCCTTCTGACAGGACAATCTGCCGAGCAGTGTTCCGAGCAGACCCAAACATATTGTGAGGGTCAGGTCTGTCCGGCATCTTCCCCCACCATCAGAGCCAACTCACCACTAGGTGGTGATCGGTTGACAGTTCCACCCCTCTCTTCACCCGGATGTCCAGGACATGCAGCCACAAATCCGATGACACGACCACAAAGTCGATCATCGAACTGCGGCCTAAGGTGTCCTGGTGCCAAGTGCACATATGGACACCTTTATGTCTGAACATGGTGTTCGTTATGGACAATCTGTGATGAGCACAGAAGTCCAACAACAGAACACCACT
Organism: Pao palembangensis; assembly: GCA_015343265.1. Classification (NCBI taxonomy): domain Eukaryota; kingdom Metazoa; phylum Chordata; class Actinopteri; order Tetraodontiformes; family Tetraodontidae; genus Pao; species Pao palembangensis. The sequence continues at coordinate 4,032,720 of CM027091.1, read as the reverse complement.
CGGGTTCAGTTCAGATCAGGGAGGCCATTCTTCCCGATCACGCCCCTCCAGGTCTCACTGTCGCTGCCAACTTGAGCATTGAAGTCACCCAGGAGGACGAGGGAACCCCCAGAAGGAGCACTCTCTAGAACTCCCTCTAAGGACTCCAAAAAGGGTGGATACGCTGAACTGTGACTTATTTTTCCTTTTAAAATATAAATAAACCTTTTCTACCCTACCTTTGCCTGTATTAATTTGTGCAAGTTATCTGCGCATAGGTGTTTTTTGGGAACACTATCAGAGGAACTGTGGAGAAAAAAAGATTCTTTAGGTGAAAGTCCTAAGGTGGCGTTGTTGGTGTTAAGTAGAGTCCTCTGCACCGGCCACTCACAAATTAAACTGCACCATTTCCACAGTAAGAAACTTTTTTTTTTTTTTCAATTAGGTGTGTTTTTTTTCTGCTCCAGTTTGTATGTGTAAAGAATGCTGATATGAGACTTTAAACATAACCTGTTAACTACTGCCAATCAAATATTGGATAAGATAGTCTGTAGGCTTTATATGTTTGTAAATCTGTTTGTGATGACAACGGTCCCTCACCAGCCACACGTCAAAATGTGGTGTGTAACCGGTGTATTTCTTCAGCGTTGCGTTTCATTCACTACAAGATATATAATAATGTACGCGTTTCCATTGGTCTCCTAAAATATAAAGCAGAGTGGAACAGAAAAAGTCCGCTTACCTTTCTAAAAATGAATGAATAAAAGAGGAAGCGTTTGGGTGCAAACAGAACTTTTTAATTGCGGTACATTTCCAGGGTTCCCCAAAGAGAAGAACGTAAGGGTACATTAAAAAATAAAAAAAATAAAAAAAAAATAAAAAAATAAATGAGGAAGTGGGTGACCGACTGTCATGTAAGGTGAGAAACATTTGTGTAATTATACCATCATGTCAATGACCCCCGTTACAATAAGATACCTCGTAATTACAGTAATTAATATATGTAAATGTAGAAAGGTTGTGACTATAATTTTGTTAAATGTATTTAGGTAAATCTCTAGACGCCTGTCCAAAATAATTCGGAGACGCGGAACCTTTCTTTGACGTTCCAGGGGAAGTTTCCCGTACGATTTGACGATGAGCACAAGTGATTTCCGGTAGTATTTATTTCTAAAGCAACGAGAACTTGAATATCATTTGTCCTATTTTACGTTATATTTTGAAGGTACGACATCCTGTAATGAGATTGAATGTTGCATTATTTTTACATGTTGTTATTTATTTTAATTTTAGGCTTGAAGAGAAACATGACACAGACTACTTTTTAGGTTGTCCGTTCTTCTTTATTACTGTTGGATTATGTTCGTTTTTATCGCAGAATTAATGGAAGAGTTTAATTTTTATTTACCAAATTTGAAGCCCTGTTATGTATAAATGGTAGGCATAAGACGATTTATGCAGACTTTGTTTATTTGTCGCTGTTGTCCCCTCGTAGGGCAGGTATGTCCACACTATTCCCTTCTCTCTTTCCGCGGATAACTGAGTCCCTGTGGTTCAACTTGGATCGACCCTGCGTGGATGAGACTGAACTGCATCAGCAGGAGCAACAACATCAGTCCTGGGTAAATGCCACATGTAGAGAATTAATATGGTCTTCTGTCTTGTTTCATGTGCCGAAATAAAATTGTGCTTTCTCTACCCCAGCTGCAGAGCATAGCAGAGAAAGACAACAATCTGATACCTATCGGGAAGGCCATTTTTGAGGTAATCAATTTAAGCTGCTGGTGTGAAAATGGGATAGCCAGTAAGAGGAGAGGGAGTTATCAAGATACCTTTTACTGTTGAATTGTGCTTGCAGGTCGTGGCCACGGATGTGTCCCTCCGTTTATTATTTCTGGTTGATTTGTGGGTAAAAGTCCATTTTCTCCGAGCCCTCATTACTAGGCTGAGGCTGAATGAGACTGTAGAGGTTGCTCAAGTAATGCAACTTCTCCTTGATGACACAGAATTAACATACTAAGGCCAGAAGGCTTGCTGTGTCTTCCAGCATGGTGTCAAGAGCTTGGAAGTGATACTGGCACACTAAAACATTAGGAGGGTTGGAGAGAGTGTATAGGAGGACAACAACAGAGTAGTAGGGCTGCTATCTGTCTGTTTGTGCAGAAATGAGCACTACCAGAGCACTATCATTTTTTTTCACAAGGCTACTTGTACATGTTTCTGCCCAGAACTGTCAGAAACCTGAAGGTCAAAACTATAAAGGTGAGATTTGACAGCCTTACATTCATAGGTGGGGCATGAACTCATTGCTCAGGAATGCCTAATTGGCATTTGCAAAAAAAAAAAAAAAAAAAAAAAAAAAAAAAATTGCATATTCAACATTGGCATCCTGTTTTCTTTTCAGATGAAATTAGGGCCAGACTGAACACATTTTCACTTCATGGCCTGATCAAGCTGGTTTCAAAATGAGGTCTTCTTTTCTGAATATTTGCTTAACCCTGAATCTTCACTAACATAGCTTATATTTCATCTAAAATTGCCATCTCACAGTTCAAATCCTGTTGGTGTCATACCAACAGTCCACTGTTCTCACTGTCTCTGCCAAATCACACTGTGTCCCTCGGACAAGGGTTGTGTGAAATCACCTGTACTGTAGTTCGCCTGCTGGGCCTAGTATTTATATAATTCTGGAGTTGTAATGGATTCTTCAAAATTAGAAAGCTTGTGGGACCCTCACATCAATGTAATTGCTATGGCAAGCAGTGCAGAATAAAAGCGTTATTTTGGTTTCAAATGTCAGTCTTCTGAACCTGCTTTATCCACAAATGGGTCTGCAGGGGTCTGCTGAAGCCTATCCCAGCTATCAAGCGGCGAGAGGCGGGGCACACCCCTGGATAGGTTGCCAGTCTATTGCAGGGCTAACATAGAGACAGACAACCATTCACACTTGTAGTCAATTTAGACTTATCAATTCACCTAACAAGCATGTCTTTGGACTTGTGGGAGGAAACAGGAGCACCTGGTGAAAAGCCACACATGCAAACTCCACTGGAGCCGAGATTCGGTCCCCAAACTTTCTTGCTGTAAGGCGACAGTGCTCACCACCATGCCGACCTGATTTAAAATGTATTTCATTTATGTATTTTTTCTAAATCTCTAACAGCAGTGTTTATTTTTGAACAATTTGTTCATCGTGTTTCTTCGTACAACGGTACGGTTTGTGAAGTGGTTAGATTGCCCGTTCCCTCAATTTACTTTATATTTATATTCATAGTCATATCACTCATATTGCACTGATATTGCACACTATTGTACTGTAAATATGTTGTAAATATGTTAATACTGACGATGCTGCTGGGACAAGTCAATTTCCCATGTCTGGGATAAATAAAGTACTTCTATTCTATTCTATTTCCTAACTGGGTTCTAGCCAGGATATGAAGAAGAGGAAGAGGAGGACGATGAGGATGAAGAGGACAGCGAAGAAGACTCTGAAGATGAAGAGGACATGCAGGACATGGATGAGATGAACGATTACAATGAGTCACCTGATGATGGGGAGATTAATGAGGTGCTTTATTGTAGAATCTGCATTCAAAAATCTCATCTATGCCATTACAGTAAATAATGTGGTTGACTTTATTGAAATGATAACAACTGACACATTATTCATTCCGTTTGTTAGTTTCTGTATACATAAACAGTTTGTCTGCATTTCTCTTCGTCAGGTGGACATGGAGGGCCCTGATCAAGATCAAGATCAATGGATGATTTAAGAATGAAACAATAAAAATAATCTGTTCCATTCTGTCAGGCTGTCGTACACTGACTCAGTTCAGATAACAGCTAAGTAAGTGAGATCTTTACGGTTTCTTCTCTTTCACACCATCACATAGTTCAACACTAGTCAGCCTGTATTTTAAACACCCCTACCTGTAATGACTGGTTTCTTCTAGTACTGATGTGTGGTTATGTAACACACATGATCCTTCGGTTTTATAACCACTCTGAAGGTGGCAGCTTGAGATATCAGCCTCATAATGACTCGCATGAACTTTGACTTCATTTTCTGATGCCACTTATCTCAGTTGCAGAAGTACTGACTTTGCACAAACAACAGTTCTGTAAAGGAATTTGTTACATTTGAATGTGTTGCTTTTAAGACTTTGTTGTGAAATAAGCTGTCTTGAGTGTTTGTATTAAATGATTTTGATGAAAACTGAAAGAATTCAGTTTCATTATACTTTAGTATTTATTTTAAGATTTGGTGCCACCACCCCTCCCTCATTTTTTTCTTTTTTTTTTCTTTTCCAGGCTGCATAAATTAGTCGATCCCCTTGTACACCAGCTCAGCCATTCCATCCCTGATGCCTTTACTGTATTCCAGGGTTGCTCTATGAACCTTCCAGTCATACAAACCGCTTTCACGAACGTGTCTGAGAAACTTGGGAGCTCCAGGGAACAACACATTGTCAGCCACAATCATGGATCCTTTACACAGCAGACCAGAACCCTCCAGCATCTATAAGACAGCATAAACAATGAGCCCAGATCTTTTTTATTTTTAACTTTAAATTAATCCTCTGAACAAGAACACTTTATACTTATTATTTATTATTTTTCCCCCACTCTGGTCACCTGCAAATCAGGGGCATAACATTTTTTCCAGTGGTCCATGAAGACAAAATCCAGCCTCTCCAAACGATATTCTGAGTGCAGCTTAGGGATAACTTCATCAGACGGATTCACAATAAGCTCCACCTGAAGAGCAAACATAAAACTGTAATACATCATGGGTTGAGTGCTTTTAACTGAGGGTCCACAGCATATGGGTACACTGGATCCACAGTGAGATGTTATTCCTTCTTTCTTACAGTGTTGTCATCAAACCCTGCCAGGCGGATAATTTTTTCAGCAATGGCAGCATTATTCTGGTCCATTTCAATGCTGTAGAGTCTGGCACCCAGTGGCAGGGCCCGAGCAATCCTCACTGTGCTGTATCCACAATGTGCACCCAATTCCAGCACCGTCAGGGGGCTATGCTCCAGCAATAGCCGGTCCAGGATCTTCCCTGCGCACAGTAGACCCGCACCTATAATAAATAGTTATTTCCATATTCAGGAAAAAATGCTTTTGTGAAACAAAGGATCTTCTCACCTTTTTTAGGCCCTATATTACTTATGAACTCAACTTTGCTGCACCACATATCAAAAGCATCCAAAATACTGTCGGGATCACCAGGGATAGCATGCATAAGAACATACTGGTAGACACGCTCTTCTTGACTCACACCACTCGCCAAGTCCTTCCATATTCGGACCAGGACTGCCCGATAGAACAACACAAAGTAGAAGCGGTACTTGATGAGTAGTGTCAGCAGCAGGGGAAGGAAAGCTAGGGCAACAGCAGGAGACACCATCCTAATATGTACAATCAAAAAAAATATAGAATGCATAGTTCATACAGAAATATATGATATAGATCATATCGAAATATGTACAAGCACACAAACATAATTGTATCAAAATCATATGTGAGAAGCCAAGATTTTGAGAGAGGGATTTTGTTATCAATAAGGACATTTACCAGTCAAAAGTTATTTAAACAACAGGAGATGAGGCAAGATACTTTCAAAGTTTCTATACTTTAATAATGTTCCTTTAAAGGAAAGATGTAAGACATTTATGCATAAAACCTAAGGCACAGCATATTTTAGTAATGCATCTTATGTCAATGTGAGTATTTATAATAAAACAGCAAAATTCAAAACATGCCAATAATAAGTTGTCTACAATTTCCATTGCTCTTTATTGACCATAGGTCGATTTGTAAAACTGAGCTGCCAGATTCATATACTGCATCAAAACTATATATCACAAAGTACATTTGGAAAGGCCAAATGCCATTGAAGCAATAATAATAATCTGATTAAGTGGACAAAAAAAATTGGTTTACACTGCACACACTGTATGTTTTGTTCTAACTATGTAAGGAAAATATTTTTTTTATGCTTGCATTAAGAAAGTAACTTAAAAAAAAACATTTAGCGACATACACTAGATCCTATTCAGTATTTGTGCAGAAATGAAGGGAAAATAAAAATATACAAAGGTTTACATACATAAGTGTACTTACCTGTTTAAAAAAACAAAAACCATAGGCTGAGAAGCTAATGGAAGCCACATATCAGCAGAGACAAGTGTGTGTAGACAATGTGTGTAAGAGAACCAGGGTGATAAATAATTTATCTGACACATGCACCACAGCAATTGTCCTGAACTTATTTCCATGGGGATAACATGGGATAACAAAATAATATACTTTTTTTTGTGTTGATGAGAGGTGTAATGTATTAAAAAAATAATAGAAATAATAGCAACAGTAATTGCAAGAAAAAAACATTTGACGTATTTGATGTATCAAGTTAACTTAACATGTGTGTATCCACGTGGAATCAAATTTCTTTCCTAAGCATGCTGTGACTGTGCATCAGATAGCATTAGTATACTCAATGGGACCATAATAACGATGAGAGAGTAGCCAAGAACTACATGGAAGGACCTGGTCAATGAGCTGAAGAGGTTACCAAATGCTACCATTAATAACACACTACACTTTCATGGATTAGAATAGAATAGAATAGAATGGAAGTACTTTATTGATCCCAGACATGGGAAATTGACTTGTCCCAGCAGCATCGTCAGTATTAACATATTTACAATATATTTACAGTATAATAGTGTGCAATATCAGTGCAATATGAGGATATGACTGTGCAATATGCAATAAATAATTATGACAATGTGCTAAGGGCTGTGAGTCTCAGTCAGACGGACTTGTTGAACAGGGTTATTGCACTGGGCAGGAAAGATTTCCTGTATCTGTCTTTGTGATAGCGGAGCTGAATCAGTCTGTTTGAGAAGGAGCTCCGCTGCCTGTCCAGGAGTGGGTGGAGAGGGTGGTCCGGGTTATCCAGAATAGCTAACAGTTTGTTCAGCATCCCCCTCTCCACCACAGCTTCCAGGGTGTCCGGTTTGCAGCCAATCACGGAGCCAGCCTTTCTGATCAGTTTGTTCAGTCTGTTGGTGTTGCCGGCTCCGATGCTGCCTCCCCAGCAGACCACAGCGTAGAACAGTGCACTGGCGACAACAGACTGGTAGAAAATATCCAACATCTTGCTGCATACGCCGAAGGATCTCAGCTTCCTCAGGAAGTAGAGTCTGCTCATCCCCTTCTTGTACACAGCCTCAGTGTTGGTCTTCCAGCTCAGTTTGCTGTCTATGTGCACGCCGAGGTACTTGTAGTCCTCCACCGCCTCGATGTCCTCTCCCAGGATGCTCAGGGGCTGTGTGGCCATCCTCTTCTTCCTGAAGTCGATCACCATCTCCCTGGTCTTGACCACATTCAGCAGCAGGTGGTTCCTCCCAGACCACTCCACAAAGTCACTCACCAGTGCTCTGTACTCCTCCTCCCGTCTACCACTGATACACCCGACCACTGCAGAGTCATCAGAGAACTTCTACAGGTGGGCAGACTCAGACTTGTACTGAAAGTCTGAGGTGTACAGGGTGAACAGGAATGGAGACAGCACAGTCCCCTGCGGTGCTCCTACATCACTCACCACCACGTCAGACAGAGCAGCACCAAGACGGACAAACTGTGGCCTGTCTGTCAGGTAGTCAGTAACCCAGGAGACCGTGGGTGAGTAAACCATCATCGTCTGCAGCTTCTCTCTCAGTAAAAGTGGCTGGATGGTGTTGAATGCACTGGAGAAATCAAAGAAGGTGATTCTCACTGTGCAGCCAGCACCATCCAGATGTGAGTGAGCCCTCTGCAGCAGGTAGACGACGGCATCCTCAACCCCCAAACGGGGCTGGTAAGCAAACTGCAGAGGGTCCAGAGAAGATCTTACCTGCGGACGAAGGTGGGCCAAGACGAGCCTCTCCAGAACTTTCATCACATGAGATGTGAGGGCTATTGGTCGGTAGTCTTTGGGGTCGCAGGGACCAGGTTTCTTGGGCACAGGAACCAAACAGGAGGTCTTCCACAGTGTGGGAACCTTCTCCTGGGTCAGGCTCAGGTTGAAGAGGAGGCACAGGATAGTAGACAGCTGGCTGGCACAGATCTTCAGTACCTTAGGGCTGATACTGTGGGGCCTGCAGCTTTGCCTTGGTGGAGTCTCTCCAGCTGTCTCCTCACCTGGCCAGTAGTCACAGTCAGCAGGGGGGGTGGGTCCATGGGGCTCACGGTGGGGTGGGGGGAGGGTAGAGGAGGAGGGTGGCTGGGTGTTTGGAGGCCAGAGTGTGCGGGGGAGGGGGACACAGCGGAGGGCTGTGAACTAAATCTGTTAAAGAAACATGTCTGTGTAGATTCTCAGTCATCCAGGTCATGGTTATCCAAAGTAGATCTCTCTGTGTCAACTGGACTGAAAGGTTTCCTTGAAAAAGAAGTTAAAGAAACAGTTCAGCTCATTTGCCCTGTCCGAACTGCTAACTGGCTGCCTGTCTCTGACATTGAAGCCAGTTATTTCCCTCATCCCGGTCCACACATCTCTCGTTCTGCTGGAGCTTGGCCTCCAGCTTCCTCCTGTAAGAGTCCTTAGCCCTCCTCAGCTCTGCCTTCAGGTTGTGCTGTATCCTTCTCATCTCCTCCTTGTCCCCCGATCTGAAGGCCTTCTTCTTCTGGTTGAGAAGAGCTTTCAGGTCACTGGTGATCCAGGGCTTGTTGTTGGGGAAGCAGCGTACAGTCCTGGCTGGCAGGGTGGTGTGTTCACAGAATTTGATGTATTCTGTGATGCAGTCAGTCATGCTGTTGATGTCCTCCCCATGTAGATCACAGAGCACGTCCCAGTCAGTAGACTCAAAACAGTCCTGCAGTGCCTCCTGGGCCTCCTGATTCCACCTCCTAACTGTCCTTGTGGATGCAGGCTGCCGCTGGACAAGAGGAACATACCTTGGTGTCAGCACCACCAGATTGTGATCTGATCTTCCCAGTGGGGGAAGGGTGTTGGCACTGTATGCGTCCTTTGCGTTTGCATACAGGAGGTCTACTGTTCTATTGTCTCTCGTGGGGCAGTTTACAAACTGGTAGAATGTTGGCAGAGTTTTATCCAGTGTGACATGGTTAAAGTCCCCAGTGATGGTTATGAAAGCGTTTGGGTGCAGGGTTTGCAGTTTTGACACGGTGGAGTGAATGGTTTCACGTGCTTCCTCGGCATCAGCTGATGGGGGGATGTAAACAGCGACGACAATGGCTGAGGTGAGCTCCCTAGGCAGGAAGTATGGACGCATCCCCACACAAAGCAGTTCATTATCTGGGCTACAGAAACGTTCCTTTACAGTAACATGTCCCGGGTTGCACCACTTCTCATTGACAAACAACGCAATCCCCCCTCCTTTCTTGTTACCGCTCCTCTCTACATCTCTGTCCGCCCGTATTGTTCTGAAGCCGGGTACAGTAGCGCTGGAATCCGGGAAACACGAGTGAAACCACGTCTCCGAGAAACACATAACGCTACACTCCCGGAATTCCCTTTGAGTCTTAACAAGCGCCGCTAGCTCGTCCATCTTGTTGCCTAACGATCTCACATTTCCCATAATGATCGCTGGCACCGAAGGTTTATATCTCCTTCGTTTAACCTTCAGCTTAGCCCCGGCTCTACACCCCCGGCGTCTCCTACGTAGCTCCGCAGGGATTTCAGGCCTTGGTCCAGGCAGTAGCACCAGTTTACACAGCGCGATCAGCTGGTCCCGTGTGTAAGAAACAATGCTCTCACTCCGTTCCGCGTGGCCCCCTGTTACAAGCAGTAACAGCAAAACCAAAATAAACAGACTAACCAGCAAGTATCCATTGCCGTTCAAAACTACACTCAACAGGTTAAAGAGTAAGTTGAGGTGTTAAAGAGGAAAACTGGTGCAATAAGTAACAAAAACACTGCAAAAGACGGGAGCTGCTGTAACAGGCTGCCACTCCATGCAGCGCCAATAAAAAAAAAAAAAAAAAAAAAAAAAAAATTCTGCAAGATCCCCCTGCTCAAGCCAGCACATGTCCAGGCCACCCTGATGTTTGCCAGTGACCATCTGATGATCTAATGAAGTCATGGAGGGGGCTGAACTGTGTGGTGCCCAGTGGTTCTCATTATACATTTTCGGATGAACTCAGACAGATTGTCAGTGATGTTTCCTATTGTCATGGGTTGTTTTGAGCCTCAAAACATCATACACTCTCACCGGGACCACCCAGCCAAGGCTGATCAAACCTTGGCTTGTGTCTGAGTAGCACCTCTCCACAGCTCATTCCTCTTCAGCCACAGCATCTTGAGGTCTTTTCAGCTGCTTCAGTGCTATGTTTTATTGCTTTTCTCCTCAGCGTCCCTGTAATCATAATAAGTGGAGCACTTTGCAGAGAGATCAGCCTGCAGACCCTCTGCAGCCAGCTTTAAAGGGCAGGAACCAGATCTTCCTGCGGCACTCCTCCACCAAGTTGGCATACTTCGCTTTCATCCTTTCTGTAGACTCCTCCATCCGGTACTGCAAGTTCCAGTATGACCACCTATCTGGATGTTGTAGATAGGATGACCATATCTGACCTCAGTGTGGTGGTGAAAATGACTGCAGGGAACTTAAGCTGTTTTTCCAAGTTCACTAGCAGCTCCTAGTCGCTGGCTGTTCCCAGGTGACCTGTGATTGCCCTTTGTTGTACTTTGGACCTGTCTCAATCTTTGACAAAGCCAATGTTCTGCATCTCAGGTCTCTGGAGGTGTGCGTGGGTCTTGGCCACACTGATTGCCTCAGCCACTGCCTTAAGTACCGAGTAGTGGCTGTCTCCAAGACCCTTTGGACAGCGTTGAGGATGTGCTCCAGGGTTCCTGCCCTGATACAAAGGACTTCCTCTCTGTCTTTACCACAATTCCAGCACCAGCCACTTTTGGATCCCTAAACTCTCTCTGTACTGCAGCACCTCTCTCATATCTGTCATCATGAACTCCTTCATTATGCTGCTGAAAGGAAATGTCAGTATGTTTTTATGGCTATATTGCTCAGGTTTCTAGGCAGCCCAAGAGGTACTGGCTGATCTTCTGCTCAAAGCCCTCAACTCCTCAATATCAGGCCACAACATCCAAGACAAAGTGCTGCTTCCTCCCCAGCACACGATGGCATAAAACACTACTGAGGCCACTATAGTGTCGTAGAATGTCCTGAGAAGAGCCCTGCTCACATTGAAGGACCTCAGTTTCCTCCGCAGGTTCAGGTGACTCTGGCCCTTCTTGTACAGGATGTCGGTATTGTGAGACCAGTCCACTTTCTTGTTGAGGTGAACACCCAGGTATCTGAATGAGTCCACCATCTCAATGTCCGAACCCTGGATGTTCACAAGTGTGTGGGGTGTGGATGTCCTGCGGAAGTCTATCACCACCTATTTTGTTTTACTGGCATTAAAGAGAAGGTGGTTTTCTTCACACCATTTCACAAAGTCAACTCGATTCCTGCAGACGCTGCACCAATCTGCCTGTCGACCTCCTGCTCCCTTCTTCACTCACTCGTGAACAGGACCCTGAGGTACTCCTCCACTTGGGGCAGGATCTCCCCCCCCCCCGAACCAGAGAAGGCACTCCACCTTTTTCTGGCTGAGAACCATGGCCTCAGATTTGGATTTGGTCAACAAGACCACATCATATGAGTCCAACCTTCACTGGAAACAAGTCTGACTTACTGCCAGCAATGCGGACCAACCTCTGACACTGGCCGTAGAGGGAGTGGACGGCCCGTTTGAGGGGGTCTGACAATCTATACTCCTGGAGAACCCCCCACAGGACTCCCTGAGGGACGTGGTCAAATGCATTCTCCAAGTCCACAAAACACGTGGACTGATTTGGCAAACTCCGATGCACCCTCAAGGACCCTGCTGAGGGTGTAGAGCTGGTCCACAGTTTCATGTCTAGGACAAAAACTGCACTGCTCTTCCTGAATCCGAGGTTCAACTATCTAGTAGGAACACACCCTCTGGTCTCCTTTCTTAACAAGCGGGACCACTACACACATCTGCCAATCCAGCGGTGGCAAGTGTCGTGTCGCCCATCACAACATCCAGGGCCTTAAGGAACTCCAGACGGATCTCATCCACCCCTGGGGCTCTGCCACCAAGGAGTTTTTTGACCACCTTGGCAACTTCAGCCCCGGAGATACGAGAGCCTATCCCCAAGTCCCCGTTGGTCGGATTGAGGACGTCTTTGACGTTATGGATTGGTGGAAGGAATACTTCAAAGACCTCATCAATCCCACTAACGCGCCTTCCGGTGACCTGCTTCCTCACTGGATTGAGGAGGTCTTTGAAGTATTGCTTCCACCAATCCATAACATCCTGAGTCAAGGTCAGCAGCACACCATCCCCACCATACACAGTGTTGACAGTGCACTGCTTCCCCCTTCTCAGACGCTGGATGATGGTCCAGAACCTTTCTGGAGCCATCTGGAAGTCGTCTTAATGGCCTCACCGAACTCTTCCCACACCCGGGTCTTTGCCTCGGTGACCGCCATAGCGGCATTCCACTTGGCCTGCCGGTACCTGTCTGCTACCTCAGGAGTCCCATAGGACAAAAAGGCCTGATAGACTTCTTCTTCAGCTTGACGGCATCCCTCACCACTGGTGTCCACCAACGGGTTCGGGTATTGCTGCCACAACAGGTACCGACCACCTTGTGTCCACAGCACCGATTTGCCGCTTCAACAATGGAGGCACGGAACATGGTCCACTCGGACTCAATGTCCCCCACCTTCCCAGGACGTGGTTGAAGCTCTCTCAGAGGTGGGAGTTCCTTCTGACCAGAGACTCTGCCAGGCGTTCCTAGGAGACCCTCGCAATATCCTTGGGTTTGCCAGGTCTGACCGGCATCCTCTCCCACCATCGGAGCCAACTCACCACCAGGTGACCTGACCGTCCAAGACATGGGGCCACAAATCCGATGATACCGCCACAAAGTTAATCAATCATGGAACTGTATTGAGGCCTGTATGTTAAAGTCCTGTATCCAATTTTGGAGGGGAGTATTCAGTTCAAGTTTGGCCGTTCAAGTGGGCCCAGTTTGTTGATCAGATGTTGTGGGATTATGGTATTAAAGGCCGAGCTAAAATCTACAAACAGCATGGGGACCAGTGTGTTCATTTTAAATCTCTGCCACTGTCAGGCCCCAATATTAGTAATATTGAAATATTGATGATTATTACGATAATAACAATACCTCACTGACTTGTTGACTGACACTAATTTTAAGTTTTTCTTTACCTCCAGCGCCGGCTCCGTCTCCAGGGCCGCCGATCCTGTCTCCGCCCCCAGCGCCAGCTCCGTCTCCAGGGCCACCGTCGTCTCCGCCCCCAGCGCCGGCTCCGTCTCCAGGGCCGCCGTCGTCTCCGCCCCCAGTGCCGGCTCCGTCCCCTTCTCTAGGGCTGACGTCCCCGCCGGCTCCGCCTCCAGCGCTGCCGATCCTGTCTCCGCCTCCGCCGGTAAAAGGGGTTCCGCAGGTCCGTAGGCCCGACTCGGTCCCTCCGTCTGACACCCCTCCTCCCACCCTGGTTGATAGACATGGGGTGGTCCAAGAGGACCAGGTAGGGCGCCAGGAGGCGCCCGTTGAGGGAGGGGTACTGTTAGGGTCCGGCCTGCCGGCCCTTTAAGAATTACAGGAGCTGCCCCGCATTCCCCTGCAGAGGGCGCGGGTCCCCAGGATCCAGCGGGGACCACGCACCTGTGGCTCATCACCAGGATCCAGCAGGGACCGCACACCTGGAACTGATCAGGGCAATCAGTGACAGATATATAGGGGAGGCTGCCAGCTGGCCCCGTTGCTGGATCATTTGCCTTTTTGCATTATTGCCTGACTGCCTTAATGCCTTATTTCCTTACGTGCCTTTTGCCTGTCTGCTTGCCTGCTTCATTCCCTCATGGACCCTGCTTGACACTGTCTGTCTGTCTGCCTGCCTGTCTGTTTGTCAGACTGTTGGACGGTTTGTCTTTTTGACTGTTTGCCTTTTTGTATTTTTTGCCTCATTGACCCTGTTGGACTCTGTGTGTGCCTGTCAGTGTGCCGTTTGCCACTGTGGGTTTTTTGTGTTCCTGTTTTGGCTGCAGAGCTTCAGTTTATTTTCCCGGTCCTCTCGCGTACACCCAATAAAGGGGTATTTTTTGTTCCTGAACCTGCCTTGCGTCTGCGCTTGGGTCCTCACCACACGTTCCGTAACAGGCAGCAATACGCTTCCTGTTAGAACGGGCCAACGGAACCCAAAAGCAGACCATAAGACCAGTGCAGAAACCTAAAGGTTTTAATCCAACAAAGATAATCACAACAAAAGGCATTCCGCCGGAGGATAATCAAACTAACAAAGCGACCCGAAGAAAAGCTGGGAAGGAGAACGGAATTCACACGGCAAACAGGTGAACGGAAAACGAATCCTCTCAGAGTACATGGCGACCTCGGAAACAGACAACAACAGTTAGTGGGCTAGGGGAATCATTCACAAATAGAGGGCGTGGGAGCCGGTGACTTGCTGCTGGTATTCTGCTGAGATTTCCTACTTCCGCGAATCGTCCTACCCTCTGATGTGGTAGCACGGATCGACAGATATGTCTGTCGATCCGTGCTACCTCGTCAGAAAATCCTACCGTGCGCTTCTGTTTTTTTTTTTGGTCATAGAAGAAGACATGATTTTTGCAAAACAATTTATTTATTGTAAATAAAGTGTTTAAAATATTAGAAAATTGTTGTTGTTGGCAACAGAGCACAAAACATCATTAAAACACCAGGTATCAATAAAAGCTTGCAGGTTGACGTTTTATAAAAACTAAAATAGAGCCTCAGCCTGCACCTGACATTGCAGCGCCAGACTGAGGCTGCGTCTTGATCTGCACACTCAACTTTGTTTCTCCGTGACACATAAATGGCCAGCTTTGCTGTGCCAGAAACAAAGTTGAGGAGCTGCAATTTCTTCTGACTTGTTTTTTTGTACCTTGCGCTATAAATGAACACCTTCTCACAAAAGGTGACATTAAATAAATTAAAAACATCCACTAAGAGTGAGGAAACCCGTGAGTCTCTCACACTCGCTAAAAAAATGAAAAACTGTTTCAGGGTGGCCACAGAACGGGCAGGTGTTTGACACAGCGGGGTTAAAAACGCACACAACAGAATTACAGGCGATGGCACCATGTAAAATCCTCCACTGGAGGTCAGCAGTTCTTTTTGGGATCGGAGGTCTGTAGAGGACCCTCAAGCATGGCGCCACTCTGTCTCCACCCAGCCTGCTGCTCCACACAGACGGCGGCCTGTTGCTCAGTCCTCTCCTGCAGATCACTCTCACACAGTCATAGTATACTGTCTTTTTGTCGCCTGTGCAGAGGGTTAGTTCTTGGGCCTTCTCCAGCAGTGGGCCGGAAGCATCGTCAAGCTGAGGAGTCGGGCGTAGATCTGGAAAGGGGTCCTCTGGGTTGGGTTTGGTCCCTCTGCTGTATCTGGCCAGGAGAATCCTCTCTCCAGCAGTGAGCCTCCTCCTCCACAGCTCGAGAGTCCTCTGCATCATCCTGATGGACCGGACCCCCAGCAGCAACCCCAACGCCCCGGCATCCATCAGCGCCGGCCCAGCTGTGTCGACCACCTGTTTCAACAGGAGAGTTCTGGAGCGGAGCAGCGCCACCTCCAAATCCGGCATGGCTTCGCAGGAAATGTCCAGTCTGGCACCATAAAAGACGGGTTCATTTAAAAGCTAAAAGAGAGAGTTAGAGCTTTTTTCTGAACTGCTTTCAAAAAGGGCCCATGACTTAAAAACACTCTGATAAAAAGGAGGCAACCCATTTAAATTTACAAATTTAGAATCAATTAAAAGCAGAGCAGCATCCAGTCCCAGGCTACTCACACGTCTGAACACATAGCTGGCCACTTCTCTCCACACCAGATCTGCCGGACCTGTTAAAAACCTTTGAACAAATTCTAACTAAAGGTGGCAGTTCTGCTGGCCAAGTGGATAAGTCCCTGCCCCCCCCCTCCTCTCTCAGCAAAGATAAAACCCCCTGTGGAACCCAATGTTTTTTGTCCCAGAAAAAGTCCACTAATTTTGTGTAGATTTGGTCTAGCAGCCCTGGTGGCGGCTCCAGGCATGCTAGCCGATGCCACAACAATGAGGCTAATCATTCACCACCAGGACTCGACCTCTGTAGGACATGTGGGGGAGCAACCATCTCCATTTCTTCATTTTTCCCTCTATTTTGGCTGGGATGTCCTCCCAATTTCTTTTTTCTGTGCCTTCATCCCCTAGGAAGACTCCCAGATATTTAAAACCATTTGTTTTCCAGCACAGATTTTGGGGTAGGACCAGGAGACTGCCACACCACTGACCAACGGCAAGGGCCTCGCTCTTTCTCCAGTTCACCCTTGCAGAAGACAGAACATTAAAAGAATCTGTTAAATTAGATAAAATGTCCACGTCTCTTTGACTCTGAATCATCACAATGACGTCGTCAGCGTAGGCGGATAAAACAACGCTCTTATTAAAACCAGGTAAAACCAAACCAGCAATGCTCGAGTGTATCTTACAGAGGAGGGGTTCGAGGGAAAGCGCATAGAGCATCCCGGACAGAGCGCAGCCCTGCCAGACACCTCTACACGCCCTGAAGGGAGCACACTGCCGTTAAACTTCAGTATAGACTCAATGCCTCCGTACAATGCCTGGATTTTGGCAATAAAACTCATGCGGATGTCAGGTTTCCGTGCAGGATCCAAGAGCGACACAAATGTTGAATAAAACCCAGTTTTATTCCAGGCAGACGAGCAGAGGATCAGGCAATCTCGTAGTCGAACACAAAACAGGCGAACAAGTTTACCGGGGCAGCAGAACAGAGACAGGTCAATCACAGGCAGAGTCCAAAACCAAAGTCCAATCCGAAAATACAATGCGGGAACAAGCGACATAAATGCACACACGATCTGGCAGTGAGACTTTCAGAAACTGTGCCTTAAATAGGAAATGCTGATTGCTGATGAACTGCCGGTGTGGATGATTGGTAACTTAGAGCAGGTGTGCACAATCAAGAACACGGGACTGGAGCAGCAGGGAGGGGAGGGCAAGACCGGAGCAGACCAGCAGCTGTGACAGCGGAACCCAAACTTCTCCATGGTTTTCCAAAGGAAGCGGCGCTCAACACGGTCAAATGCCTTTTCCTGATCCAGCGAAATCAGACCAGTGTTAAGCCCCAGAAGGCTGGAGGTTTTCAAAATATCTCGAATTAGGTGGACGTTGTCCACCATGGACCTGCCAGGTACGCAGTAATGCAATGGAGGAGTGACCTCCTCCATTGCCTCCCTCAGCCTGGTAGCTAACACCTTGGACAAGATCTTATAGTCGGTGCAGAGGAGGGACACGGGGCGCCAGTTCCTTATGTCCTGCAGGTTGCCTTTTTTCGGCATGAGGGCTACGACGGCCCTGCGGCAGGACACTGGCAGAGAACCTGAAACCAGACTTTCATTAAAAACGGGCATCCATCTCCACGATGTTCTGGACCCGTTACCAGACTATTGCACCTTGCACTTTAGGACCCAGCAGGTCTTTTAAGGATTTCAATATATCCTCGATTTTCTGTGGACGCACTCAATGTCTCCAAGTCCACAATCTCGCTCTCCAACTCTCCAACAGATCTGCAGGTGTTGCGTGTGACATTGAGTGTACTGCTGACACAGGAGCTTGATTTCTGTCTTTCCATGGTCCCACCACTGCCTAAGACAAATAAAATCAGTTTTACTGTGTCTAAAACAAGTCCAAAAATAAATTAGAGCCTCCCTAAAACCTTTATCAAAAGTTAAAACAGAATTAAAATGCCAGTTAGGGCTCTTCGGTAAAACATTCTTGATGTAAATATGACATGAAACCAAAGAATTATCAGTAGAACCGGCTGGCATGATGCTGCAGCTTTTAAGAGCATTAAAATGGTGCTTGAAACAATAAAATCAGTCAAGCCTGGCCATAGAAATCCTGTCCTCACCTAGACGGGACCATGATGATGGGAGTCTGTGTGCATCCTCCTCCACACATCCATGAGGCCATGAGTGTGGACCAGCTGCAGAGCGTGTTGGGATCCTGGATGAGGCTCTGCATGGTTGCGGTCTAAAAACTCACATTGAGTACAGTTAAAATCCCCAACCAAGATTAAAAAATCCTCTGAGCCACAGTGGTTCAGCTTTGTGCTGACTTTCTCTAAAAAGCTCTTCCTCTCTGCATTGTTGATTGGAGCATAAATATTAATAAAAACCAGAGTACGCTCATCAAAATGTGCCTTTACTAAAAGACATCTCCCCTTCACTACATGGTCTACCTCCACTGATATAGGAGTGAATGACCTGGAGAACAAGAGCTCCACCCCCCCACTAGCAGTGCTAAAGTGGCTCAGGACCACCTGTCCCTCCCACTCTTTGTCCCAGTCAGGTGCATTCTGTTCATCGCTGTGCATTTCTTGTAAAGAGAGTACATCCACATTTTTCCTTCGTGCTGTGTCAAACACCAAAGCCCTTTTTTCTGCCACCCAGACGCCATTAACGTTTAAGATGTCTGTGTAGATTCTCACTCATCCAGGTCATGGTTATCCAAAGTAGATCTCTCTGTGTCAACTGGACTGAAAGGTTTCCTTGAAAACGTTTCGCCCTCTCAGTCCAGTTGACACAGAGAGATCTACTTTGGATTAACGTTTAACGTCCCCACTCTAAAAGACTCCTATTGAGTGAGAAGTTAAAAGCACTGGCAATAAGAGAAAGAAATAAAATCAAGATGTCCATGATCATTAAAAATCAAGCTCTTTTCTAACTTTTATCATTTGTTTTTTTAGTCTAAAAATCTCTTGATTTGTTAATTCGGACGTGGCTTTATTTTTTACAACATGTCTCGCCGAATTGAGGAACAAAAGCTTGTCTGGGAAATATTTCTCAATGTTTAAGCCTTTAATGCCTTTAGTTTGCTGAAGGAACAGCTTGAACATTTTCTCTGGGTAGTATTTGCTCTCTTGACTACCAGTGGTAACGTTAGACACGTCACTGCAGTCAGACATGTATGCTTCTGGTTCACTGTCGCTGTCTGCAGTGGTGGCTGATGGGGCCTCCAGCCGCCCGGCTTTACACCCCTCCGCCACTGCAGTCAGCACGTTTTTACGCTTACTGCACCGCTTTGCAGGAGCAGACGCAGACGCACACACAGACACACTCTCAAGCACACTCTTGGACACCCTGGGGTCCACGACACTGGCGTGAACAGTGGCAATGCCCTCACCCTGCCTGCCTGCTGCCTCACCTGTCTCACCCAGCCCTACCTTACTCCTGCCACCCACTATCTCACCTACCATCTCACCTATCTCGCTAATCTCATCCACCAAACCTCCTGGCTCACCTGCCTTACCTATCTCACTCCTGCTACCCACTCTCTCACTTAGGTCTCTTAGGTCACCTGTCTCATTCATCACCTCACCTGTGTCACCTATGTTCTCTGTCTCACCCACCAAACCACCTACCTTGTACACCACCTCACCTGTTTCACTCATGTTACCCACCATCTCACCTGTGTTATCCACCACCTCACCTGTGTTACCCACCACCTCACCTGTCTCACTCATGTTACCCATTACCTCACCTACCTGTCCTACTCCTTCCACTACCATCTCTTCTATATCCCTACTACTAATCCCATCACCAACCACCTCAGTGTGATCATCGTGCTCCCCATGCTCACTGTGCTCCCCCTGACCCTCACACACCACTCCCTCTCGCTGTGCAGTAACGGGTGTCCGCCGACGTGCCGCTGGGACGGGCCCCCCAGCGGTGGCCGCAGACGCTGCCTCCCCCGATTTCGCCGGCGACGAACCCGCCGTGGCGGGCCCCGCCTCGACTGAGCCGGCGTGGTTCAGACAAGCTCTGACAAGGTGCCCTTCCTCCCCACAGCCAAAACACTTTAGTATGGAGGACGTGGCAAACAGCGGATAGTCAAAGCCATCCACCTGCACCATGAAGCGGTAGTTAAACTCCTCAGTTCTATTGTTCAGGATCATAAACACTTGCCTGCGATGAGACACAATGTGTTTCAGTAGTGGTGATTTACACCCAGACAGAACTTTCTTCATCAGAGAGACTACCTTTCCATGACAAGAAAGCTCATTAATAAGAAAATCATCGCTGATGAACGGCGGCACGTTCGACAGCGTGATTTTCGCTGCGGGCTGCGTCAACGGTAGCACCGGCTCAAACAGCCCATTGACGGTAATCCCGGTCTCCACTAGCCTGTTCACCTGCTCCACCTTTTCCAAAAACAGCACCACCGCCTTATTCATCCGGGCGGCAGATTTAATGGAGGTGTACCCGACGATCTCCCCCACAGCCAGCGCTACCTCCTCCACGCTGCACAGAGAGCCGGCGCCCACTTTGACGCCGTGCTTCCGTGACAGCTTGGAGAGGCTGTCAGTCGCCATACCGGCTCCTGAACAGCGCTCCCAGCAGCCAAAACTGGCCGACAAAACCACACAAAACAACCACAAACTAAACCCAAATTGCACCAAAATAAACACAAACACCTATACAAGCCACCACCAATAAATCGTGACAGAAAAAAATGACAGAAAACGGAAAAAGAAGCAAAAACTCTCTCTCTGCTCTTCCACTCACACTCCTCCCACACGAAGAGCAGCAGCAATACAGTAGAAAAGAATTTCGATTATATTGATTAAAAAGAAATTAAATAAACATATAGACTTTTTTTCTGCAAATATGACGCTCAAACACTGAGTAACCTTGTCTGAAATAAAACGTAGATGTATGCAGAACGTTCTGACCGTTAAAATTACCCCATCAGAATATGCTTTACTGTAACATGTTAGACAAACGAACCACATTAGAGTAAGCCACAGGTGTACTTAAAAAAGGTTGTTTTAAACAATCCACACATGGATGGCTACGGATGATTTTCAAATAATGTATGAGAATGTTTGTATACAGGTACTAAAGACTCAAACAAAACTAGAAATCGGCATTAGGTTAAATTAAGTATAAAATGTTAAACACTCACCGCTTTCGCTCAGAACAGCTGTCTGGTAGGACAAATTCCTTCGATAAATGACATAAAATGTCTTGTGCGCATGCGCAGTGAGGCTTGGTAGGAATTCTCATGGGTAGGATGGATTTACAGAACACCTGTTTCTTCGAAGCCTGCCAGTGCGGTGCCTGTCAAAATAAAGGTCCTGCCCTTCAAAATAAAGCTCCTGCTCTGGCAGGCATGGAGATATTGCCTTTCATTGTTGAGTTTTTCTTTGTCTATATTATCCAAAGTAGATCTCTCTGTGTCAACTGGACTGAAAGGTTTCCTTGAAAACGTTTCGCCCTCTCTCCAGAGAGCTTCTTCAGTTCTAAGTTTGCTGGGGCAGAGCTTGAAAATATAGCCCTGTGGACCATTGGCATGTTAATGGCCCGGGTGGTCACCTGAGAGTCCTTGGCAGGGTGGTTGGCAGGGTCGTTCATTCAGTTTCAGTTGGGGTGCTTCCCCTTTGTCTGTTGGGTCACATGTTAATGAGTCTCCAGGTCTGGTCAAACAGCGTGAATGAAATGGACCTCTGTTTGAACACCACCTACCTACTTTCAATACAGAGAGGGCTTCTACAGGCAGAAACATGGGTGTGCCATGGGTTCACCAGTGTCTCCCATAGTTGCCAATCTCTACATGGAGGAGGTTGAAAACAGAGCCCTGTCGTCTTTCACAGGAACCGTCCCCAGCCACTGGTTCAGATATGTTGATGACACCTGGGTCAAGATTCAAACAAAAGAATTGGAAGCGTTCTCAACCCACCTGAATAACACAGATGATTACGTCAAATTCACCAGAGAGGACGTAAAAGAAGACAGTCTGGCCTTCTTGGACTGTGCAGTCAAGATCAAGGAGGACAGAAATCTTAGTATTGAAATCTACAGAAAACCCACCCACACAGATCAGTACCTTCTTTTTGACTCACACCACCCACTGGAACATAAACTTGGTGTTATCAAAACCCTACAACATAGGGCCAAAGAAGTACCCACCACAACCCAAGGGAAGAAGAAAGAACAGGATCATCTAAAAACAGCACTCAAAACATGTGGTTACCCGGACTGGGCCTTCACAAAGACCTCCAGAAAACGAGACCCCAGCAAAGAAGAGGAAAGAAATAAACGTCACAGCATTTCTATCCCCTACCTGTCTGGAGTTTCAGAAAAATTCAGGAGAATCTTTCAAAAACATGACATTCCAGTACAGTTCAAACCCTCCAACACACTCAGACAGAAACTGGTCCACCCAAAAGACAAGACACCAAGACACAAACAAAGCAATGTTGTCTATGCTGTACAGTGCCAGGAGGAATGCAAGGAACTGTACATTGGGGAAACCAAACAGCCCCTCCATAAACGAATGGCCCAACACAGACGTGCCACTTCTTCAGGACAGGACTCAGCAGTACACCTACACCTAAAAGAAAGCGGACACTCCTTTGAGGACAGTCAAGTACGTGTGCTGGCCAGAGAAGATCGCTGGTTTGAGAGGGGTGTCAAGGAAGCCATCCACGTAAAGTTGGAAAAACCATCTTTAAACAGAGGTGGTGGACTAAGGCACTTTCTGTCACCCACGTACAATGCAGTTCTCCACTCTCTTCGTCAGCATTCCAAACATTCACGCTGTTTGACCAGACCTGGAGACTCATTAACATGTGACCCAACAGACAAAGGGGAAGCACCCCAACTGAAACTGAATGAACGACCCTGCCAACCACCCTGCCAAGGACTCTCAGGTGACCACCCGGGCCATTAACATGCCAATGGTCCACAGGGCTATATTTTCAAGCTCTGCCCCAGCAAACTTAGAACTGAAGAAGCTCTCTGGAGAGAGGGCGAAACGTTTTCAAGGAAACCTTTCAGTCCAGTTGACACAGAGAGATCTACTTTGGATAACCATGACCTGGATGACTGAGAATCTACACAGACATTTTGTCTATATTTGTTGCAACACGATGCGTTACGGAAAGATACGATGGATAGAGATTTAATTTTAGTCGGACATGGTGTGTTTATTTCAGATACAGACACCACAGCGCCCCACAGTGACCACACATTTATACATCACCAGTTAAACAAAACTACACAAACTGAAAGTATGTATTTAGAACGACCAGCAGGTGTCGCCGCCGTCCGCTAACGCCATTAATCTATGAATCCATCGTTCCCTATAAACATCCCAGTAATTTTAATACATGGATCTGGATTTACGCTGCCGTCAAAAAGGTTGGTGTTGAGGTAGAATAGAATAGAATAGAATAGAATGCTGTTTATTATCCCTGTCCCCGCCCCGCTATTACAACACAACACCATGTTTTTTTCATATCCAATAAATGTGTCATTCATGAAATTGATGGTTGTGAAACCTTATTTTGTGGTAAATACTATTTTTGGCTATTATTTAGGTCCATATCAGCCTGTTCAATTTGGGGTGAGGTGACAAAGAAAACCCTGGAGTTTCATCATGCTCACTTAGATTTCCATACAATGTGCAGCAGTAAGAAGTTGGTACCTGTCCAACGTAACTAGAAAGGGAAATTCATTTTTATATGTTGCCTCTAGCACCACTGTAAAGAACCTGGGTGTTAGCTTTGACCAGGACTTGTCTTTTAACACGCACATAAAACAAATTTCGAGGACTGCCTACTTCCACCTTTGTAGCATTGCAAAAATCAGACCTGTCCTTTCCTTGGATGCTGCAGTATCAATGGTATTTTTATGTAGCGGACATCTCCAACTTCTCCAATCCCCTTTTGAACCCTGCATGAACCAAGTGGGGGAAGTTGTAACAATATCTTAGTCTCCCCTGGATCTCCTGGTACCAAGGACGAGATCAGTATCTTTACGACTGTTTTAGATATCCCCACTCAGCAAGGAAGAGGACACAATTGTACAAACACCTAGGCACAGTCACCACCATCCGGGTCAACCAAAAGGCCGGAGGGGTTAATCAAACAGCTAGGTGAGAAGGGGGGAAAAGACATCTCCCTTCACCAAGTGGAGAGCAGATGTCCCAGCCCACCCTGAGACAATAGACTATTCTGGATTCGAATCAACAGCCTGGCCAGGATGAATAACCTGCATGAACCATGTCCCTTGGTTCATATTCCTTGAGTTTTATCCATTTTTCTTATATATATATATTTACCTAGAGATGTATGTATATACATGTATATATGTATGTGGTACAAAGTCCTAATCATGCATGAAAGTGTATACATTAGGTCCTTCAACCCATATCATACATTCCTATCTTGACTTTTACCACTGACAAATGCCAGACCTGACAACCCCCTTTTCCGCATGGCAGGAGCCGAAGACTGAACACAATTTTCTATAGACTGGTACTAGTTGCTTATGTTCGTTATGCATATTTTATCTATGTTTTATAAATGAAAGCTGGAATTTAGTCTATAGCAGATGCTACACATGCTTTGTAACCTATCACAAGTAAAACTTAAATAGTGTTGTGTAAAATTAACTTACAAAATAGTCATTAGACATGATGGTGAGAGACAGATGGGTTGATATTTTTGTTTAATTTTGAAAGGAAATTTAAACAAAGTCTGAAGCCCTCATTCCACAGAGGAGAAGATTTGAATATTCATAAAGGGGGGGAGAGACAGAAGACTATTAAAGTAAAAGGAGTCCTTTGTTCGCAGCTTCTTCTGGCTTTTCTTCTTGCCCAACTTTTACCTACTATACTTTTGTCTATCTTTTGTCTTCTACCCCCGTGTTTCGTTTTTGTTAACTTTTTGAGTCAATTTTGAGCTAGATCCTTCTCCTCGGTTAGGTTCCGCAGTAGTGACGCAGACTCCGTGGGAAATTATTTGTTTAAATTGCTATCATAGTGCCTTCTAAGAGAATATCGAACATTTTTTGGAAGTTTTTTTTTTTTTTAATTTTACTTTGCAAAGACTAAATCCGTACGGCCACACGGATTTTGTCCAATGAGTAAGATTACCAAGACCTGAAGATGCACCTCTGCCTCGTATCCACGAGCCAGCTGACCTGCAGGTGGACTGGACCAGCTCTCTTGAGTTCTGTGTGTTGAAGCGCACGGAACCCCTGGAAGACTGAGAGTTTGTGACCTGCACCCGCTTTTGGACCCATCAGAACGAAGCTTCCCGCATGTAAGAAAGATCAATGGTGATCTGCTGCGGTCTCAAAGAACCAAATCAAGTTTTGATTCCAAATTCACTAAATTTTAACCTAAATTTAAATTTATTAGGGTAGACTAATCCAGAGTGTCTCACCGTCAGTCAATTTCAACTTCTCATTCTAATCATCGTTGTTTATACATGTTTAATCTTGTCCAGTCATATAATCATCTGTTGTTGCTAACAAATTAATATTTTCCGTCAGTGATTTCCCGTTTGTTAATTGAAAAATTGGCACGGCAATCAATGTCTCAGAACTGGTGCCCTCAGTAAGAGACTGATTAACTTTATTACAGTATAAACTTTTGAGTTTATATTTCTACTAAGTGGAAGTGGTACCCCCTAACGAGTGCAAGTGGAATTAAGAAAGTCATTCATTAGTTCTACTGTCTTCACGCTACATTTACATGTTCCTTTTTACAGCCACTGTCGGAGCCTGGGAGGAGCGTGTGGAAGAGTGGGAAAGGAATTCTTATCAATGCCTGAAGTGTAGGGATGAGCAGGACTCTCTACAGCCCTTGACTACGTGAGATCATTACAAAATTCTGATTTTAAACTTTGCATTTTTCATATTTGTTAAGGTTTAAGTGCAACATTTAGTGTTTTCTACTGTTACTGGAACGTCACCTCTCTGATGGGGAAGGAGCCTGAGCTGGTGCGTGAGGTCGAGAAGTTCCGACTAGATATAGTCGGCCTCACCTCAACGCATTGCAAGGGCTCTGGAACCAGCCTTCTCGAGAGGGGTTGGACTCTCTTCTACTCTGGAGTCGCCGACGGGGAGAGGCGATTATTGTCGCCCCCTGGCTTAGTGCCTGTATGTTGGAGTTTACCCCGGTGGGCGAGAGGGTAGCCTCCCTCCGTCTTCGGGTGGGGGGACGGATCCTGACTGTTGTTTGTGCCTACGGCCCCAACAGCAGTTCAGCGTATCCACCCTTTTTGGAGTCCCTAGAGGGAGTACTAGAGAGTGCTCCTTCTGGGGGTTCCCTCGTCCTCCTGGGTGACTTCAATGCTCACGTCGGCAGTGACAGTGAGATCTGGAGGGGCGTGATTGGGAGGAATGGCCCCCCTGATCTGAACCCGAGTGGTGTTCTGTTGTTGGACTTCTGTGCTCGGCACAGATTGTCCATAACGAACACCATGTTCAGACATAAGGGTGTCCATATGTGCACTTGGCACCAGGACACCCTGGGCCGCAGTTCGATGATCGACTTTGTAGTCGTGTCCCCGGACTTGCGGCCGCATGTTCTGGACACTCGGGTGAAGAGAGGGGCGGAGCTGTCAACTGATCACCACCTGGTGGTGAGTTGGCTTTGTTGGTGGGGGAGGATGCTGGACAGGCCCGGCAGGCCCAAGCGTATTGTGAGGGTCTGCTGGGAACGCCTGGCAGAATCTCCTGTCAGGCGGAGCTTCAACTCCCACATCCGGGAGAGCTTCACCCATGTCCCGGAGGAGGTGGGGGACATTGAGTCCGAGTGGACCATGTTCCGTGCCTCCATTGTGGAGGCGGCCATCCGGTGCTGTGGCTGCAAGGTGGTCGGTGCCTGTCGTGGCGGCAACACCCGAACCCGCTGGTGGACACCGGCGGTGAGGGATGCCGTCAAGCTGAAGAAGGAGTCGTACCGGGCCTTTTTGGCCTGTGGGACTCCCGAGGCAGCTGACAGGTACCGGCGAGCAAAGCGGGGTGCAGCTGCGGCGGTTGCCGAGGCAAAGATCCGGGCGTGGGAGGAGTTCGGGGAGGCCATGGAGAACGACTTCCGGACGGCTTCGAAAAGGAGGAGGGGGAAGCAGTGCATTGTCAACACTGTGTACGGTGGGGATGATGTGCTGCTGACCTCAACTCGGGATGTTGTGGATCGGTGGAAGGAATACTTCGAAGACCTTCTCAATCCCACCAACACGCCTTCCAGTGAGGAAGCAGGGCCTGGGGAATCGGAGGCGGGTTCTCTTATCTCCGGGGTCGAGGTAGCCGAGGTTGTTGAGAAACTCCTCGGTGGCAGGGCCCCGGGGGTGGATGAGATCCGTCCGGAGTTCCTTCGGGCTCTGGACGTTGTAGGGCTGTCGTGGTTGACACGACTCTGCAACGTCGCGTGGACATCCGGGGAGGTACCACTGGATTGGCAGACCGGGGTGGTGGTCCCTCTTTTTAAGAAGGGGGACCGGAGGGTGTGTTCCAACTATAGGGGGATCACACTCCTCAGCCTACCTGGCAAAGTCTATTCAGGGGTACTGGAGAGGAGGGTCCGTCGGATAGTCGAACCTCGGATTCAGGAGGAGCAGTGCGGCTTTCGTCCTGGACGTGGAACTGTGGACCAGCTCTACACCCTCAGCAGGGTCCTTGAGGGTGCGTGGGAGTTTGCCCAACCAGTCTAAATGTGTTTTGTGGATCTGGAGAAGGCATTCGACCGCGTGCCTCGGGGAATCCTGTGGGGGGTTCTCCGGGAGTATGGGGTGTCGGGCCCCCTGATACAGGCTGTCCGCTCCCTGTATGACCGGTGTCAGAGTTTGGTCCGCATCGCCGGTAGTAAGTCGAACTCGTTTCCGGTGAGGGTTGGACTCCGCCAGGGCTGCCCTTTGTCACCGATTCTGTTCATAACTTTTATGGACAGAATTTCTAGGCGCAGCCACGGTGTTGAGGGGGTCCGGTTTGGTGGCCTCAGGATCGGGTCTCTGCTTTTTGCAGATGATGTGGTCCTGTTGGCTTCATCAGTCCGTGACCTCCAGCTCTCGCTGGACCGGTTCGCAACCGAGTGCGAAGCGGCCGGGATGAAAATCAGCTCCTCCAAGTCTGAGGCCATGGTTCTCAGCCGGAAAAAGGTGGAGTGCCTTCTCCGGGTCGGGGAGGAGATCCTCCCCCAAGTGGAGGAGTTCAAGTACCTTGGGGTCTTGTTCACGAGTGGGCGAAGAATGGAGCGGGAGATCGACAGGCGGATCGGTGCGGCATCTGCAGTAATGCGGACTCTGCACCGGTCCGTTGTGGTGAAGAGAGAGCTGAGCCGAAAGGTGAAGCTCTCGATTTACCGGTCGATCTTCGTTCCTACCCTCACCTATGGTCATGAGCTTTGGGTAGTGCCCGAAAGAACGAGATCGCGGGTACAAGCAGCCGAAATGAGTTTCCTCCGCAGGGTGGCTGGGCTCTCCCTTAGAGATAGGGTGAGAAGCTTTGCCATCCGGGAGGAGCTCGGAGTAGGGGATAATAAACAGCATTCTATTCTATTCTATTCTATCTCGAAACCAAAACCTTTTCGACGGCATGCTGCCAGTGTAAATCCAGATCCATGTATATAAATCACTGGGACGTTTATAGGGAACAATGGATAGATAGATTAATGGCGTTAACGCACGGCGTCGACACCTGTTGGTCATTCTAAATACATACTTTCAGTTTGCCTCCTCACTCAATACGTCTGTGTAGACCAGTGGTGTCCAAAGTTTTTTTGGTGAGGGCCAAATACAGAAAAATAAGCAAAGGCCCGGGCCACACACAAGAGGTGACATATTGACACATGATTACTGTGTGTATTTCTAACTCACCTATAATGAGTAGAGCTTGTCCCATTTAAGCCCCATCTTTTCAACTGCCTCTGACACAGCGTCAAAAATATTTCCACCCGTCGTTGTGCCTTTTAGGCTCATCATATCAAGCAGCTCCTCCGTACAGCAAAAATTATCATCGACTCCCTGCAAAAAAATTAAAAGCTGTGCGGTGTCTGTGGCGTCTGTGCTCTCATCGCATGCTATCGAGTAAAAATCAAAAGCACAAGCTTTCTCTCTCAGCTGAAGTTTCAGGTTAGCTGACAAGTCCTCGATTCTCCGCACCACTGTATTTCTGGATAAGCTCATGTTGTTGAAATCCTGCACTTTTTCCGGGCACATTACTTCTGTGACTTTGATGAGGCACTGCTTTATGAAATCACCGTCTGAGAACGGTTTGCCATGCTGGGCAATAAGTTGTGCGACTTCATAGCTTGCTGCTGTGGCGTTTTCCTGTATTTTGTTAGCACGAAAAAAAAACTGTTGTTGAGCTTGCAGGCTAGCTGCCATTTGCTTGAATTTCTGTGCTCGTTCGGCACCTGTGTACCTCTGATGCTTGGTCTCATAGTGCCGACGGACATTATACTCTTTCATCACGGCAACATCTTCATTGCAAATCAGACACACTTTCCGTTGATTTCTTTAAAGAAATATTCATTTTCCCACCGTGTTTGAAATGTTCTACACTCACTTGCTATCTTGCGTTTCTTCGGTGCTGCCATTTCTGGTGACTCGTGGTAAATATTTTTCTTTGCTTAATTTTGTTTAGTGGAGAAGCACCTTTTCTGTGACTGGCTCCATCTAGTGTTGAAACTGAGAAGTGCAACAGAGTTGAGCTTAAGCGCCATGTGCGGGCCATATTCAATTATATTTTCAGAATTTGCTGCGGGCCAATAAAAACTGCCGCAGTTGGCCCGCGGGCCGTAGTTTGGACACCCCTGGTGTAGACCATGTACTGTGTACAAAACTTTAATTTAGAATAGATGCATATGGGCGCAGGCAATACAGTTTTTAAATGTGAATAACCACGTGTATTGTCAGGTTTGTGTAATGTTTTGTTTAACCGGTGACTTATAAATGTGTGGTCACTGTGGTGTTGCGGATGTTGAGTTAATTTAAGACAGTGAAAAAGACGTCAGCCAACTTCTTGTTCTAGTTTTCAATCCAAAGTGTCTGTATCCGAAATAAACAACGCCATGTCCGACTAAAATAACATCTCTATCCATCGTATCGTATCTTTCCCGAACGCATCGTGCTGCAACGAGAAAACAGACGAAGAAAAACTCACCAACAATTAAAGCTAATGTCTCCATGCCTGCCGGAGCAGGAGCTTTATTTTGAAGGGCAGGACCTTTATTTTGACGGGCATTGCACCGGTGGGCTTCAAAGTCCCGGCAACAAATGAAAGGAAATATCTAGCGGTAATTTCGTTTTCTGATTAAAAGGAAAAAAACAAAAGAACGAACCGTTTCCATGTTTTTTGTTGAAAACGAAAAAACGAATAACGGACCGTTTCCTGGTTTTTCATTTTGTGCGAAAAACGTCTTGTGTGTTTTTTACCCAGGAAACGGACTGATAAAACGTACCTTGGTCCATGGACCAGGACAACTTTTTTCTCTCTTTTTTTATAAATTAGATTGAATAAATATCAGATCCACACTCCACATCAGTTGGTGGCGGTAATGCACCAATTTGTTGCTTGCCAACCGCTAATAAAGCCCACATAGAAGAAGAAGAAGAAGAAGAAGAAGAAGAAGAAAAAAAGAAAAAGAAGAAAGAACGAACGAACGAAAGAAAAAGAAAAAGAAAAAGACTTAGGCCATATTTGCTTCTTGAGAAAGCGGAAGTGTAACGTGCTCGGTTGCTGTCATGTGATCTCACATTGTTGACAATAGCCTCCATTTTTACGGAGCCCACATCAAGACACAGCAGTGATCAATTTTATGATTATAGAAAAAAGAAACGCGGCTATATTCTGACCCCTCGCACGCCGTCATGGGTTGTTGTTACAGCAGCGACAACGAGACCACAGAGCAGGTAGTTAGCGGCTAGAAAGCTAAAGTTGCCACAGTCAAAGCTATGTTTCACATATATAAAATAATCAGGATTTATTTGATTTGTCTTTATCAGTCAGTCATGTTGCGCAGTTGAGTGCTGTGTAATTACTTCACTAAATTAATTGAATATACCCGAAAAAGGCGCACCTTTAGCTTGTTAGGTTAGGCAATCTCATAGGCCTGTTCCAGGAACTTTAGAGATGACAAACTGAAATAGTTAATATGTAATTTTTGTACATTTTAGACTTTAAACAAAATGATTATAAAGACACGTCCGACATAGTGTCATTAGTTTCATTAAATGTTCATCAGTGCGCATGATCATCTTGCATGATTTAACGCCCAGATATCTTGCTTTGAAATAAAATTTCTTATGTAGCTAGTGTGAAGTAATATATCGGGAATACATACCTATTCTATTAATACATACATACATAGTAGATTATGTGGAACTGTTGCAATGATTTTATTTCTAAAATCAGATTAATCACATTTGCTCAGTTGAGTGTAGAAATACGTTAATTATGTAATTGACGAGAAAAACCCAACAGTAATGTTAATATTTTATCAGTTCATGCAGTGCAATAAAGTTAGTAGATATTATCTAAATTCATTATGTTGGAGTATGTGTTTTCCAACTGTTGGTATAACTTTAAAAAATGATTAATCACAAAGTAGCAATCGATGAATCATGATTTATCAAAATTTTAAGCGCGATATTTATAACGTCTCGTTTTGTAGTCATTGTAGGAATGTAAAGAGATGCTTAAAAGGCTAGAAATTTTTTTCCAGGCGTTACATCAGAACTTAAAGTACGGACTATCACATGCTGAGTGTTGAGTTGGCATATTTTTATCTGTTCCAGGGTTCTGATGAACGTAAGCCACTGCTTCCTCATCCCAACCCTGTCAGCAAACCCCCAGGTGGCGCTGACTGGATAAATACGAGTGTTCCTTCAGCACGGACGGATGAACAGGCTCTCCTCACATCCATTCTTACTAAGACAGCCCAGTAAGGGACTTCTTCATACATCCATAGATGGGCCGAGCACAGCATGTACTTTCAAAATATTAACAAGGCATTCGGGCATTTAATAAACTGATTATTTGTTTTCTTTTCAATCAGAATTATCATTGATGTTTCAGCAGCTGACTCTGTCATGATGGAGCAGCATGAATACATAGACAAAGCTCGGCAGTACAGGTAATTGTGTCCACATTAATATAAAATTTGTTGTGGAAGCTTATTAATTCTCCAAATTTAGTCATGCATATTGAGAAACAATGTTGGTTTTTATTTCAGT
The DNA here is from genome assembly GCA_015343265.1 of Pao palembangensis. Taxonomy (NCBI): domain Eukaryota; kingdom Metazoa; phylum Chordata; class Actinopteri; order Tetraodontiformes; family Tetraodontidae; genus Pao; species Pao palembangensis. The sequence goes on along the minus strand of CM027091.1, from coordinate 4,000,605 downwards.
ACGAAGTTGGCTGTGCTGAGCAACGGTCTGCCCCATAAAAAAGCCCTCACTCTTCCATCCCTCACCAGCCAGCCTCATCAAGTGCTTGCTAGTGATCTGGTGCCATATTCAGACGTTCAGCAGGTACTGTAGTCAGACACCAGTACACATGCAATATTCGTTAAATTTAACTAAATATTTGGAGGCGTTGTTCAACGTGTAGTTTTGTTGCTTGTTTTATATTTATGTGGTGATGTCTAAATGTCTTAAACTCATCTTAGATATCTAAAGAACTGCATACTCCCATACTTCACTTTTTTTTCTACAGACCATATACATTTTCAGTATTTCTTTCTTTACAGGTGTCAAAGATAGCAGCTTATGCTTACAGTGCAATTTCTCAAATCAAAGTGGATGCGAAAGAAGAACTAGTGGTCCAGTTCACCATTCCTTGACTCTGCTCTTGTGGGACCTTCAGTTTTGCTACCATCCTGCTCTCGCTGTGTCACTACTGCAATTTTATCCTCAAGGCAACCTTTGATAAAAGTATCTTTGTCCTCTTGTTCGTACCTAGCATTAAGGGCTTTAAAGATAAAGATGTTGAAGGATTGTAGTGTTTTGTTGTTGATGTACTCATTTATGGGACTTTGAAAAAAGTTATGAATTATTATTTTCAGCAATGTCTTATGTTTGAATCACAGACTTTAAAATTCAGCAGTCTAAAATTCAATCTTTCTTGATGTGCTTGTTTTTCTTTTCTAGTTTTGAGATCTAACAAAGTAACTTTAACTTTTTCTTTTAACTCAAAAAGTCTCAGGTCCAAAACAAGATTGTAAACTATTTTTCTATTCATCCTGTAAAGAGCTATTTGATATTTGGTGGTATGCACTTGTAAGGATAGGAGAAATGGGGTGGTGCGGTGGTGAGCAGTGTCGCCTCACAGCAAGAAGGTTCAGAGTTTGAATCTCGGCTCCGGCCTTTCTGTGCGGAATTTGGGTTTTCTCCGGGCACTCCGGTTTCCTTCACAGTCCAAAGACATGCTTGTTGAATTGATCAGTCTAAATTGACCACAGGTGTGAGTGTGAGTGTGAATGGTTGTCTGTCTTTGTGTTAGGCCTGTGATAGGCTGGCGACCTATCCAGGGTGTACCCTGCCTCTCATCCCTTGACAACTGGGATAGGATCCAGCAGACCTTTGCAACCCAAGTGTGGATCAAGGCACTGATGGATGGATAAAAAGATGGATGGATAGGAGAAATGAAAAATGCAAAAGAACAAGTCATTACAGTATGGTAGGTACCCCTTGAATGGATAAATAAAATAGAATAGAAAGGAATACTGCTTATTGTCCCAGAATGGGGAAATTGCAGTGTCTCGGCAGCATACAGAAAGAGAAATAAATGATATAAAAACACTTTTAAATGAAACATAAAATAGATCTAACACTATATATTTACAACTACCGTGTTATACATCAGAGTTGCAAAATTTGGTAAAGTGGCATAAAGATTGCCTTTTTTAGTATGTTCTCTTGTCTTGGGCGTCATGAGTTTTCTGTCTTCGTACCTTTGCCAATCTGGAGGTGCTGTAACACTTTTTTTTAATCTTTTTTTTAACAATCTGTTGATAATTGTCCTTTTCTCTATATAGTCTTTCAATTTGAGGTTAAACAATAATATTCCATGTCTAATCACTTCTGGAAATAGAACATGCACATGATGGAGACTACAACTTGAAGTAGAAAAATATATGAAGACAAAGCCAAAGGACCCTTTTTCAAGGAAATGGATAGAATGAGTGCACCAATTTTTTTTTTTTTTTTTCTATTTGGAAAATAGTAACTTTGAATTATCTTCTCCTTCTAAACTCAAAGGTGATTTAGAGGTTCAGGTTCTTGGATGTATCATCTCTCTTTAAAACAGCAAGTCTGGAAATGACTGATTGACAGCTGATTTAAGGCAACAGAGTTGCAACTGAATACTACTCTGAGCTTCCCTCACTGCAGCACCCAGCCATTAAGCTCTACCTTACTTTCCCAGTAGATGTTGTGTCTGCTCCCTCACCTCCAAATCTATAATGATACCTAAACCTGGTCTAAGGGCTTCTAATGATTAAAGTAACTTAATCCGGATAGATTGTAATAATAGGATAATACATCATAAGAGTTAATGTGGGTTCCTAAATATTAGGTCATTATCATCAAAGGCAGTTTTAGTTAATGATTTTGTAAGTGAACATAATATTGATCTTTATGGTCTAACGGAAACATGGTTATGTCCAGATGAATATGTGAATTTTAATGAAGCCTCTCCTCCCAGCCACATTAATACTGATATAGCTCGAGATAATGGTCGTGGTGTGGCAGCTATTTACAATTCCAATTTGCTAATTAATGTTAAATCTAAATCTAATTATATATTTTTTTGAAAATCTTAGCATGAAAATCCTACATTTGTCTAACAAATTGTTAAATTCTTTGGATTCATTAATATTTATTATTTACGTCTTTTTTTCTCTCTTTATCTGTACTAAATTAAGTTAACTAGGCTGTCAAACACCTTTTCTTTTTTCACATAATGGTAATTATCTGAATCAAAAACAGACTATAGCCTAGTCTCTTTGGGATGCTGGGCATGTTGAAGCGTTGAGTGATTGAGTTTGTGTGAATTTCACAGAAATTTCTTAAATAATACTTGAAATCAGATATTTTGTTGCTTACTGAAATTTGATGGTCCTACTAGTGGCAGTTTGTTGAGGTAGATTTAAAAATGCAGAACAATTCATGGGCTACAACTGCAGAGCATATTTGGAGAGGTGTGCATTGCTTTACATATTTTTTCCACATTGCCTGTTATTGTTTCTGGAGCTGAGAGAGCTTTCAGTGAGCTAAAACTGGTTAAAAAAAATATTTGAGGTCCACCATGTCACAGGATAGACTTTGCAGTCTTGCCATGTTATCCATTGAAAGTCACTTGGCTAGAAAGCTGGATTTCAAAGACTTGATCAATGACTTTGCAAGCAGGAAGGCTTGATGCTGGGCTTTTGGTGAATGAGGCTAAGCAAGGGCCAGTGGTAATTTTAAAATAGCATGGCTGTTAATATTAATGCAACATGATGCCCAGAGTCTTTCAAAAAAAAAAAAAAAAGATGTCAAACAGGAATGGTTAGATTATATTATTGTGCAGTCTTGTGTTTCTGTTGATGCTAAGTTACCCTATCTTTCAATTTTATGTAACCTAACTGACTTTTGTTTTTATTTTATGCTTTTTTTTGCATCCACGATGAAGCCATGAAGACTTAATAAAGGAAGAGGCAAATCAGTCACCTTGTGTGCAGTGATTCCTTCATTTTATATCCGACAAAGGCAAGACAGCTGAAAAGGTAGAGTTATATTAGGTTTTGACTGGGTGGATTGGATCCTGGACATGTGGTTACAGCAGATGGACAGGGTTCTTGTGGTCTTTGGTGATGAGGTCCAATGCCAAATTTTTTCATGGGGCCCAAAATCCCTGGCAGCACCCCTGACTAAATTTAAGATTATATTTATAGGTGACTTTAATATTCAAGTTGACAGTCTGAGTTCCCAATTTAAAACAATTTTGGACTCCTAAGGATTCTCCCAGTTAGTGAATGTTCCTACTCATAAGCATAATCATACCTTATACCTCATTCTTACTCTTTACATTGGCTTCCAGTTAAATTTAGAATTGCTTTTAAGATCCTCCTGATCACCTATAAAGCCCTTTATTCTCAGGCTCCATCCCATATTAAAGAGCTCATTAAACTGTATGTAACAGGCTAACCTCCTCTGTACCACCATATGGCACTGTGCCAATTTTGGGTACGTCGTAATTGTCTGGCACTGTGCTGCGCCTATATAGAGGGGTGTTTTCCGTTTCCATGTCTTTTTTCCACTTTTCTTCCTGGTGACTGTGGCCTGTTCAACGGGGTAACGAGGTGTTTTAATCCCCTGCACTTAGGTAACACCACGCTGACTTTTTCCTCGCGCAATCGGTTCATTATGAGTGGTGCGTAATTCCATTTTTTTGCAGCGCGACTGGGGGGCGGTGCTGTGAACTATTGGGAGCTCTCTGGGGTGCGTCTGCCTGTTTCCACTGTTTGGAAAAGTCCTGCTGTCTGCCTTGCTGTGGCTCTGCCTCCTTCTCCTCAAATGATTGTGTGTAATTTTTTGGATACAGCTGAGAGGCTCGTAGTGCCAGGCTTAATACTACTTCCCGATTTCCCCGAGCTCGCCGTGGCTTCATTAAGTGGTTTGTACAGGTTTATTTTAGTAATAAATTCTCTATTTTCTTGATTTAAATAATGGTTCTACATCGCTCGATGTCTCACTATGGGATGCACACCTCCCTCAGCCCTCATAGAAGCATTAATGTCATTACGCCAATTCTGATTGGCTGGTGAACTTGTCCGTCCGCGGCAGGCAGACCCGCCTGCTATATTTGTCATACGCGGACGTCACCACCTCATTCAGACACCTCTTCTCACTCTGAAGCTTCTCTGGCGTCCACGGGTAAGTGGCTTAACTGTTCGCACACGGAGCTTTTCGGCTTGGTCGCTGAACGCTACTTGCTCTTGACGCTGGTTTTACACTGCAACTTTTAGATTTGGTGTCAGCTGCGTCTCCTCGCCACTCCCGGTTTGGTATATGCAGTGCTCGGGGCCCCACACAGCTCGAGCACAAGAGTACATGCTTTGCTGGCCAGCTCTCACCACGTGTTCTGGTGCTAACTCATTCCATTTATCTGTCGCTTTCTAGCCCAGAGAAATGGCTGACAAGGCTCCACATCCCAGAGCATCCAAGCTCCGCATGTGTCGCTGGGCAACTTGCAGCGAAAGACCCGCATCAGACTTGCCCTACCTGCCTCGGGCTGGAACATGCCCGGAAGGCGGTCGACAACCTGGGCTTGTGCCAGCACTGCTCCGCCTTCATGGCCAAAGGCTTGCGCAGACAGCTGGCTTGCCCGGTTAGCCTGTCTGACAAAGACCCCTGCCTCCCCCCCCGCGCCAGAAGCCGGGGAGGAGCAGGAGATGGAAGACACCGCTCCCACAGCTCTAGTAGCAGCCGCCAGCTGGGGTTCCCAGCTGGATCTGCTCTTGGGGTCTCAGGAGGATATCCTGGACCTCGACTGCGGGGGGGAGGACAAGGATGTCTCTAACCCTCTCTTTTCTGAGGATGAGGACGGTGAAGACATTTTCGTCTCTATGACTGAGGCTGTACAGCCCTCGGCCCTCTCTGTTTCGCCGATTATGCACTCCAGCTCAATCATGCTGGATGCGTTCAAACACGCAGCTGCCTGGCTGGACGTCCCCTGGCCAGTTGCCGTAGCGGAGGCTCCTAGGTCCTGCTACGAGGGGAAGACATTGCCCTTGGCTCAGGACGTGTCTTTTCTGGGGCTTACCCTGAATTCTGTGTCACTCACAGCGCGTCTCTCGGAAAAGTGGGTCGGCAGCTTCAGAGCTTGCCTCGCGCTCTTCCGGCTGGGCAGAATGGTCCAGTTCAGTTTGTGCTACTCGGACTGATGGCTTCGGTCATCCTCGTAGTCTGACTGGGTTGGCTCCACATTAGGGAGTTCCAATTTTGGGTGGCTGCACACGGAGGGTGCTTGTCACGCCCGAGTGTGCCCTGGCGCTGTGCCACTGGAGAGCCTGTCGTTTCTGACACAGGGGGTACCAATGGGTGCCGTCCTGTCCAGGAAGGTGGTCACCACAGATGCCAGCCTGACTGGCTGGGCAGGTGTCCACGAGGGTCGTTGTGTGAGGGGGAGCTGCATAAAATTCTTGGAGCTTTCAGCGGTGTTTCTGTCTTTGAAACGCTTCCTTCCGTTCCTGCAGGGTTATCATGTCCTGATACACACGGACAACACAACGACGGTGGCTTACATCAACCGGCAGGGGGGCCTGAGCGCTTCTTGTCTCTCAGAGCGACGCATGTCCCGGGGTCTCTGAATACAGGAGCAAACATGCTCTCCAGGGGCGTGCCAATGTACGGGGAGTGGGCCCTACATCCGGCGGTGGTGGAATAGGTCTGGGCTCGTTATGGGTGAGCGATGGTGGACCAGTTTGCGTCGAGGGCGAATGCGCGATGCGCCCTGTTCTATTCCCTTCGGGGCGCAGACGTGTCCCTGGGGGTAGACACGTTAGCGCACATCTGGCCACGCACGCTGCTCTACGCCTTCTCCCCCCGTCCCTGATTCCCCCCACTCTATCCAGAGTGAGGGAACATGGTCACGAGCTGATTTTGATCGCTCCGCATTGGCCGGCGATGCACTGGCTGGTGGAGATATATCAGCTGCTGCAGATGCAGCCTTGGTAGCTCCCGCTGCGTCGGGACCTGCTGTCTCAGGCAGAGGGTTCGGTCTTCCATCCGCACCCAGAACGTCTGGCGCTATGGGCCTGGCCCCTGAGAGGATGAATCTCTCAGCGGAGGGGCTCTCGCAGCGAGTGATTTTCACCATTCAAAGCGCTCAAGCCTCCTCCACTAGGTCTTTGTATGACTGTAAGTGGAAAGTGTTTGAGGAGTGGTGCACTCGACACATCCCTTTCCAGTACTCGGTGGGGGTGATTTTGTCTTTTCTGCAGGACCTAATTGATAAGTGTAGGGCTTTTTCCACAATTAAGATCTACCTGGCGGCTATCGCCGCTTGTCATGTCGGGTTCGGTGGGCTGACGGCGAGTCAGCATCCGCTGATTGGCCACTTCATAAAGGGCACACACCGGCTCCTTCCGGTCTCCAGGCCCCTGGTGCCCCCGTGGGACCTGGCAGTGGTCATGAAGGGGTTGAAAAACCCACCGTTTGAGCCGCTGCAGGGAGCGGATCTGAAGTTCGTGTCCCTCAAGACGGTGTTGCTGCTCACTTTGGCCTCAGCTAAACACATCAGTGACATTCATGCGCTGTCGGTACACCCGTCGTGCGCACAGTTCTTCGCGGACAACGTTCATATGATTTTGAAGCCAAACCCAGCTTTTGTGCCGAAGGTGGTGGGGTTATGTTCCCCCATCGACCTGACGGCGTACACTGCTGCGCTGGACGAGCAACATGCACGCAGGTTGTGTCCGGTTCGTGCGGTGCGCACCTATGTGGATAGGACCAGAGGCTTCAGGAGGAGCGATCAGCTCTTTGTCTCCTGGGCTGGTCTCCACTCTCCCACTGCGTGGTGGAGGCACCTGGGGGTCTGCGTGCTCACTCGACCCGGAGCTTAGCCACTTCGTGGGCTTTGTTCAGGGGGGTGGAGCTGCAGGAGATCTGTGCTGCGGCGAGCTGGTCTTCGCCGCTCACTTTTGTCCGGTTTTACATGCTGGACGTCTCTGCTTTGTGCGTGGCACGGACGGTCCTTTTGCCCTGATTTGGTCAGGTCCTGCCGATTGGTTGGTGGACGCAGGATAAGCTTGTCTGGCACTACGGGAGCTGTGATATCCCATAGTGAGACATCGAGAGATGTATTATGAAAGAGAAATTGAGGTTATTTGCATAATCCCGGTTCTCTGAGTAATATGAGACCCAGAGCCTGAACCCCCAGGTAAGCACAGTGGCAAGGAATAATGTCCTTTTAACAGGAAGTAACCTTGAGCAGGACCAGTCTTAGGAGGAACCATCCTGCTGAAAGTCGGCTGGGTAAAGGAGGAAAAGAAGAGGGAGACAGGACAGAGAGAATAAAGAGAGAGAGAGGGAGAAACAGTTTTTCATCCTTAGAGGCGTGGTATACTATTGCTGGCCTGGATCAGCTGCCACTCCCTAGGAGCGCTGCTGCTTTGGCTCCTTTTTTTTGGGCTCTGCATCTTTGCCGGATCTGGCTCGCGCTATTGGTGCTCGTTTCTGCCGCTCACATTGCGCAGTGGCCACCTGTCGGCATAGTTGGCTGTTTAAATTAATCCAGCCACTGGTTTTATCCATCCTTATTTCTTGTTGGAGTGTTTTAGTTATTTTTTGTGGGTTAGCTCCTGATTTAAGTGTTGGTAATTTGTTTTCCTTGTTTGTTGTTTTGTTTTTAACTGTTGTTGTTGTGGTATTCTTTTTGCCCGGCTTTTTAACTTTTGTTTGTTTTGTTCAGGTTCTGGAGGCTGTCGGTGGCCATTGTTTCCTAGTGATTGTGCCCTTTCTTTTCAACGTTTCCTTTGCAGTATGTGTGTGGTGTCATGGGTGTTTCAGTTGATCCTATTTTGGTTTGCCCTTCTGCCGCCTGGTAAGCTCCAGTCTTGTCCTACTCCTTCTTTTGATTTCAGAGTTATTTCCAGTAAGTGTTTTATTTTGTTGTTTGGCAAATTACATTGTTAGTAAAGTTTGTTCCTTTTTTTTATTATGGCCCTTAGCTCTGAGGATGCGGGTCTATTGATGGCACATAATGTTTGAAAAATTAGATTAGGAGGTAGAAGCTTTAGTTTTTTGGTTCTTTTATTTTGGAATCAGTTCCCGGACTCAGTTGGGGTTGCAGCGATCTTTGATTCTTATTTGTCCATTTTCACTAGACCAAACACAGCCTATAACTCATTTGAAAGTCTTGTTCTTGCTGTTCCTTTTAAGCCTGGTCCTTAAATCAGATAGTTATAATTATTGGTGACTTTTTAACATCAATGTAGATGCGGTTTATTAAAGCTTGGCTACTGCATTCAATTCAGTACTAGAAACAATTAGCTTCAGTGTGTGCATGAACCCACTCACTACTTCTAGAGTTGTGTTAGCATATGGGGTTGAAATTGAACACAATAGTCTCTCCTCAGAATTCAGTGTTCATCTGCCCATTATTTAATAACTTTTGATTTTATTTTAGCTGATTGCACAAAGCCAAACAGAAGCACTCTCACTGGATGTCTGATAATGCCATAGCCGAATTTAAGGAAGCAGTTTCGTTGATTCCTAGTACAATACCCAGTGTGTTAGGTTTCGGTGTGGTGAGGACCCAAACGCAGACACGAGGCAGGTGTTCCAAAAGCAAAACCAGCTCTTTATTGGGAGCGCATGGGGAACAAACCAAAGGAGCTCCAAATGGAGGAAAACACAGTAATCACAAGAATTCACAGTCCACAAAACTCTTCACGGGGGGAGGATCCACTGCGGGGTATCCAAGACCAGAACATAGACTCTAGACTTCTTCACAGGGAACATGGCCACCACTCTGCAGGTGAAGCACAAACAAACACAATGACAATGATCCAGCAATGGGGACCAGCTGGCAGCCTCCCTATATCAGCCGCTGATGAGCAGATCAGCGGCAGGTGCGCAGTCACTGCTGGATCCCGGGAACCTGCGCCCTCTGTAGGGAGAAGACTGGGCAACCCACACACACCATAAAGGGCCGGCAAGCCGAACCCTAACACAGTGTCAGTTTGTCAGGGGACTCGTGCACTACCCCTAGTTGCCACGACATTGATAATTTTATTAATACCATTACAGGCTCATTGCACAGCACGCTTAAACAAATTTTGCCTCTATCGGAAAAAAAATATAACTAGAAGAAGCTCTGCTCCATGGTACACTCAGAAAACATGCGAGTTAAAGCAAAGATCACGACACATAGAGGAAAAAAATGGCGTTCAACAAAAAAGCATGAATTCTATCAGGCCTGGCAAGGTAGTCTTAAAACATAATCAATACAGCCAAAGCCAGTTATTACTCATCATTCATAGAAGAAAATAAGAGCAGCCCCAGGTTTTTATTCAGCACTGTAGCCAGGCTGATCCAGAGTCATAACTCTATCGAGCAATCCATTCCTCCACATCTCAGTAGCAGTGAGTTCATGAACTTCTTTAATGAAAAAATTGTAATCATTAGAGATAACAATCAAAACCTTCTAGCATCATCTACTACAAATTTGTTTGTCAGTGCAGCTGCATTGGAGATAACCACTAAGCCACATATGTACCTGGACTGATTTCTCTTTATCAGCCCTCAACAATTGGCTTTTATCATTCCCTCCTCTAAATCCATAACCTGTCTTTTAGATCCTATTCCTACTAGGTTACTTAAGTAAGTGTTCCCTTTTTCTTGGCACCTCCTTACTAGACATTATTCATTTGTTCCTGACGTTAGGCTATGTCTTACAGACGTTTAAAGTTGCTATAATCAAACCCCTGCTAAAAAAGCCAAATCTTGATCCAGGGTTTTTAGCAAACTATAGGCCTATCTCCAAACTGGTCTTTATTTCAAAAATTTTGGAGAAATTTATTGTCAGCTGTGCAAGTATCTTCATAAAAACAGCCTATTTGAAGTCTTTCAGTCAGGATTTAGGGAACATCACAGCACAGAGACTGCACTGGCAAAAGTCACTAACGACCTGTTAATGGCCTCTGATTAGGGCTGTGTTTCAGTACTTGTCCTTCGGGATCTCAGTGCTGTATTTCAAACAGTTGACGACCAGACTCTTTTACAGAGACTAGAAAATCAAATTGGTATCAGTGGAACTGCTTTAAGCTGGTTCAAGTCCTATCTATCAGACAGACATCACCGTGTACATGTAAATCACAACTCGCACATGCTTACTAAGGTTAGCCATGGTGTTCCACATGGTTCTGTGCTTGGCCCGATCTATTCACAGTCTATATGTCGTACTAAGCAGTATGATCAGAAAGAACTCTATACATTTTTCTGTTATGCTGACAACACCCAATTGTATTTATCAATGAAGCCAGATGAACGCAATCAACTAACACAAGTGTAATCCTGTGTTACAGATAAGTCCTGGATGACCCATAACTTTCTTCTATAGAACTCAGACAAAACTGAGGTTCTACTAGTTAGTCCAAAACATCTCAGACACTCTTCAGCTAATGATATAGCCTTTTGTAACAGACTAGCTCCTGCCTATAGCACCATTGTTAAGAACCTGGGTGTTAACTTTGATCAGGACTTGTATTTTATCAAGCACATAAAACATCTCAAGGACTGCCCACTTCCACCTTCGTAACATTGGAAACATCAGGCATGTCCTTTCCTTTCATGCTGCTGAGAAGCTCATCCATGCTTTTATTACCTCCAGGCTATATTACTGTAACTCTCTTTTGTCAGGAAGCCCCAAAAATTCCCTCAGAACTCTGCAGCTCATTCAGAACTCCACAGCTCGTGTTCTAACACTAAGAAGTGTGACCACATTTGGCCTATGATTTAGCTTGTGACTCCTCATATGATTAGCTTATGACTCCCCATGTATTTATCTTATATAACCGTATGTAACCGCCATAGCTGTGTAAGCTAGTGCTAGTGTGTTTTGCTTAAGCATAATCACCTTATTAAGTCATTGTCAAAACAGCTGACAGCTTGCTGAATCATTATAAAATCATTATTAACAGGTGACAACTCCTGTTTAGTTTTGAACAATGTGTGCATTATGCAGCCGACAGCTCATACTGAGTTTTGAACAACAATGTGCATTGTGTACAGATAGATGATTCTATCTGTTCTCCCTCTCTCTCTCTTTATTCTCTCTGTCCTGTCCCCCTCTTTTCTTCCTCCTTTACCCAGCCGACTTTCAGCAGGATGGTTCCTCCTTGTAAGCCTGGTCCTGCTCAAGGTTTCTTCCTGTTAAAATGGAGTTTTTCCTTGCCACTGTGCTTACCTGGGGATTCAGGCTCTGGGTTTCTACCTCTGTAAAGAACCTAGAGACAATTTTATTGTAAAAGGTGCTATATAAATAAAATTGAAATTGAATTGAAATTGAATAGGCAATTGGTCTGGTCCATTCTGTTCTGTCTCTTGTTTTCTAACAGGTCAGCATGACCTCCTTGAATCATACGTTATCTGGGGCCCCTGTGATTTATGCCCTTGGTGGATGTGAGAACAGGCACTGTTTGAAGCAAAGATGTGATGAACCTGGCTGTAAAGTTTGTTGGACTGAGCATTTTCAGAAAGTACATCAGCGAACTATTAGCGTAAGGCAGAAGGCGTCACTCCAAGTCTGGAGAGGTGCAGTTGGTATGGTTTGAGCGTTTGGGTACTTTGGAGACCGGAGGCGGTGCAACAACGACTTCTGCTCTAGTCTACTGTCCTTTTTGGATTGTTGATTCACCACTATATTTTTGCCTTGTGTTTTTTTTACTCTTCTGATTCATTTGGATGTATTTTTCTTCAATAAATTCTGGGTGACATTTTTTGAAAAGACAACCTCTGATACTCTGTGTTACTTTTTTGACACGAACACACAGGCAGGTGCCTTCTTAGTAGTAGTAGGACAGCCCTACCTCGCTCTGTCCCTGGAGTTTCAGTAGCCGTACAGATTAGCAGATGAGATGCAGGTTTGGCTAATCAGGAACGCAATGCAGGTGCAACGGAGAGGGGAGGGAAACACACACACACACACATATATATATATATATATATATATATATATATATATATATATATATATATATATATATATGCCCCATTTGGCCATGTCACTCATTTGAATAGCTTAACAACGTCCCAGATTCTGCGACACACATTTATCAGATTTGACCCCTCCATTTCCGAATTTCCACAGTGCATGCCTGCCCCCACTTTAGACAGTCTATTCAGTGTTTCAGCATGTAGCATCCACCGGGAATTTCAGGAAGTTCACCTGGTGTTTCAGCACCGGCCGCCCCCTCACCACTCAATTTGGACATGTCCGGTGTTTCATCACCAAAATATCTTTCTCTCCAATAATTTGCTAGCATGTGCTTGCTATTATTTCAGTTGCAACTAAGTCATTCCCATCCCATTCCTCTCCGCTCCAATTGCATCCCATCCCACTCCTCTCCACTTAACTCCATTCCAATTCCATCCTATCCCGTTCCATTCCATTCCACTTTAGTTGGATCCAGTTCGAGCCCATCCCATACCTCTCCAGTCCACTCAAGTCCAATTCCATCCCATCCTGTTAATCTCCACTCTACTCCAGTCCATTCCACTGACCCCACTCCAATCCACTCCACTTCACCCCACTCTAATTCCACCCCATCCCGTTCATCTTCACTCCACTCTACTCCACTCCAATCCACTTCTTGACACTTCACCTCACTCCAATTCCATCCCATCAGGTTCATCTCCATCCCATCGCCTTCCTCTGCACTCCACTCCACTCTACTCCACTCCACTCCAGTTCCATCCAATCCTAATCCACTTTACCCCACTTCACTCCATTCAACTATACTGTTCTCCACTCCAATTCCACCCCATCCTGTTCATCTTCACTCCACTCTACTCCACTCCAATCCACTGCGTGACACTTCAACTCACTCCAATTCCATCCCATCCGGTTTATCTCCACTCCCCTCCACTCTAGTCTACTGTACTCCACTCTACTCCACTCCAACTCCACTCCAATTTCCTTCCATAATGTTCCTCTCCATTCCACTCTACTCTTCTTTATTGTACTCCACTCCATTCCAATTACATTCTATCCCATTGCTCTCCACTCCTCTCCACTCCGCCCCACCCCAGTTGGATCCAATTCATCTCCACTGCACTCTACCTCAATTCCATGCAATCCCATTCTTCTCCACTGCACTCCAATTCCATCCCATTGCCTTCCTCTGCACTGTACTCCACTCCACTCAACTTTACTCCACTCTAGTTCCATCCAATCCTAATCCAGTCTCTGCCACTCCACTCTAATTTGATCCAGTCCTCATCCACTCCAATTCCATTCCATTCTATCCCATCCCATTCCTCTCCATTGCAATCCACTCCACTCAACTCCAATCCACTGCTCGACACTTCACCTCACTAATTCCATCCCATTCGGTTTATCTCCACTCCAACTTCACTCCAATTTCTTTCCATCCTGTTTCTCTCCATTCCAATCTACTATTCTCTATTGTAGTCCACTCCACGCCACTCTATTCTACTCCACCACAGTTGGATCAACTTTGATCCAATCTTATTAATCTCCACTGCACTCCACTTCAATTCCATGCCATCCCATTTCTCTGGAGTGGACTACAGTAGAAAAGGAATTCCACTCCACTCCACTCCACTCCAAAGAGAAGAGCAACAGGATAGGATGGAATTGGAATGGAGTAGAATGGCTTGGGCTGACCCACTCCATTCCACTCTACTCTACTCGTTTCCACTCCTGTCCACTCCACTACACTCCACCCTAGTTGGATCCAGTTCAATCCCATCCCATACCTCTCCACTCCACCCCACTCCAATTCCACCCCATGCAGTTCCTCTGCACTCCACTCCCCTTCATTCCACTCTACTCCACTCCAATTCCATTTCATCCTGTTCTTCTTCATTCCATTCTATTCTACTCTGCTCTATTGTAGTCCACTCCACTCCATTTCAATTCCATCCTGTCCCATTGCTCTCCACTCCTCTCCACTCCACCACAGTTGGATCCAATTCGTTCCCATGCTATTCAACTTTACTGAACTCTACTTCAATTCCATACCATCCCATTCAGGAACTGTACATTGGGGAAACTAAACAGCCCCTCCATAAACGAATGGCCCAACACGGACGTGCCACTTCTTCAGGACAGGACTCAGCAGTACACCTACACCTAAAAGAAAGCGGACACTCCTTTAAGTACAGTCAAGTACGTGTGCTTGCCAGAGAAGATCGCTGGTTTGAGAGGGGTATCAAGGAAGCCATTCATGTCAAGTTGGAAAAACCATCTTTAAACAGAGGTGGTGGACTAAGGCACTTTCTATCACCCACGTACAATGCAGTCCTCCACTCTTTTCGTCAGCAATCCAAACGTTCACACCGTTTGACAAGACCTGGTGACTCATTACCATGTGACCCAACAGACAAATGGGAAGCACCTGTGGAAACAATGGGTTAAAGTTGTAGCTGAAAGATAGCATTAAGAATTGAATGTGCTGAAGGACCCAGACTGAGGCCCTGACCTTCCTTTGACTTTATGTTGTTTGTAGAAGTTAGACATTAAATCAGTAAAGTCAGATAAGACAGGAAATATAAAGCAAGAAGTGAGGAAGTGAGAATGTGTACAATAAACAGATGGTCACTCACAAGGGGGGCCCAGAGGAGGGGGCCTCACTAGGATAAAAAGGTGAGGAGATTCTGTCTCAGCAGATCTCCTTGACAGGACAATTCTGTTATGCAGCTGTTTTGTCAACGGATCTCCAAGATCTTGTAAAACTTGTTTGTTATTAAAAGCTTTGCCAAGTAGCAACTACCTGTTACAGTTTGATTTGTCCCAACCGATAAAAGAAGACGCAAGGACCCGGAGAGCGGGGGAGCCCGGCAGTGAGTCCCACACACCCCAACTGAAACTAGGTGAACGACCCTGCCAATGACTCTCAGGTGACCATCCGGGTCATTAGCATGCCAATGGTCCACAGGGTTATAGTTTCAAGCTCTGCCCCCAGCAAGCTTAGAATTGAAGAAGCTCTCTGGAGAGAGGGCAAAACATTTTCAAGGAAACCTTTCAGTCCAGTTGACGCAGAGAGATCTAACTTTGGATAACTATGACCTGGATGAGTGAGAATCTACACAGACGCCATCCCATTCCTCTCCACTGCACTCCAATCCAATTCCATCCCATCCTCTTCCTCTGCACTCTACTCCACTCCAGTTCCATCCAATCCTAATCCACTCGCTGCCACTCTACTCTACTCCTCTCCAATCCGATCTAGCCCTAAACCTAAAAATTCCATTCCATCCCACACCATTCGTCTCCACTGCAATCCATTCCATTCCACTCCACCCCAGTTGGATCCAATTTGATCCAAACCTATTCATCTCCACTTCAATTCCATGCTATCCCATTCCTCTGGAGTGGACTACAGTAAAGAAGGAATTCCACTCCCCTCCACTCCATTGTATTACACTCCACTCCACCCAACCCCCCTCCACTCCACGGAGAAGAGCAACGGGATAGGATGGAATTGGAATGGAGGAGAGTGGAGTGGCTTGGTGTGGACCACTCCATCCATCTATCCATCCATCCATCCTCTGCCGCTTATCCGGGGTCGGGTCGCGGGGGCAGCAGGGAAGCCCAGACTTCCCTATCCCCAGCCACTTCGTCCAGCTCTTCCGGGGGGATCCCTAGGCGTTCCCAGGCCAGCCGAGAGACGTAGTCCCTCCAGCGTGTCCTGGGTCTTCCCGGGGGCCTTCTACTGGAGGGACGTGCCCTGAACACCAGGGAGGCGTCCGGGAGGCATCCTTACTAGGTGCCCGAGCCACCTCATCTGGCTCTTCTCAAAGTGGAGGAGTAGCGACTCTACTCCGAGGTCCTCCCAGATGGCAGAGCTTCTCACCCTATCTCTAAGGGAGAGCCCAGCCACCCTGCGAAGGAAACTCATTTCGGCCGCTTCAATTCAATTCAATTTCAATTTAATTTATTTATATAGCACCTTTTACAATAAAATTGTCTCTAGGTTCTTTACAGAGGTAGAAACCCAGAGCCTGAACCCCCAGGTAAGCACATTGGCAAGGAAAAACTCCCTTTTAACAGGAAGAAACCTTGAGCAGGACCAGGCTTACAAGGAGGAACCATCCTGTTGAAAGTCAGCTGGGTAAAGTAGGAATAAAAGGGGTAGACAGGACAGAGAGAATAGAGAGAGCGAGAGGGAGAACAGATAGAATCATAGAACCATAGAAATACAATCATAGAAGTCTGTGTAGATTCTCACTCATCCAGGTCATGGTTATCCAAAGTAGATCTCTCTGTGTCAACTGGACTGAAAGGTTTCCTTGAAAACGTTTCGCCCTCTCTCCAGAGAGCTTCTTCAGTTCTAGGTTTGCTGGGGCAGAGCTTGAAAATATAGCCCTGTGGACCATTGGCATGTTAATGGCCCGGGTGGTCACCTGAGAGTCCTTGGCAGGGTTTGGCTGTCTTCTCATGCTCTCGCACCAAGCAAAGGGTATCTTTCCCAAAATGTGATGCAAGATGCCTGCCAAGGACTCTCAGGTGACCACCCGGGCCACCCGAGATCTACTTTGGATACAATCATAGAAATACAAACATATCAGACATAATATATATACACATAATACAGCATAGCAGGTTGTTATAAAGAGATGAACAGCATAGGCAGGTGCTGACAGTGGACCCTGAGTTTGTCAGAGGCCGAGGTCCGTGCAGCACGAAGGCCTGGAGATGGAAGCCCTGCAGAGAGAGAGAGAGAGAGAGAGAGAGAGAGAGAGAGAGGGGAGGCAAGGAAGACTGGACACAGATAATCCCGGTGAGAAAAAAGAAAAGGAGGAGAGGAGGGAGTGGTTAGTGCTGAAGAAGTGAGGAACTGCTCCAGTGGATCATGTTTGTGTCCCCAGCAGTGTGGGCCAATGGCCAGCAGCTGTGCTAAAATTTGAGAATAAGAGTTTGATGACCCTAGCTGTGGCTATTTGGAACTGACTGTAACTAGACCTATCAGCCCTACACACTTTGTTTGAGGCTAACTGTATGCTTTACTGAACAGAAAGGTTTTAAGTTTGATCTTAAAGGCAGATGTGGTGTCTGCCTCTCAGACCCAGGTTGGTAACTGGTTCCACAGTAAAACTGCCCGATAGCTAAAAGCTCGTCCTCCCAGTCTATTTTGATTAATTCTGGGAGCTACATGTAAACCTGCACTCTGTGATCTGAGTGTTCTTTTAGGAATATATGGAACTATGAGATCCTGCAAGTATGATGGAGATAGTCCACTGAGAGCTTTATATGTTAGAAGGAGAATCTTGAAATCTAATCTAGATTTCTGGAAGCCAGTGAAAGAGAAGCTAAAGCTGGAAGAATTGTTTGCATGTGCCTAGCAGGAATCCCAGCACCAGGGCATGAGTTCTGACAGGACCACTTCCTCTTTTAACCATTCCCTCACCACCTCTCCTCCTTTTCTTTTCTTCTCACTGGGATTATCAGTGTGTCCAGTCTTTTGTGTCTCTCTACCTCTTCTCTCTCTCTTTTTCTTCAGGTCTTCCATCTCCAGACCTTCATACTGCACGGACCTCGTCCTCTGACAAACCCAGGGTCCACTGTCAGCACCTGCTTATGCTATTCCCTTTTTTATTAAAACCTGCCTATACAGTTCCTCTTTTTATAACAACCTGTATGCATTATTGTATATATGTATTATATATTATATATACAGTATGGTGTATTGCTATGATTGTATTTTGTTTGTAGTTCTATGATTGGACCTCTTCTCTCTCTCTCTCAGCAAAGGTGGCGTGTGAGTGTGCTGCTGAGAGCGACTTGGATTTTCAAATCAAGTCCAAACCCACGTAAATCAAATGTTTTTCTATCTCTGTTTTGAGTGAATCACTTTTATTCTTTTAGGTTAAAATAAAAGGGTTTTCCAGTGTGTAGTGAGTGTGTCTGTTCTTTCTGGGTGAGCGTGCTCCTAGCACAATGCCCGTGGGGAGAGAGGAGAGGGGGTTGCATTTCTCAGCGCGGTTGGTGGTCGCGTCATACGTCGGCTTCCAGCTCAACGGTCACAGTGCTCGATGAGGAAGCGGGGGTCTGGTCTGGGTTTTCTTGGAGTCATGTTGAGTTTGAAAAAGTTTAGAAAATCACCGCTTCCATTTATACCCAGGTGGTGAGAGAGAGCGGGAGGGTGTGGGAGTGGACACGTATACATGTCACATTTGACACAAGGTGCAGCGGCTCTCCCACTCCCCTACCCGTTGGTACAAATCGCACCTGACAGAAGGTGCAGCACGTGCGCTGGGTGTGCACGCGTGTGGGGAGGTGAGCGGGGCGGGAACTTGAGCGCTCAATCACTGGTGGTTGCTCAGCGGTTGAGGGCGGGAGTTCGAACGCCAGCTGTTTTCGAACGAGCAGCCTCTCGTTCCAGCTTTGACACGAAAGGAAGAGCCCGGTAATCTTTTCACAGACACTCATACGCTCAAGCGGCTAAAGGAAGCCGCAGGACAGTGAGTAGACTCGCACTCCTGAGTTGAAGTCTCCAGCAAGATTTTACACTCCTCTTCTCCTTGATTCTCTCCACGCTGGCGTGGAAAAACCATCTTGAAGCGGAGTGGTTGGACTCCCACAGGGCACTCGAGAATGCTCGTTGTCAGCTTCCCATCACACTTTCCACCCGGCGGGACACAGGGTAGAGGGAGAATCCCATAGAGCAGTTCTGCATAACCAGGGACAACACGGACCAGTCATCCGAAGTCCAACACGGCACCAACCCCATAGTGTCTTCTTCCTTTCCACTGAAGTGCAGATGGCTCCCTTATGGCGAAAAATGTAGCCAAAATCCCGTCGTACCGTAACCCTCTAAACTCCACTTTTCCGTCAGGAGTCGGACAGAGGGTTCTGAGTTCGGCTGAGAAAAACCACTGGATTTACTGCCAAACACCACACGCTTGCGAGGGCCTCCGGCGCCCTCTTCAAAAGTGGCCTGGGGTTTCACGGATCATGCAAGAACCGTCTCTTCTCCTTCTTCCCCCATAAGCCAGTCTTTTTCTGCCTTGCAGTGTTGTAGAAGAAGCCATGATGCCTGGGTGAGTTTTTTTGTTGTTTGTTAAAATGCTGTTGCAAACACTGTCTTTTTCACTCATTTTTATACTCTTTGCAGGCCAGCGTGGGGTGGGTGTGTGGGTGTGTGTGTGTGTGTGATGTTTTAATGTCGGGCGGTTGCAGGAAGGAACCCAGCGACACAACTGCTGTACTAGGTATCAGATTTATTTCCCAGGAAGTGAACAAAAACAAGAAGTCGGGTGATCTCGGATAAACAGGAATATCAAAACAGCGATCCTGAACAATTCAGAAGTGTGCAGGAAGGTGAGCAACGATCCGACAACTGCGTTTGTTCCAGAGCTGCCTATGTCATTGCACTTGATTACTGAGCAGCACCTGCAGTAACATGAATCAGGTGTGCCGGGAGGTGGGACAAGTGCCCGGCCCAGGGAGGGGAGGCGAGAGCTGAAGCAGAGCAGAGCAGCGGCTGTGACAGAACCCCACCTCAAGGGAGGCGGCTCTGGCGTCCCAGCAGGCTAGTGAGACACAAACAGGGTGACTGGAGGGCCCCCTCCCTCCCGGCTCCCCCAAACACCTTCCAGGGCGGGAGGAGGGTGTCGGGCCAGGGCCACCTCTGGCCTTGCTGCGGTGGTCAGTGGCCTTGCTGTCGGGATCATGGGATTAGCTGCAGGGACCTTGGAGACTGGACTGCCGGGGGCCGGCGGAACAGGGGCGGGCCGGCAAGGAACAGGGGCCAGGCGGCAAGGAACAGGGGCCGGGCCGGCAAGGGAACGGGGGGCGGGCGGCCAGCCAGGGGCGGCCGGCGGAGTCAGAGCCGGCGACAGGGACGACGTCAGCAACAGAGTCGGGGCCAGGGCAAAGGACAGAGCAAGGGATAGGGCAAAGGACAGAGCCGGCGAGAACCAGGCGAAAGGCGGCGAGAGGAACCAGGCGAAGGGGCGGCGAGAACCAGAGGCAGCGAGAACCAGGCGAAGGGCAGCGAGAACCAGGCGAAGGGCGGCAAAGGGGCCGGAGCGGCAAAGGGGCGGGCGGGCGGCAGTAAAGGACAGAAGCGAAACGGCGCGGCGGAGCGGGAGCACGGAACAAGGCACGAGGCAGCGGGAACGGGGCACGGAACAAGGCGGGCCGGCGTGGCACCGAGCGAGCCAGGAGCGGGCAGCGAGGCCGAGGCGAGGCCAGGAGGCGGGCGGCGGCGAGGCGAGGGCGGAGCCGAGAGCGGGCGGCGAGGCGGGGCGAACCGAGGCGGAGGCGACGGCGGGCCAGGAGCGGGGCCGGCGGCACCCGAGGCCGAGGGCGAGCCAGGAGCGGGGCGGCGGCGAGGCGGGGCGAACCAGGCGAGGCAGCGATGGGGCGAGGACAGAGCCAGAAAGCGGGCGAGGCGGAGCCGATGAGGCGGCGGGCGGCGGCGGGCAAGGAGGTGGAACGGTGGAGCCGGGGCCGGAGCTGGTGCAAGGGGCCCAGGCAGGTCAGGGTCAGGAGCAGCGAAGGAGCAGCCGCGGGCGGGGGGCGGGCCAGGGTGGAAACGTTGGCCCGGAGCCAGGGGCCGAGCTGGTGCAAGGACTGGCCCAGCAGAGTCAGGGTCAGGAAGCAGAAGGAGCAGCCCGACGGGCCGGGGCCAGGCGGGGGCGAAGCGGGGACGGAACCGGGGGCGAAGCAGTGGAGCCAGGGATTGAGCCAGGCGGAGCCAGGAACGGCAGTAAGTGACAGAGTTAGAGCGGCTGCTGCTGCTCTACCGGAACTGGAGCGGCGCTGCTGCGGCTTTCCGCTCTGGGAACTGGAGCGACGGCGCGTGGCTGCTGCGTCAGGAACTGGAGGCGGCCCAGCGCGGCTCTCCTCTGGGAACTGGGCGGCAGCGTGAGAGGCTGCTGCGGCTCCAGGAACTGGAGGCGGCGGCGCGGCTCCCCCCTCTGGGAACTGGAGCGGCAGCGGATGCTGCAGCTCGGGAATTGGAGCGTGGTGCTGCCTCTAGGAACTGGAACGCGGCGCGGCTTCTGCTCGGCTCTGGGGCGGCGGCGCTGCTGCACTCCTCTGGGCACTGGAGGCGGCAGCGGCGCTCCTCTGGGCACTGGAGCCGGCGGCGCGCTGCCTCCTCACAGGAGCTGGGGCGGCGGCGGCGCTGCTGCCTCCTCTGGGACTGGGGCGGCGGCGGCGCCTCCTCTGGGAGAACTGGAGCGGCGGCGGCGCTGCCCTCCTCCTGGGGCACTGGGCGGCGCGGCTTCTGCTCCCCCTCTCTGGGAACTGGAGCGGCGGCGGCGCTGCTCCTCTGGGCACTGGAGCGGCGGCGCTGCTCTCCTCTGGGCACTGGGGCGGCGGCGCTGCCTCACTCTGGGAACTGGAGGCGGCGGCGGCGCTGCTCCCCCTCTGGGAACTGGAGGCGGCGGCGGCGCTGCCCCTCCTCTGGGCACTGGAGATGGATGCGGAACCGGCGGAGACGTCGACCCAGGGACAGAGGTGGAGCTGAAAGCGGTCGTCGGCGCAGGAGGAGACACAGCCAGCAGCGGCTGCCCTCTGAGTGGAGACATCGGCGTTGGGCCGGCTCTGGCCTGGTGCCTGACTGCGGCGCGCTGGGCCTCTGCCTGAGGAGCCTGTGGGCGCGCGGGACGGAGTCTTCCCGTTGTGGCTCCTTAGGGCGGTCAAGAACCCGACCGTCCCTCTCTGGAGTGCCGGAGAAAACCCTTCAAAGCTGAGCCTTGGGGCTGGAGTGCCCGGCCCCGTCGCTGGTAGAGCCGCGACCCTGGCAGCTGCGGGAGGGCTGCGTAACCAGAACCCAGGAAGCGCGGAAATGATCGCGACTGGCACCAGAATCAGTTGACATGGCTGGGGATTGTGGGCTGGGTGAGGACTGGCCTCGTGGCGGGCGGGAGGCGGGCAGACTGAAGCAGGAGGCGAGCCGGCGACTGAGCGACGGGCCGACTGGGCGGGAGGCGGAGCCGGCGGCTAGCGGGGAGAGCGGGCGGCGACTGGGCGGGAAGGCGGGCGGCCGCTCGGAGACTGGCGTCGACAGCCAAAACATTTACCTGCCAATGCACTGTTCCTCTCCAGGCAGATGTCACAATCCCAACCGCCTTCCTCCTCCGGGGCTGAGCTCGGATTTCGCCACCGCTGGTGGAACAAACACAAGAGCGGCTTGAATGCTGGTAGCACGTGGCGGTGACCGTGATAGTGGTGGCGCCCGGCACCAGCGCTCTCTATCCGTGGCTGAGCCGAAGCTGCCCGTCACACCGCAGCCTGCTTGAGAGGTAGGCGGCTTACTTTCGAACCGCCCGATCCGCGGCCTCCATCTGCGCTTCCGTCTAGCCGAAATCTTGGCGGCGGTCCAGCCAATCCGGCGGTATGCGCTGGGTCCATTGTGGTGGATCGTTCTGTCGAAGCGTTGCAGGAAGGAACCCAAGAGCGACACAACTGCTGTGCTAGGTATCAGATTTATTTCCCAGTGAACAAAAACAAGAGTCAGGTGATCTCCGGTTAAACAGAATATCAAACAAGCGATCTGAACAATTCCAGAAATTGTGCAGGAAGGTGACAACGATCCGACAACTGGGTTTGTTCCAGAGCTGCCTTTTTTATGTCATTGCCTTGATTACTTTGTGACGCACCTGCATTAACATGAATCCAGGTGTGCGGGAGTGTGGGACAAGTGTGACAGGGAGGGGAGGGCGAGAGCTGAAGCAGAGCAGAGCAGCGGTGTGACAGTTTAAAAAAATAAATAAATGTTTATCCGTGTATGTGTCTGCTCCACAAAATAAGCTAACATTAGTTAGATTTAGTATAAAACTAAATGTTTCTACTTCCTCCACTCCATTACACTTTCGACTCCACCACTCCACACTTCCTCCAGAGAAGAGTGGAGTTAAGTGGCCACTCCAAATCCATCTCAACTCGTTCATCAGCCACTCCACTCGATTCCATTTGACTCGACTCCATTCCACTCCAATCCTCCTCCACTCAGTTGTATCTAATTGATCCCATTTCATTCCTCTCCTGCACTCCACTGCTCAATTCCATTACCATCCCACTCCTCCACTGTATAACTCATTTCAATTCATCTTATCATGTCCTTCTCAACTTATCTTACTCCACTCCACTCCACCTTAGTTGGATCCAGTCAGTCCCTCCCTCCCTCTACTCTCAATCCAATTACATCTCATCCCATTTCTGTACTGCCCTTCCTCCATTCACTCGACCCACTCCAAACCCTCCACTCCACTTCACCTTCCCACCCACCACTCCCTCCCAGTCTAATTCACTCCCGACATTTCACCTTACCCCCCAATTCCAGCTCCATCCCGTTCCTCTCCTGCATTCCCCTCCCTCCACTACACTCCACTCCACTCAGTTGGATCAATTTGATCCAATCTATTCCTCTCCTCCACTCTCCTGCACCACTCCATGATCAGCCATCCCATTCCTCTGGAGTGGACTACAGTACATAAGGAATTCCACTCCACTCAATTCCAGAGAGAAGAGGAAAGGGACAGGATGGAATTGTAATGGAGGAAAAGTGGCGTGAGGTGGACTACGTCCACTCTACTCTACTCTACTCCTCCACTCCAATTCCATACATTATCTTGTTTCCACTCCTCTTGCACTGCACTGCATTCAATTCCATACCATCCCATTCCTGGGTGGACTACAGTAGAAGAAAGAATTCCATTCACCACCCCACTTCCACTTCATTCCACTCCAGTCCTCCTGCCTCAATCCATCCAATAACATCCATCTTGTTCCCCTGCACTGCTGTCCACTCCAACTCCACCACTCTGTGCTCCTCAACTCCACCCCACTCTCTTACACTCCACTGCACTCCAGTCCCACTCCAATAACATCCATGTGTTTCTCATGCTCTACTCTACTGTTCTCCACTCCAATCAATCCACTATATTGTACAGTGGATTAGATTCCACCTCTTCACCTCTTTCTAATTCTATCCCATCAGTTTATTCCCCACTCCAATCCCCTAAATTCCACTCCACTCCACTCTGCTCTATTCCAATTCCATCCTGTTCCTCTCCATTTCACTCTACTCTACTCTTCTCTATTGCAGTCATTCCGCCCTCCTCTCTCCATTCTACCCGGCTGCCCGCCTCCACTCCTTCAATTCCATACCATCCCAGTCCTCTGGAATGGAATACAGTAAGAAAAATTCACTCCACTCCTCCCCCCCTGAATTACGCCACTCCACCTCCACTGCAGAGAGAGAAATGGGGCGGGATGGCATTGGGTCAGAAATGATCACACCAATACGTGATACCTGACGCGTCATCGGTAACGTATCGCGTCATTTCCTGTTTCTGCTCCGTCCTACTCGTTTGCTATGGTGGATTTACTGTTGTTAATTATTTGTTAGCTTTTTGTTTATCCTGTTTAGTAATTACCTACCGCGGTGAGATTTGTAACTGCACGATCCTTTGGGTTCTATACTTCTCTCTGTCTATATTTAGTTTCATTTTGGCTGCGCTCACTGCTAGCATGGCTAACTTCACTTCTCCCACTGTTTCTCCTCCGGTGTTCTGCAAAGTGTTTGAAATGTTTAGTTACTCCTCTGCCTCCCTTACTGAGAGTCAAGCGTGTAGAAAGTGTAACATTTATAGCTCCTGGGAGGCGAGGCTTAGCGGGCTGTGGCGAGACTCCGCACACCGAGATAGCAACGTAGCCCTAGCTAGCCAGCACCAATCAGCCTGTGCGGATGACCCAGAACTAGCTACTGTTAGCTGTTCCCCCACGCCCCAGGTGTGAGTAGTCAGGGGTGGATTTGGGTGGCGGTTCGAAGAAGCGTGGTCTGAAACAATGACCGTGGTTCACCACCAACCGCTTCATGCGCAAACGCTTTTCCCCACTCAGTGGCGCACCCGCGAAACCGACCCCTGGTTTTGGTGACTCTATTCTTCACTCGTGAAGCCGACACCAGAGACGATAGTTAAATGTATCCCGGGGGCCAGAGCGGGCGACACAGAGGGAAACTTAAAGCAGCTGGTGAAAGATAAGCGCAAATACAGCAAAATTATCATTCACGTCGATCGCGGCGTACGGCTGCCAATCCGGAAGATTACTAAAGTTAATAAGTCGATTGTGTAACTTTGCGATGCCGGACTCCGTGGCGTTCTCTGGTCCCCCTCCCGAATCTGGCCGATGATGGCGTTTGGCATGTCGCCGGCTCCGTCGCTGGTTATCGCGGTGGTGTCAGAAAACAAGTGACCTTCATAGATAGTCGGAACTGCTTAGGAAAACCTGGCCTTAATGCTGAGGCCGCATTCATCCCACCTGGGTGGTGCAGCTCTTTTTTCTAGCAATATAGTAAAGTTCATTGGACAACCAACCTTCTGACAACCCAGGGTTGAGGCCAGGAGGCAGAAGTCGCACCATCTTACGCTTCTCTGCTGCTACTGTAAAACCACCAGCCCTCCAATAAAAATAAAAATAACAATAAAACTAAAAACGCTCACAATGCTTCAGTTTAATAATACAATAGAAGTAATTATTATCAGTACCTCGTCCTCCCACAGTTCATCCAGTAAATAAAAGTCAGAGGTCTAATAATAACCTTATAAATACACAGCAGTAAATACTCAGAGATTTACGGTCTAAATCTCTTCTAGTTAATGATTTAATAACAGATCATCTGTCTGATATTTTCTTTCTCACGGAGACTTGGTTGCAGGATGAAGAATATGTTGGAACTGATAAACAACTCCATCTAGGCACCAATGCTATCATGTTCCTCGGGGGTGCAGGCAGAGGAGGTGGAGTGGCAGCAATCTACCGCTCCAGCCTTCAAGTCAATCCCAAACCTAAAGCTACCTGTAGCTCTTTTGAGAGTCTCACTCTCAGCTTCTCTCACCACAATTGGAAGTCAGAAAAGCAAGTTTTATTAGTTGTGGTGTATCGGCCACCTGCAGCTGCTTACACACAGTTCCTGGCTGAGTTTTCAGATTTCCTATCCAGTTTAGTGGTTAGTACAGATAAAGTCATTATAGTGGGTGATTTTAACATCCATATGGATGATGATACTGACAGTCTTAAGATGACGTTTAACTCACTGATAGATTCAATAGGTTTCTCTCAGTTAGTAAATGAACCGACGCACTGTCATAATCACACTCTGGATCTGGTTCTCACCTATGGTGCAAACTGAAACCTGGTAGTTGTTCCCCAAACCCCCTCCTCTCAGACACTCACTTATGCCTTTGACTTCACTCCTAGCAGACCGAGCAGCACATGACAGGGAAGGTTTACTACAGCGGTGTCTCTCTGAAGATACAGAGACAGATTTGTAGCTGAAATTGCAGTGGTACCCCCTCTAGCGCCTCCTACTGGTGCAACAGATCATTCTGATCTAAATGTTACTCCTGCAGATACTTTGACTGCTTTGTCAATGTCACTGCAGCACACCTAAATATAGTTTTAGGTCGGTTGCCCCACTGAAAAGGGTTCACACACACCATAGAAGACTGGCTCCGTGGTATAACACACATGTGTTGCAAATTTGGGGTCTGGGCGTGTTTAGTCAAAGGAACTCACAGGGGAAACCCAGAGACACAGCAAGCAAGATTTATTCTGCGTCGACTGTGGTCTCTCTGCAACACTGTGGCAACTCACACAGACCGGGGCAGAAGAGCATCTCCTCAGCGCTGGGCCTCTTGAACATTTGGCGATATCTGCTAATTCACGTGAAGACCATGCAGCATTGACACAAGGCCAGCATGATCGGGCGCGCTGTGTATGGTCTATCGCGAGTGATCACGGCTCCATTACACTTGAGTTGGCTCGCCAGCAAAAAGTAAAGATATCGTGGGTCATGTGAACACAGGACAGAAAAATAAAGCCTGTATGATTACATGCACATCAACAATAGAACAAATCTTCATTTGCTACATTCCCCTGTGGCCTCTAGAAGAGGACATATTAAAAAGAATCAAGCATACATAGGCAGGTCCAGGGCTGATGGATTGGATGGCAAAGAGTGGCATCATCGTATCTGTTTTAGACTGAGAGCCTTTCAATGGTAGAAGAGATGAAAGCGTACACACAGGCATGAATACAAGGGCACAACAGCCAACCACCAAGTAAAATTATAGCCAAAATGAAGCAATAGGAAGTCCAACAGAGCAATAATAAGAGTTTTCCATTTGCCAAAATACCGGTCATCCAGTCACGGCGGATTGTCAATCCCCAGAATTTTCAACATTTCATTAGACAGGTTGAAGGCCTTTTAGGGTACGTGTCACAGACCCATCAGGAGGCGGTGTTATTGGGATGAAAGTACAGCACATGTCACAAACACTGAACAAACCCCCTCCTTTCTCTGCTAAGAGCATATCTAGGAGCCATGCGATTTTGTATAGCCATCAGTGATGTGGCTGCCAAATGTTCAGAGAGGCCCTCTACAGCATCTCTGGAAAGGTTAAGCCAATCTTTGAACATTATAATGAATATAATTAATTCTGTAACATTTTTGTTTGGTGTAATGGGAATAGTGCCGACACAACGGAATGTTTTCAAATCCTGCATAACTTGGTCCACTAATTTATATTTGTCGGGGCCTCTGGAATACCTATCGCATCTATATATGTAGTTGGTGTATTTTTGGTCAGATCAAAATAATCTTTTGATAAGTCTGGTTTAGCCAACACATCTGTCGCCTCCGTCGAGCTGTAAGGGATCCTGGGGTTGTAGGAGGCCAGGCGAACCAACTTATGCCTATTAAAGTAAGAGGAGCGCGAGGCGTACCATAGCACAACTTCCTCTCTGGCACCTGGTAGCAACCTGTGTGAAGGCCGCCTCCATAATACCAGAATAAACCTGAGCGAGAATTAGGCCTATTAGAGAGGCATTTTCCTGGTGTTGTGTGGATTGCAATCATCAGGAATAGTGCCATAATCATACCTGTTTCCCCTAAAGTTGAAACACATAAAGCGATTTAGAGGGCCCCCTGTGGGAGCTTGAATGAGTCTGTCTTAGTATCATTACTAATTGGGGGTAGATGGGGAAGTCAGTGTGGAGCAGTTAGCGGTTCATTTCTGTTGTTAGTTTCATCATGCAATTAAAGCCCCATGAGTCATAAGGGTAAAGGGAGCTGGTTCCAGTATACAAGTGTGGTCTAGCAGAGGCACAAGCTGCACAATTCCCTTTGATATGACCTCCTTGCCTCCTGGGCTAGCCATGAAAGCCATAAATTTTCCTCAGCATATCATTACTCATGAGTAATTCAATGGGAGTTAATTAGTGAAATCTGAGACAAAATTAAAGTATGTGCGGAATTCACTAGTTGGTTTGCAGTGTTACCAGTTTTCGTCCACTAGTGCAGGGTCACACAAAATTTAGTCAACAAGGTGAGCCTTGCATCCTTTTCAGCTAGGCTCACAATGCCAAATGCATAGATGATGCTAGTGGGGACTTTTGTCGTTCTGGCTAATAGGTCCGAGGAGTAAGGATTATGAGATAAATTGGTGACCGATAACATAATGGGATTAGTTTGGTCGTTACTCCATCCTCGGAGTAAGAGGTCAAACTAGTTTGGAATTCTTTCCAGGGACATGTAATATTTAGGTGTGACATAACCTTGTGTGGTCCAGACAGTACACATAGGACCAATCGGGACACCAAGGGCCGTAATGTAGGGGACCTCCTGCCACAAAATTCCACAAGTAAACATCATATCCCCTCCAACTGCCAGTATCTGATCCACAATCAATAACAGAACAAAGGTCAAAAGTATATGTAGTTGTAGCCTCGAGTATAGTTTAACTGTAAGCACGACTAGTAGCACAAATAGAGTAGTCCTGACTGCCCACATTGCTGATACGTTTCCCGTCCGGCGTTGCACTAAAGTCAAATTAAGGTGAACAGAGCGGTTTCCACGAACCAGCGATTTTTGAATGTGACTGGAGAGCTTATTGGTGGCAAATGAAATTAAGGCAAGAACAATGAACACAATTAGCATAGCTATCCAAAAACAACAATCAAGACATTGTTTCTTTAATGTAGAATGGATCCTCCTTCGTTCCTGCCGTGGCCCGGTCGGGCGTCTGGGTACTCTGATGGTGATTCTCTTCTCTTCCAGGAATGGATCGATGTATGGGTGATCACCCTGTGTGGAAAATGACCATCATTGCAGGGAGAGGTTACTAGCACTTCACCTGTGCAGCGTTGGAGGTATCTTGTTTACGGTTTGGTGCGTTGAGGACCCAAGCGCAGACACGAGGCAGGTTTTGGAAAACAACCCTTTATTGGGTGTACATAAGAGGATGAAGCGCTCCCTCCTTGGGACCCAGCGGGAGAACAGAAAATAAACTGAAGCTCTGCAGCCAAAACAGGGCTGACTACGGCGTCCAAACCACGCCTGAAATGGCTAACCATGAATTGACAGGCACACAGTGTCAAACGGTCAATGAGAAACAAGTCAAAAAGAGTCAAAGCGGAGTCAATGATCCAGCAACCGGGGACCAGCTGGCAGCCTCTGTGTAGCTGATGAGCTGATCGGCGACAGGTGTGCAGTCCCCGCTGGATCCTGGGGACCCGCGCCCTCTGCAGGGGAAAGCAGGCAATTCCTCTGATTCTTAAAGGGCCGGCAGGCCGGGCCCGAACAGTACCCCTCCCTCAACGGGCGCCTCCTGGCGCCCTACCTGGTCTCTTGGACCCACCCCATGTCCCCTTCATCCAGGTGGGAGGAGGGGTGTCGGACGGAGGACGATCGGGCTACAGACCTGCAGCTCCGAGGCGTGTGGCTCCTTCTGCTCAGGGCCGCCGTCCGCCCGGCTGCTCCTCTTCTCCAGGCTGCACGTCTCTCCATGGCTGCTCCTCCCGCCTACTCCAAGCGCCCGGCTCCGTCCGTCCCAAGCGCCATTACCGTGCCGGCCTACTCCGGCGGCTCCGTCCCACATCCTTCACGGCGTCTCCGTCTCGCCGCCCGGCAGCGGCTCTGTCTCCGTCCCCAGCGCCCAGGCGGCAGCCCGCGGCTCTGTCTCCATCTCCCTTAAGCGGCGGCGGCTCTGTCTCCGTCCCCAGCACCGGCAGCGGCCGCCAGCTCTGTCTCGTCCCCAGCGCTGGCGATGACCCGCCGGCTGCTCCTCCTTCTTCAGAGATGGCGGCCTGCCGGCTCTGCCTCAGACGCTGGCATCCCAGCCGCCGGTAAAAGGGGTTCCGCAGGTCCGTAGGCCCGACTCGGTCCCTCCGTCCGACACCCCTCCTCCCACCCTGGATGATGGACATGGGTTGTCCAAAAAGACCAGGTAGGGCGCCAGGAGGCGCCCGTTGAGAAGTACTGTTAGGAATCGACCTGCCCGTCCTTTAAATTACCAGTTGCCCTGCTTTCTCCTGCAGAGGCGCGGATCCCAGGATCCAGCGGGGGACCCACGCACCTGGCTGATCCTGCACCGTCAGCGGCAGATAAGGGGAGCTGCCAGCTGGTCCCGTTTGCTGGATCATTGCCTCATTTACGCTCTTTGACTCTGTTCACCTCTCTACCTTTTTGACTCTGTTTGCCTCATTGACCCTGTTTGACTCTGCGTGTGCCTGTCAGTGCGCCGTTTGCCACTGTGGTTGTTGTGTTCCTGTGTTGGCTGCAGACCTCAGTTCTTCCTTTGTTCTCCAGCGTCCCCCAAGAGAGGCGCCTTCTTTCAGCGATGTACACCCAATAAAGAGGTCACTTTCATTCCCTGAACCTGCCTCGTGTCTGCGTTTGGGTCCTGAACGCACCAAACCGTAACATATCTGACGTCGCAGTCCCCTTTTCCTCTGATGTTGTAGGCACTTTGGCACACTGTGACAGGTGATGAAACCCGTGGATCCTTTCCCTTCAAGGCGAACAGCTGTGGTGGTCCTTGCTGTGACACGGTGTGGCCCTGTCCAACGGGGTTCCTGCCACTTCCTCTTGAAGACCTTCAGCAGGAGGAATTCTTCTCCTGCTAGCTCTGGTCTCTCCTCCGTCAAGGGTGGAACCTGGAGAGAAAAACTGAGTAGCCATATGTTTAGAATTTTGTACATTACCTTTGGGCTGCAAGTTGCAGATGGTCCCACGGCGCCCCAGGGTCCTGAGAAGGGACGTCCGTGTTGGAGCTCAAATGGAGTGAACCCTGTTTGACGGTTCACCGAGTATCTTATGGTCATAAGGACCAATGGCAATGCATCAATCCAATTGAGGCCAGTTGAGGCCATTGTTTTAGCTAATTTAGTTTTGATGTGCTGATTCATTCTTTTCACCTTACCCTGTGACTGGGGGTGGTAAACTGTGCCTTTTTAGATAATTTTTTTCATTTGTTCAATCTGTATTTGTGTGAGTGATTGCTGTGGCGCAGCTTGTTATTAGATTCTTTGGTGATAAATCTATCTAATAGAGTGATCAGACATTGTGACCATTGAGCCATTGAGCACCATTGAGCACCAGGAATCATAGGATTATCAAGCAGTTGTTGTTTAGCTGGTGTAGGCAAACCTGCCATAAGTTTTCCTTCATCATTACCATTGTGGGTGTACCATCAGTCGGAGGGCTCACCTGTAACTCCGATCCACCTACTTCTTCCGTGTGAAGCCACGCCTCAGAAATTGGTTCCCTCCTCGGTCTTCCATGGATGTGAAAAGGATGCAAGCGCTGCAGCACTGACAGGAAACATAGCTCGCATAGCAACAAAGAAATTTTCAACATGGTCAGTAACAGGTGCAGAAGGCGGGACATCCTCAGTTCGAGCTGCTGCTTCAATCTGGCTCAATGTGTGGTGTCCTACATTTGGCTACAATAGCTTGCATGTCTCCCTTGTGTGTAACACCCCACCTTGTGTGGCCTTTGGAGAAGCGAATCAGGGACTGGCCCCATTAGGGAGAGGTGGTAATTCATTTCTCAATCCTGTAATGTCGCCATGGTTTATATGTTGGATTTACAGTGCCTAGGGCGGCCACTAGGGGGAACTGGGGCACTGGTTCGCTCCTGTGAGCCTGCTCAAAGGGGAGTCGTAGAAAGGAACAAACGATAACCGTCATTTCCTGGTGTGGAGTGAGCGGAGTGTAGACTGTGGTGTCGTCGGATGAAGTCGAAACGTTGACCTGGTTTCCCCTGTTGAGGTGTCATAGGTGACGTGTGAGGCGGGCGTGTGATCGCCTTCTTGTGGTTGTGTCTGGATTTTATAGAATTACGCAACTGTGTTTCCAATTCTGCCATACGGTTAGACATGTCCTCAGCGGGATGCAATAAGTCTGTTGCCATCTGTCTTTGCCGTTTAACCCAGCCATCATCTTCCTGTGTTGTAGTATTTTTTTAGAGCAAAAGGGTTCGACGCTGAAAGTGCCGGAACAGATGCTGAAGTCGACGATTGCGTCTGACTTCCATGTCCACCACCCGCTCCATGAGCTTCATTCACATTCCCTGTGATTGTACTGTGCCTCCTGCTGTTACTGGATATAATGCTGCCCCTTGACAATACGGTGGAGGTGACTGCCTGTTCCCAGCCCTTTGATCACACTTTTTTTTTGTCTTTCGCCATTTATTCGCTGCGCGCATGGTCATACACATCTCTCAACGCTTAGCCATGCATTTCAGCCTTCTCCGCTTTACTTTCCCACTTCCCTCTTTTCAGCACACTCGCTGTCCCTGCCGTCATCTCTGCTTCCTCCTTCTTCACTTTCTGCTCACAATAATCTGTAACAACTGCACCAACGTTGATCTTCACCCAACTTTCAGGCTCACTCCAAGCATGAAAATTCCTTGTTTTTAGCACTTCTTTTTCTTTTTCTGGCGTCCATTTAATTGACTCAAACAATTTCTATTGCTATTTTCTTCCCGGCGCGCCCATTTTAATTTGATATTTTTATACAGAAGAAAAATATATTATTATTATTAATATTAATATTAATATTCCCTCTACAGTGCACTCTTCAGGTCCTCCCGAGGCCTGGATAACCAAACAGTCAGCAACTCTGACCCCGAGCACTCCTTCCGGCCACAGCAGAAGCGAGCACGACTTGCCCGCAGTTCCATAGCGTTCCCACACAATTTGAAATATACATTTAAACACAGCGATCAGTCCTCCACCACAGCGCACTTTCGATGGAAGCAGGTGATGCTTACCTTTAATCTATGTTGTCGGACAATCCTAAGAGTTGTAGGGAAGGAGAAGATCAGCTGTCCCTCCGTCTACGCGGAGTAACGTCGCTTAGTAGTCGCCAATGCGTTGCAAATCTGAGGTCCGGGCGTGTTTACGTCAAAGGAACTCACGAAACCAGAACTGGCAGCAAGATTTGTTCTGCACAATCGACTGTGAATCTCTCTACCTTTGTGGCAACTCCACACCAGACCAGCGGGGGCAGAAGAGCCCCATCTCTTCCTTCGCACTGAGCCTCTCTTGAACATTTAGTGTATCTGCTAATTCACATGAAGACCATGCAGCACTGATGCAAGACGCATGATGAAAGCGCCACTGTGTGGTCTCCAGCGACTGATCCATGACTCCATACGTGATTGTCCTTGGCGAAGTAAGATATGCGTGGGTCACGTAGACACAGGACAGAAAAATAAAGCCTTGTATGATTACATGTACATCAACAAGCCAGAACAAATCTTCATTTGCTACAATATCCGAACTATAAGCAGGCATCAAGATGGATGAGAGGAAGTGGTATTCAGCCAGATCAACTGATTCCCAATGCGCCTGGAAAGACAGTTTATTAACATATAAGAAGGCCCTCCGTAAAGCCAGAACAGCTTACTACACTTCATTAATAGATGTTAACAAGAACAACCCGCCTTTTCTGTTTAACACCATAGCCAGGTTGACAAAGAATCACAGCTGTGTTGAGCCTTCTATTCCTGCAGCTCTTAGCAGTAAAGACTTTATGAGTTTCTTCACCAATAAAATCACTAACATTAGAGAAAAGATCGATCAAGGTCGGCTACATGACAACTGATGAGCTGCCCTTGTTGCTAACCCCATCTAGTCCTGATCCACCTCTGGACAGCTTCCTGCCCATAGACCTCCTAGGCTGACCTCCAGCATTAATGGATCTAAACCAACCACATGTCTCCCTGGACCCCATCCCAACTAAGCTTTTCAAGGATGTTTTCCTCTGATTGGGGCGTCAGTATTAGATCAGATCAATCCCTATCACTGACTACAGGTTAGCATGTGCCTCCAGGCGTTTAAAACTGCTGTTTATCAAACCTTCTTAAAAAACCTTCACACTTGACCCAGGCGTCTTAGCAAATTATAGACCGATATCAACCTCCCATTCATCTCTAAGATACTTGAGGGGCTGGTTGTTAGTCAGCTAACCGATCGCATTTAAACAGGAATAGTCTATTTGAAGTGTTTCCAGTCTGGTTTCAGAGCTCATCATAGCACAGAAACAGCACTGGTTAAAGTCACTAATGACCTCCTCATGGCATCAGACATGGACTATTTCCGTACTGGTTTTACTGGACCTCAGTGCTGCCTTTGATACTGTAGATCACAGCATTTTATAACAAAGACTACAACATGAGATTAGGATCTGGGACAGCTCTAGACTGGTTTAAATCGATTTCATTTTGTTCATGTTAATGATGTTTCCTCTGAGTATACAAAGGTTCATCATGGTGTTCCACAGGGTTCAGTGCTTGGGCCAATCCTGTTCACTCTTTACATGCTCCCACTAGATATTATTCAGAAACACGGCATAGAATTTTCATTGCTGTATGCCGACGATACGCCAGTTGTATTTATCCATGAAATCTGATGAAACAGAGCCGTTAGCCAGACTCCAGGCATGTCTCAAAGACATAAAAGACTGGATGACCTCAAATTTCCTTCTTTTAAACTCAGACAAAACTGAAGACATTGTTCTTGGAGCTAAACATCTGAGGACTAGATTACCAGATAGCATTCTCTCTTTGGATGGCATTACTTTGTCCTCCAATGGCTGCAAGGAACCTGGGAGTTATCTTGGACAGGACATGCTCATTTCTCCCTCATATTAAACAGGTTTCTAGGACACTTCTTTCACCTCCGTAATATTGCAAGATCAGGGCATCCTGTCTCAGCCTGATGCTAAAAAACTCGTCCATGCTTTTGTTGCTTCTAGACTGGACTACTGCAACTCATTACTTTCAGGATGTCCAAATTATTCCATTAAAAACCTGCAGCTGATCCAGAACGCTGCAGCCAGAGTTCTGACAGGAATCAGCACCAGGGAGCACATCTCTCCAGTTTTAGCTTCTCTTCACTGGCTTCCAGTGAAATTTAGAATGAACTTTAAGATTGTCCTTCTAACATATAAAGCTCTCAGTGGACTATCCATCCATGCCTGCAGGATCTCCATGGATTCCGTATATTCCTAAAGAACACTCCAGATCACAGAGTGCAGGTTTACTTGTAGTTCCTAGAGATTCATCAAAGCAGACTGGGAGGGCGAGCTTTTGGCTGTCGGGCAGCTTTACTGTGGAACCAGTTCTAACCTGGGTCAAGGGGCGAATTTACCACGTCTGCCTTTAAAGATCAAACTTAAAACCTTTCTGTTCAGTAAAGCATATGGCTAGCCTCAAACAAAGTGTGGCAGGGGCTGATAGATCTAGTTTAGTCAGTTTTCACAGTTACAGGTAGAATAGGCTCATCAGACTCTTATTCTTCAATTTTTAGCACAGCTATGCTGCTATAGGCTACGCTGCTGGGGACAAACACATGATCCACTGAGCAGTTCCCCACTTCCTCAACACCAACCACTCCCTCACGTCCTCTCCTCCTTTTCTTCTTCTTTCTCCTCCTTTTATTTTCACCGTGATTATCTGGGTCCAGTCTTCCTTGCCGTTCTGTGTCTCTCTCCCCCTTCTCTCTCTCGCTCCCTCTCTCTCTCTTTCTCTCTCTCTCTCTCTCTTTGCAGGTCTTCCGTCTCCAGGCCTTCGTGCTGTACGGACCTCGGCCTCTAGCAAACTCAGGGTCCGCTGTCTGTGTCAACTGGACTGAAAGGTTTCCTTGAAAATGTTTCGCCCTCTCTCCAGAGAGCTTCTTCAGTTCTAAGCTTGCTGGGGACCATTGCCAGTGGTCCACAGGGCTATATTTTTAAGCTCTGCCCCCAGCACACCCAGAATTCAAGAGGGCTGGTCCAGTCCACCTGCAGGTCAGCTGATCTGTGGATACGAGGGGAAGATGCGTCTTCAGGTCTGAGATGGTCTCGGAAATCTTACTCACTGGACAAATCCGTTTGGCCATACGAATTTAGTCTTTGCAAAGTAAAATAAAAAAAAAAAACGTCCAAAAATTGTTCGAAGATGTTCTCTTAGAAGGCAATAAGATAGCGATTTAATTAATTAATTTCCCAGGGAGTCTGCGTCAATACCGCGGAACCTAACCAAGGAGAAGTGTCTAGCTCAAAAATTGACTCAAAAAGTTAACAATCACGAAACACGGGGGTAACGAAGACAAAAGGTAGAAGAAGGGTCAAGAAGAAGCAAAAACCAGAAGAAGCCAAAAGCAAAAAGCCCCGAACAAAGGACTCCTTTTACTTTCATAGTCTTTCTGTCTCCCCCCCTTATGAATATTCAAATCTTCTCTTCTGTGGAATGAGGGCTTCAGACTTTGTTTGAATTTCCTTTCAACAATTAAACAAAACATAAAACTCATCTGTCTCTCACCGTCATGTCTAATGACTATTTTTGTACATTCATTCTAGACAAAGCTATTTATGTTTTACTTGTGATAGGTTAAAACACGTGTAGCATCTGTTATATACTGAATTCCAGCTTTCATTTATAAAACATAGATAAAACATGCATAACAAACATACATAACTATATCAGTCTTAAAAATATGTATACAACTATATCAGTCTTAAAAATACGTATACAATACCCAAGATATCTCGTGTGACAATATTAAATTAACCAATGTATGTGCCAAGGTGGCGAAATAAGGCTTGAACCGATTACCACTTTTGGACTCTAGATGGTACTGTGGTTCCATCACAGTGAATCACTTTTTAATCTCAAATCCTCAACTTGCCAAGAAATCCACTTTTTAAGAACATAAAGGTACCGATGTGTTGCTGATTCCCTGAATAACAATATTAGCAATATTAGGTTAGAATCTTCTTTGATAAACATAAAAGGGTGTTTCTGACTTTATAGGAAATTGTGTTCAGTCTTTGACTCCTGCCGTGCGGAAAAGGGGAGTTGTCAGGTCTGGCGTTCATCAGTGACAAAAGTCAAGATAGGAATGTATGATATGGGTTCAAGGACTTAATGTATACACCTTCATGCATGATTAGGACTTTGTCTCACACACACACACACACACACGTATATATATATTTATATATATATGTAAATTCACATATATATAAGAAAAATGAATAAAAGGGTTAGTGTCTTTTCCCCCTCTAACCTAGCTGTTTGATTAACTCTCTGGCCTTTAG
Organism: Pao palembangensis; assembly: GCA_015343265.1. Taxonomy (NCBI): domain Eukaryota; kingdom Metazoa; phylum Chordata; class Actinopteri; order Tetraodontiformes; family Tetraodontidae; genus Pao; species Pao palembangensis. The sequence goes on along the minus strand of CM027091.1, from coordinate 3,962,894 downwards.
TTGACCTGGATGGTGGTCAGTGTACCAAGGCCTTGGTGTTAGAACAATTGAGGCCTCGTCCTTGCTGAGTGGGGATATCTAAAACAGTTGTAAAGATACTGATCTCGTCCTTGGTACAAGCAGATCCAGGGGAGACTCCGAGATGCCCTCTACATCTCCCCCACTCGGTTCATAGTTCGCTGTCCAGGTATCCTTGAACAGCTGAAAAACAAGGACATCGACAAGGGCTCCCAGGACATTGATGAGGGCTTCCAGGAAGGCAGCAGGCATCTCCTAGATCTTGAGCTGGGTCTCAAAGGAAGATTAGCCATTTGAAACGGTTAACCGATTCAGTTGGGTTAGTTGCTAAGCTAACTAAACTTGTGGTGCTTTTATTGGGCTCTATTGGATTAGTAACTAACAAATAAATGTGTATTCACCCTAGACATGTACAAAGCTGTAACTTATATGTGAGTGACTGACAATGTGTTGATTGAGGACTCATGATTGTTTCAACAATTCTAGGTTGAAAATTTTCCGTCAGAGTCTCCTGTTGTCTTTTTTTTGTCATTGCTGCGAGGGGTATTTATGATATATCTCGAATCTATCTCTTCCATCTAGTCTCCGTCAGCATTTATCTATCTTACACTTCAAAACTTTATCTTGTCTGATAGAACAGTGGCTATAAAGAAAGTCAACTGGTATCCTGATCCTACAACAATTGCGATCACTTACTCATAAGATGACTTCAGAGGTTGAATCGAATTATGCTTGCAATAGGATTCTGGGACTGCACGGTTGCTTTCATAGTTCTCATGGTGCAAGTGAGACAAAGCCAAATCATTAACATGATGGTGGATAGAATCGGTGTTAAAGACTATAGTTTCAATGTAACCTCCACTTGTAACACACTGTTTAGTACACACACGATTAATAGAAGAACTGTGAATAGCAGTTAGTAGGTGAGAAAGAAAGAACATTTTTTTTTTTTTGCTTATAATTGGTCATTTGTCTTTAGAACACTCTCAAAATTAGAGTTTGGCTCTGCCTAACTCTTCTATCTGACTGGAGAGTGTTCATAATTTGAACGCGGATTTCCTGTATGGTCTGATCTGGTTGCGGTGTACCCATTTGTAATTTGGCTCTTTTTGATCACAACTTATTTCAATTATGTATATCACAGGAGAGATTTTCTCTGTGATCATAGATCTGTGCCAGACCAACTGACAAAATTTTTGTGGGCGAGATTTTGCGTGTCTGAATTGGTTCTCTCAGTTTTATCTAGGTGTCTGTCTGAAGGGCCCTGGTTAGGTTGGGCGCCTGAAAATGGGTGAGACCACCGAGGGGAAGTTGACCAGTTCCACCAAGGGGGAGTTTGGTCGGCTTCAAAGGGGTTTGGCCTGACTGGTAGGTCAGGTCGTGCAGGTAAGTTTCTTTGAACTTACTTGGCACTGATAAGAGCCATTTTTCTTACCTCTTGAGCTTTCACAAGGCGTGCTTGTTGGGCTCGATTGACCTCCTTAGAGTCTCTGAGGTCTTTGTGAACAACCTTTAGTTCTTCTTCCAAAGCATGTGTTTGTTGATGAGTTTCAGCAAGCTCACCCTGAAGCTTCAATAATTGTGATTCTTTCCATGACAACTGCTCTTGATCTGCATCGCTTTGACCTTTGCGATGTCTTATTTCTCTGATGGCCTGTTTGAACAAGCATCAGTTTTGTCAAACCGTTCTTCAACTTCTGTTAACCTTTCTTCACGCTTGTGGAACACCACTCTTAATTTGCTGTTTTCCTCTTTTAAATCAGTTATGAATGTGTTTTTATCATTTAGTTGCTCTTTAAGTTCTCCAATACGGGTTTCAGATTGAGCCAATGGTTGTCCCAATGTGCTAAGTTGCTCTTTGCTAGTTTTGTTCTCATCTTTTAGCTGTGAGATGCGTTGGGCCCGATTTTTGAGCTCACTGCCTGCTTGCTGCAGCAGCTGGTAAAGCTGTTTGGCTTGGGATGCTAGCACGACAGCCATGCTACCCAGCATTTTGTGCAGAGCCTTATCTTTGAGAGGTGTAGACTCAGCGGTTTCGACAAGTTCGTCTAAAATTTTAGCTTGTTCTTAAGGGGTGGAACTTTGGATTTTATTTGAATAGCCTGGCAGAGAGATCTATTTTGGATAACTATGACCTGGATGAGTGAGAATCTACACAGACATCCCAAATAACAATATTAGCCAGATTAGAATCTTCTTTGATAAAGTTAAAAGGGTGTTTTTGACTTTATAGGAAATTGTGTTCAGTCTTCGACTCCTGCCGTGCGGAAAAGGGGAGTTGTCAGGTCTGGCGTCAAGATAGGAATGTATGATATGGGTTCAAGGACTTAATGTATGCACCTTCATGCATGATTAAGACTATAATCATGCTATGTAAAAAAATATATGTATTTTTAAGACTGATATAGTTATGTATGTTTGTTATGCATGTTTTATCTATGTTTTATAAATGAAAGTTGGAATTTATAGCAGATGCTACACGTGCTTTGTAACCTATCACAAGTAAAAACTTAGAGTTGTATAGAATGAATGTACAAAAATAGTCATTAGATATGACGGTGAGAGACAGATGGGTTTTATATTTTGTTTAGTTTTTGAAAGGAAATTCAAACAAAGTCTGAAGCCCTCACTCCACAGAAACTATAACATAATAACTACAAGATATTATTATATAAAATGAACAAGTTAGTACATTGTGACCTCACCTCCAAAGTTTTAGGAGGCTTAATGGCCTTCTTCTTCACTCCATAAAACTGGATCTTTAAACAGAATGTTTTCCATCTGTTCTGCATCTCTGATATGCAGTGGGAGTTGGTCGGTTGGATGATTCGCTGCAGCTCATCCAGCACCTGAAAAATAGATTAAGATAAAGAAAAAGAAAATACAGGAAAAAAAAGTGCATTCTGATGACTTAAAAAAAATCTATAACGTGTAAGATATAGAGTATGTGCCAATTATGTCTTGCTAAAATGAGTCCTTGGAATAGCTGAAAATGTGAACTAATTGGGGCCAACACTACTTACATGATCCAGTTCTCTGAAAAAAGGGTAAGCCTCTAGAATCTTTGCTGCTCTGTCTTGCTCCTTTAAAACATCAGAGGTGATGAAGAGTCATCAAGACTCAAATTCCTGGTTCAGCAAATAAGTTACCACAGCTTTGTTTAGCTTTTTGGACTTGTACAGTTCTTGGAGGGTCTTGTAGTGTCTTGCTTGGATTTTATGACTGTCCATGATGTCAGCTGAACAAGCTCAAGACATTACAGGAATGTTATGGTGGAACGGTGACATGAGATTTCCAAAATAACAATTAAAACTAAATTTAAAATTAAAATTAAATTTAATACAATACATACATTCTTCATCACTGCTGTCTCGGTTCTGCGCTGGGGTGCTAGTCCTAGGTGACAGATCTACTGGGATGCCCATGGGACTAACAGGTGACCGTTCCAGAATAATGGTGGATGGACCTGCACTGGAATCTCTGTCTCTGGCTTTGCCCTTTACTCCCTGTGACACCTGCCACGTATTGCATTTCAACTCCACCCAAGAAGGTTACCCCACCACAAACTAGACAGCTACTCTGTAACCAACCTCACAAAAACTGCTACACAGTCCAAACCCAAACACCCTCACAATGGTTTCACAAAATCTAGAGTGGTGCCTTGAGAGGAAAGCAAATTATCACGTGGGAATATCAAATTGTGGATTTACATACTCCCCGAAAGAAGAACCGACTGATAAGCCCTGGAAGGGTACACCACTAAAACGTCCGCTAGGTATTCCCGACAAATGTTATGATTGCCTCACCCGAAAACTCAATCAGTGTTCCATAATGTTACCAAAGGGCGTGTACTGGATCTGTGGAACGGCAGCATATGAGTTCCTCCCTAAGGACTGGTCTGGGAAATGTGGGCTCAGACACAAAATACCGGTCATGAGAGTACTTCCCATACTCCCGGCCGTCCGCATCACAAAAAGGGATTTATATACACATGTACAAACACCATGGACAAGATTTGCAAGTGCTCTCATCTCAAGCTATGTAGTTATGGCATCACTGGATCAAATAAGAGACCTTTCACATGCAGTAGAGAATCTTGCAAACTCTACTTCACAGTGAATGTCCTTGCTCTCTCAAGATATAACTGCTATACGAATGATGACTTTACAGAACCATGCTCCTGCTCTGGACTATTTGTTAGCCTCTCAGGGAACATGTGCTATAATTGAAATTGAATGTTTTACTTTTATACCAGACAAAATTCCACTATGCAAGAAATCATCAACCACAAAAAAAAAAATATCGCCACAACAGTTCACAGTCAGTAACCCTTTCAGTAACTGACTGTTACTGACCCTTTGGGTTACTGACAGTCAGTAACCCTTTGACTGTAAGAACCCTTCTGACTGTAAGAAATCAGAGATAGAGAATCCAAATTTTCTCCTGAGGGTGCAGAAGATTCAGTAGTATTGTATTTCAGGTCAGTCAGTAACGTTATTGACTGGGTTATATAATTGTTGAGTTCGTCTTACTTAGTTTGGGGTGCACCCTTATCATTTCTCTTTTATCACCTGTGTCAAGTCAATCTGTAAATCAACTATCACCACCATGCCTAAAATACAATACTACTGAATCTTCTGCACCCTCAGGAGAAAATTTGGATTCTCTATCTCTGATTTCTTGACTGAGACCTCTGCTGCATCCAGATTTTCTGTGTAGAATAAATGTAGACTTACGATCAAACCAAAAAAAAAAAAAATTGAGGAAGAAAACAAAGAAAAATGTATTGTATTTGAAATACCTATACGTCTGTATATGAGAATGTTTTTTCTTGTATTTAGAATATCTCTGTATATTGGATGGCCTTTCCTGTTAGCTGCCTTTTGTATATTAGGAACGTCTCAGACCACCGGTTCCCCAACAACCGGGACTTCTCACCTCTTGGGGTCTTGTAGTCTCCATTTCCTCCTTTGGCTCCTGTCTCTGATTATCATCTTAATCAGAGACCCCTTTAATCTTGAAGCCTGTGCCCAAATGGCACTGTTTCTCCTTCCCACCCCTGCTGTCTTGTCTTCCCCCTTCCTCCCGTATTCCCGTCCTTGATTAACATCTTAATCAAGGACCCGTGTCCCCTTTGATCCTGGGGTCGATGTCCAAATGGCACTGACCCCCCCTCCTTAGCACCCACTGTCTCTCCTGTCCTCCTGGATCCTGTGTATTACACTGCTGTATGCGATCACTGCTTTTTGTTTCCCTTGTATAAATTGTATTAATTTACTCTAAGTGTTCGTGGGGCAGTCTTCCACAACGGAAACAAGTTGGTGATTTGAGACCAAGTTTATTACAGAGCTTTGGGCTCTTTCACCCTGTCAATCAAGACACACGCCGGAGTCTGATCCTCCAGGGAAAAAGAATTGTTCTCCCTAGCAACCACACTTTTAAACACTTAGATCCGCCTTAGGGGGAGGATCGCAAACATTCTCATGTTACACTATTACTTCTAGGTCCGGTTACACACACACACACAAAGGAAATCACTCTTCCTGAGGTTATACTTTGATTATACAAATCTACTACGTTAATTATCTCTGATATCACACAATCTCATAATTCTATTTCTAACATCTACGCACACACTATCTACTTCTCTAGCACATTATAATTTTCCACAATCTCCCCCTGTTGGCCTTGAAGAGAGGCCACACTTATTTACTCCAAGCCAGCGTCTTCGCCATCAGCATCGGTAAACGGGAGGGCCATTGGTAAAAGAGGCATGACAGTATGATCAGGAACGATACCTTTCTCCACAGTGGATGTAATCAATTGAATACACAAAACGCAGGTACATGGTACACAACAATACCCGCAAGTAATCAACAAACCCAGGAAGACTCCAACAGACATTAGTAATGAAACAATCAGTCCTTTCCACCGACCGAACATTCGGGTCATCCAATCTGTAAATGAGTTGGAGACTCCAGAATATTCCTTCATTTCCTCAGAGAGAGTCCGGAGACCCGCGAGCGCCTTGGTGACCAAACCGTCAGGAGCCGTGTTGTTAGGGATACATGCCGCAGCTGCCGCGCAGTTAAAGCAGCGGGCAAATGGGTTTGTTGTTGTAGTTTTACACGATCCCCCACAATGGTGACCGGGGCCGCCAACCTTACCATTGCACAAACGCCCCTAGCGCCCGGGCGTATTCTAGTGTGTAAAGCCCCACCGCAATACCAAAATAGGCCAGCCCTGGGGAGGAGCCCTATGTCCTGAGCATTTCCCCAGGTGTCATTACACCAGTCAGTGGGAATATCCCCATAGGCCACACTTGCGCCTGTAAAACGGAAACATATATATTGGCCATGTCGTTTATGTGGTCTGAATGGTCCCCCTGTCGAGCTATTATCTATGGGAGGATAGGTAGAAGCCAAGGTGGTGCAGTTTAGTGGAGAAGAGCAAGCACAGGGGAGGAGACATGTGTTGGGATATTACAGTATAATTTTGGATCCCATTGAACAAAAAGCACCACCATGTACTAGATTCGTGGCAGCATTAGCAAAACTGATACAAAAAACTGAGGTCATTGTACAAAGACATCACTTGATAATAAATACACACCATGGAGTACAGGCCTTCATTAATTCTGAAGCCTTTGCCATCACTCCAAGAAGAGAGAAAACGGTGATTGACATTCTAACACAGCCACATATAGCATATTGCAATAACAAGGTTAACATGGCGGAAGGGATGGTGGAAGGACAGGAACATGATTGTGAGGGGGAGACGCAAATGATAGCAAAAGCAAGGTCAGATATGGGGGCCAGTCCGGAAGAGAGGGATGAGAATGTATACATTGATGGGAGTTGTCACAAAGTAGAAACAGGACTTGCGGGAGCAGGATTTGCGGTAGTAAGACAAAGAGGGGATGAGTTGGAAGTGGTTAAGACAGGAGAAGTATTTCCTCCCTCTGCCCAAAAAGCAGAACTGGAGGCTTTGCGGGAAGCCCTACTGTGGGCCTATTAAAATACCCCTTGTTGACACCACCCACTCTGTCCCTTCTAAATCTTGGGCAAAATATTCCTGATATGTCATGTCATTATCTATGTCATAAAAGAGGGTGACATGTAATGGATCAGAGGGAGGCAAGAACGCCCTTAGTTCCCTGATAAATGGTTCCCACTGTAGGAAGGTCATGGCCAGAAAACTGTGTAGGGGATCTGCAACTCTTCTCCAGTAGATGTCAGCAGTTAGATGGTCTCCCGCAGTGGATGTGCCCAGCCACATCTGTGTAGGTCCTGTGTCACATAAGTCTGTGCAATGCAGTTCAGTACCATCCCAGAGTTTCACTGTGATGCCTTGTGGTGTCATATATATACAAGTAGCCAAGTATATATATATAAGTATATACAAGTATATACAAGTAGTTTTATCAGGTCCCTGCCCAGAAGGTTCAAAGGGCAATGTTTTCCATTCAGGAAAGAGAGTCTTA